>JAPFRF010000002.1:166875808-167068308 GCA_029282475.1 Phrynocephalus forsythii | reverse complement strand
ATAAAACTGCTGAAGTTTCGTAAAGATGTTCACCAAGAAGAGAATTAGACTTCCTATTTCTGTATTGCACTGCTTGGCCTTAAAGTTGGAATCTGAACAAAATGCATGGCTCATTTCTTCAAGGAACTGTGTGTATTTGCTTGGGCAACTGTCACATTACATTGCACGTCTGATTAGCAGTCTTGATGGTGTCCTTCTTTGACAAGATAGGGATGAAGTAAATATTGCTGTGTAGATAAACTCTGTTTGACTTTGAAAAACGTTCTTGAATTTCTTGTTTCAGGTTTGAGATAAATCCCTCTTAAAAGGAGCCAAATCACTGTTTGCTCCTAAATGTTGAAATGGGATTGCTTTGGGTTCACATGTTTGGAAGGCTGAATGTATTTATTTATTTTGGCTTATATACTGCTTTTTAAAATTTGCATTGCAGAGTGGTTTACAGACATCCGTCCCACCTTAAATGCACATCTTAACATGGTGAGGGGAGTTGGGTGTGCCATGGAACCTGAAAGCAATGTTGTCAGGCCTCGTCGGAGAGTTACCCAAGGTGAAATTGTCGAAACTGAGTCCCCAGACTAAGATGCATCTGCCCTGTTCAGGAATAATGGTCATATATATCAGTAGTAGAGAATGTAGTAATTCTGATGGGGATGAAGAAACCCCTGGAGGGCAGGTGTTGGGTAGTGATGGCAGTTGAAGGCAACAATGGTGGAGGATATTTCACAGGGAAAAAAAACAGTGACACTCAAACCAACTCTTGTTCATACTGTGTTGAAGAAGGCCATGTTAAACCACTGCTGAGTATTTCTTACCTGGAAAACCCTATGATGAGACAGTCTAGAACAGTGATGGCAAACCGAGTGCCCAAACTGCAATTCAAAACCCAGTAATATTTTTGCAAAGTGCCAATACAGTAATTTAACCTGTATACAGGTGGCTATGAAGGGGTGATGTCGGGTGCCCCACAGAAAGGGCTCCGAGTGCCACCTTTGGCATCCGTGCCATAGGTTCGCCATCACTGGTCTAGAATATAACAGGAAATGGTGCAGGAAGATGAGACTTCTGATTTTAGAAGATGTTCAGTTAGCATATTAGTGAAGAACGGACAAGTACAAATAGTTTTGTTGCAAATGAAGCAATAAAATTAATTTTTATTTTTATTTTATTTTAGACTATTTTTACCCTGCCTTTCTCCTTGGAAAAAGGACCCAAGGCAGCTTAAAGAATGAGGGATAATATACAGTCCAGTACAATTAAGACATGTTCAAGCATTGAGAACAGGGAATTGAGGGACATCTTAAAGCATTAAAAGACAACATTATATTAAAGCTACAAGAGGACATGAGCAGTTAAAGGGGAGTAAAGTTCCATGTAAAGTTATGAGTGATGTAAAACCCGTAAGGTTGTAAGTTCAGTGTCAAACCCATAAGGTTATAAGTAGTTATAAACACAACATCTATCTGATCCTGTAGATTCATATAAAAGACACATAATAGGTAGACCATCATTCAGGGAAAGCTTCTTGAAGAGAAAGGTGTTTGCCTGTTTCCAGAAAGACAACAGGGGTGAGGCCAAAAAAATTAAAGCCAAAAGGATGTGTAGTAACCAATGTTCTCTGTTATTTCCAGCTCTGCTGGGCACGGCTGTGTTCCTCATGTGCAGAACTTTACCCCACTGTAGGTGTAAATCCTCCCCCTTGGGTTCATCCACAATCGGGAGCCAAACAATTGCTGTGACTGCATGGGAAAGGAGGAGCCCTGTGTTGGGGAGACTAGAGGTGCTTGTGTGCACACCTTATAGTTTGTCCAGAGAAGTAAATGCAGGGGTCCTCAAACTATGGCCTGGGGGGCAGATCAGGCCTGTTAGGGTCCTGGATCTGGCCCGCTAGCCATTGCAGAACATCCCGCCACACACTTAAGCAAAAAACTCACCACATAGCAGCCGCTGCTGCCGCCACCTTAGCCACCAATGCAGCTTTAATGGCATGCGGCAGGAAGGGAAGTACCATTTTGTAGCGTTTTGAACCAAACTACCACAGTTATGCCCTTCAACTTCCCCGGGCCTCTGTCCTTCCGGCCTCCTCATGGGCTGTGCGTATCCTTCCGGTTACCCCCACCCCGCCTTCCATTGCTGAGCTTGTGTAATGGCTGCCAATAGTAAATCCTCAGATTAGAGATGGGCTTGGTAATCAGAGTGTGGCTCCCAGTGGCTGGGCAACCAGTGGAAAGGAGAGGCAGGACACTCCGAGTGCTTTGTGGGGTTTGGGAGCTGATGGGCTCCTTGGTTGCCAGTTCCTGGGGGGAAGGAAAGGATGTGTGTGTGGTTCCCCATTTCAAACGACCTTTTTGGTGAGGGCAAAGCTTGTTGCCCATAGTGTCTTTGGGGGTGAGCAGGATGGTCCCTCCCGTAGCCCCCTTGGAGCTACGGGAGAAGCAGGGTTGCCGAGTGGGCTGGCAGATGAGGAGAGTGGCATTGGCCTGGGGGGCGAAGTGGGTTGGGCATCCCCCTCTGTGGCAAATGGGTGCCTCTTCCATGAGAAATGACCACCTTACCCAACCTGGCACAGGTAAAAGAAATGTGGGTGGGGTGGGGTGGCGGTGGCGGGATCCAGGTGACTTTCACCAGGGATTTCTAAAAGCCATGGCAGGTGCCTGCTGGGGGTTTTGGAATGGTCTGCCCCCCAACAGTGTCTGAGGGACAGTGAACCGACCCCCTGTTTAAAAGTTTGAGGACCCCTGAGTATGAGGAATGTTTGGTGAGGCAAGACACATGCTGTTTGAACAGAGGATGTGAGAAGTATGAACCAAGATAGACAAAAAGCCAGAAGACAAGAAATTGAATATTTGACACTTCAGTACTTGGTGTGAGCAAAGTACAGTGAACAGTTGGAGGGCATTTTTGTTGAGACAGTTACAAATTGTTTTACTGTGGTGATGACAAAATCAGAGGAAATTTTGTGCGTCTAATACTGAGGCATAACTTTTAGGAGCTGTAAGGTCTAACTGAATAATATGAATCATCGTTCTTCAGTCTATGATACAGATGCTGAAGAAGAAGAAATCAGAAGTTTCTATGCAAGCATCCAGGGAGGAGGTTGATCATATGTTGGCTACTGGAGCATTCTGAGGGATTTCAGAAGATAAGTCTGTTTCTTCAGTTTTAATAAAGCCTTTGTGTAGATCATGAAGGATATGGCTTGTTCTGAAGAAGTAAAACAGTAGGTGTTCCTCAATCAATTGTTTTGATGTCTAACCCATGTTCTGGACAAGAAGCTAAGCATAGGACAGAATATGGAAAAACAGAATGATTTCCCATGAGCGGAGGCACCAAACAACAATGTGACAGCAAAACTATAGCTGAACATTAAGAAGACAAAAATAATGGTTACAGAGTAACTAAATGATTTCCACATTAATGAAGAAATTAATATTTTTAAAGATTTTGTATACCTCAGCTCAGTCATCAGTCCAAGTAGAGATTGGAGCCAAGAAATCAGATGATTGAGACTTGTAAGGATAGCTACCAAAGAACTCAAAAATGTAATCAAAGGTAAATTCTGTCATTCTCCGCATTTCCACGTTGTTTATGCTGATGTTTCCTCTAATTATTTTTTATGTTTATAGAACCAAGCCTCAAAAGAATTGAATATCAAATAAGGATCTTGAATCATTCCTAGGTGTGAAATGCAACCAAACACGGCTTTCCCTTTCTCTTACAGACATGCACAAGTGTCTTACCACATAGTCTTTCTATGATGACTCTTACGAAGTGGGCATGTTTCACGAAAGCTTACACTGAAATATAGCAGTTAGTCTTTTAATTGCCACAATGCTTTTTGTTTGTTTTATTTTGTTTTTCTTGTTGAAATGGTTCCTAAGACTAACATGGCTGCAAGTTTTAAAACTATAAAGTGTAAGGGTGTGTCACTGGAAACTAAGGTCCAGATCATCCACACTCTTGCATTCCCAAATGTTATGTATGGACGTGAAAATTAGATTGTGAAGAAAGGTGAAGGAAAATGATAATTTGTTTGAACTATGCTGCTGAATGAAACCTTAGGGGGTGGTGTGGCCAGTCGGAGAGACAAACAAGTGGTTCCAGATCAAATCAAGTTTCATCTCACATTTTCTAGAAGTAAAAACGCTGAAATAGAGTCTGTGGTACAAGAGGACAAGACAATAATGGTAAGTAAAACTGAAGGCAGTGGGAAGAGAGGAAAACCAAACATGAGATGGATTGGCTTGATAGAAGAACTTTGAGTGGTTTTTAATTATTCAACATTTTTGTGGTCATTCATAGGGCCCCCATAAGTTGGAGCCTACTTGACAATCTACAAAAACAATATATCACGAGCATTTCTTCTTCGTCCTTTGAAATTCCTTGTAATGTTTTTTTAAGATGAACTTCAAGACACATTAAATTTTTAATAATTGATTTTACTTTGATATCTAACTGTTGGTATCTTACTACATTTTCATTATTCACTTAAATAGTCAGTGTTTTCTTACTGCCATTTTGTTGGTAGATATGCATATGTAGAAGAATCACAAACTGTTTCTAAAAGTGGACTGCCTGAATGAAATATTTGACCTGAAGACAAAAAAAGGAAGTCTTTTTGTCTCATACGTGCCTGCTAAAGTTTGTCACTCTGGTGTTGAAGGAAACAGACATCCGTCAGGGGCCCTTTGATAAGCTTTATTGCCTGCTGGAGGACAAAACAGATAACTGAGGATTTTCCCTAAGGGCAAGCCCCATCAACTGTGCAGCAAATTATACTTACATTTTATGTCAGAAAGCCTGGAATACATACTGACAAAGTGGAAATGCAGTCTGTACTATCAAAAGGATTTGAAGACATTCATCCCCCAGGCTTTTTCACTCAGTCTTGTAAGAGAAAGCATGATACCCTGAAAATTTCTGGAAAGATAACATTCAAGGCTCCAGAAAAGAAGAGTTGGTTTAAAACATTCCTTCATTACATTGAACAGATAGCCCTAACATTTTAACCTGAGCCATTGTTTGTGCAGATGAACATGTGCCCTGCCTATAAGGCATATTGAAATTGGTTCTTAGATAGATCTTTTCCTTGTAGTCCTAAGGTCGTCTGTGGGCTGTGGAGCCCAAGATACGGTTTCAAAGATCTCATTGTTATAAATAGAGATGGGCACGAACTGAAAAAATGGTGATTCGTTTTGGTTAGTTTAATTTTAGGGTTTGGTTTGGTTCGTTTCGTTTTTAATGATTTTTTTCCAAATATTTGTTTCGTTGGTTTGTTTTGAATCGTTATTCATTTCCCCCTGCTTTGCGTGATTTAATCCATTTGACAGCGCACGGGTGGGGAAAAAACATTCAAAAAATAATAAAAAACACAGACAGATGTTGACAGCTGCACAAACTGGACTGACAGCATCCTCATCCTCATCATCCACATCATCTTCAATCATCATTCATCACATAATCCTTACCGGGCAGGGGTGGGGGTGGTGGCAGCGGGGCGATCCTGACCCCTGTGGCTGGGGCTTTTTGAGGCCCTGGCTTCGGGTTAGGGTTAGGGTTAGGATTAGGGTTTATCTTTTTGGTGAGGGCAAAGCTTGTTTCCCATAGTTTCTTTGGGGGTGAGCAGGACGGTCACTCCATGCCGGATCAGCTTTTTTTTTTTTTTTTTTTTGGCGGCCCATAGGTGGTTCTGCAGCCAACACCCCGGGTCCGTGTGCCGGATCTTTATTTTATTTTATTTTATTTTATTTTATTTTATTTTATTTTATTTACTGCCGACCATGGCCGCCTTCCAGCTGTAGCATGGCAAGTCGGCTTTTTTTTCTTTTCTTTCTGGTTGCCCCCTCCCTGCAGCCAGGAAGACCGGACCATCCAGGAAGGACCAGCACCAGGTAGGAGACATCTCCGCCGCCATTAACAAAACGAACTGAAATGAACCATTTTTTTCTGTTCGGTTCATTTTGTTTTAAAACCACTCTGAGGTTCGTTATTTGTTTTGTTACATAAAGAAATGAATAAAGAATAATGAAACAAACTGAAGTTCATTTCGTGCCCATCTCTAGTTATAAACATGTTATGAAGTGAGCCAAAATTGCTGGAACAGCTGGGGGAGTGATGGGGGAAGGGTCTTCTTCATATCGATGTATCTTAATTTAGCAAGTTGAGAAATGAATGAGCCTTTGGCCTTTCATTTGTAGTGTCTATCTTCCTACCTACTCAATGCAGTGCACCAAACCAGGGCATCTTCAGTTACTTTCCTACATTTTAAGGTCCTGACTTGTTCCAAATTGTGACCATTGGCCCAAATCATATTACCTAATGAACCCTGGTGCCTTGCAAATGGCCTACCTAGCTTTTATAGGCAAATTCACCATAGACATTATTCAAGTGCATAGTGAGATATCTGACTGAGTGTGGAATTGATATTGATCATAGTTATAATCATAATCTTAGAACTGCATTGCTGAAAGGGTCTCTATGGATCATCACAGCAGGCACAGCTGGGAATTGAACTCCCAACCTCTGACTCCCCACTTAGACCCCTAAATCACTGAGCTATCCAGCAGTTATCTATCTATTTAGATTTCTTTGTTACTGGGGCAATGTGCCTCCAAAAGTTATACCATTTGCATAGTTATACAAGAAGATTTTGGCCATAATTTCCCAGGTCAGTCATGAAGAGAAACTATTGTTAATTGACTGTGAAGATTCTCAGTCATCCAGGTGAGTTTATCTTGAAGTTGAGTCATGGCTACTGGACTTCTTTTTTGAGAGATAGAGACGTTTTGCTGCTCATCCAAACAGCTTCATCAGTCTGAATACAGCTAGTGCAAGTCCTCCATCTTATAGTCAGTCAGCTTTGACCTCTTGTTAATTGAAGACTTCTTGACACATGGCAGTTTGCATGGCCAACATGGGAACAAGTGCGTGCAGGACAAAGGCTCTTACATTGAGTATCTTGGCTTAGCCAAGGGAGATGACATCATATGGATCAACTGTTAACCAGATTAGCTGGGTGAAAAGAAAGGGTAGAGCAAAATTAATGCACATGTGTAACATGTGTTGCATTGGCTATGTAGAAGCAGCATACTAGGCAGATTTGGTTTCCACAGAATGGTGGAATAAATTGTCTAGGGAAGCTGCAGAACATCTTTCCCTGAATGATTCTAAGGAAGATTGGCTATGTACCTTTGGGAAAGGAGAATTAAATTGAGCAAATCTGCTACTGCAGTAAGATGTATGAGATTACCTTGAGCTGTTTTAAACTTGTGATGCCATTACATACCTCTTTGTCAGAGAAAAGGAGTGTTCTGTTACACACGAGGAATATCTACATGTGTTCCACTTCTGTATCTTCTCTTACTAATTGAGCAAACTGTATCCCAGTATTTGTAGTTGGATGACAAGTACAGACACGTACTGCGCACATCACCCATCCAAAAGTAAGAACTCACATCCCATCTACTAATATAAGAACACCCCTTGAGCTTTTCCACTTAAATAAATATCTGGCTTTAACTGGATTACACCCTATTTTTCCCCCTTTCAATTTTCCGGTTTTGGTGCATACTGTGATAAACTGCTAGTAGTTTACTCTCTTAACTGAACATGAGAGTTCTGTTGTTTTTGCTGCTTATCTAGGACACTTCCCATACTTTCTTGTTATGATAAAATCAGTAATGAACACAGCTGTAAGGCTCATCTCTCCCTTTTTTAATTTTAGGAAGAAGACAGTGTTTTATTTCAGACAACACATAGATTTGTCTTGTACTGACATCACTGGTATTGTGTAGATAAGTTTAACACAGGCTGCGGCATGCATACACCCCTTTTGATTGCTTCTGGAGCTACTCTTGACTAGTTGTGCTGGTATAATTTGTTTGTTTGAAACCTGGAAACTTACTAAATTATATGAATAACCTAATTGAGAAGGAACATGCTTTAGAAAAAAATCTAGATTATTGGACTCTTATTTTCTACAATGGAATTAGGAGACTAAATGTAACCCTGTTAAATTGTGTAAATAGCAGGTGCCTAAGGTTAATGAATTAATTGGTAAGATTACAATGTATGTTACTATGTTACATTAGTGTCTCTTGTCCTTTGTCTTTTTCCTTTTGTTAATAAAAATTAAAAAAATAAGGAAAAAAACTTGTTTTGGTACAATTTTAGAGTATCGTTTTTGTTCTTTCCTCACCCTAGCCACCACTGTCGTAACTAGGGGAGGGTGAACCGGGTATGTGCCCCCAGGTGCAGTGGTCTGGGGCCCCTAAATTGATGTTATATTGCCACCAGCACCTTACCAGAGTAGGCAGCGTCCTTCGGAAGAGGAGGGAGGAGAAGGAGAAGGAAGGGTCCTAGACTCCACTCAGCTGGGTCACTGTCCCTCTCCAAGCTGGCCACACAACCTCTCGTACCCACAAAGAGGGCTCGTGGGTAGAAGGTGCGTGCTCATGGGGCTGTTGGAACGGTCCTTCCTCAGAGCCGCTTTCTTTTCCCAGCCCGCCACAGTGGCTTCACACTTTCTCCTTCTTTTCCCCTCCCAACATATGCACTGGCCTTTGCTGCCATCAGGGAGGGGCACGCAGAATGAGAGGGAGGCCTCTATGGAAATGGAGTGGGCCTTGGAACGCACCCTATTCCTTGCTGTGCCCCTTTGCGCCCCACCCCCACCCCATCTCCCCAAGCTGCTGTCACTTCTGCAACTTCTTCCCTTCCAATGTGAGAAGGTCCTATCCAGAATCAGCTGGGGGCTGAGCATGATGGGTTTCTTCACAGGGATGGCCTAAGGGCCCCCACCCCACCCTGTACAGCAGGGGAGAGAGGGACTCACTTTTTCTTGGTGATGCCCCTTTCCTCTCCCTCCTCCTCCCTCACTCCTCACGAGGCACTTGTTGGGGTATCCTGCAGCTCCCCCACTTCTTTCCATCACCCCACTTTGCACCCCACCCCTCTGTTGTGTCTCTATTAAAGGGGTGGATGGGGTTGATTGACCAGCCAGGGACCTTTCTGATTCCTGACCCTCTCCCCTTTTGCCCCCTCTCCATTGTGTCCTTTGGAGATGAAAGGGTGGCCTGTTTGTGGGGTTTTATATCCATTGGGGGTTGCAGAGGGAGAGAGGCACTTGATGTGTGGAAACTCCAGGCATGTACCCTTTGATCCTTGCCCCCCTCCAGAAATTATAATTTCTAGCATGGGGATCAGTGGATAGCCACAGTTTATAGATAAACTTGCTTCACTGGAGTAGCTCTTTTTTGTAAAGTGTTGGCCCAGATCGTATTGTGAAAGATCTTCCCTAAAAGAGAATCATATGAGCTGTGTCTTCACCACCACCCCACCTAATTTTCTGGCTGCCTTTTGTGTCCTGGGCGCACACCCAAGTGCACAGGAAGGGCACACTAACTTCCTGTTAGGAGTGTGCGACCTGACATGTTTGGCTGGGAATAACAACTTCAGAAAGTCTGAGGACTAATTCTCTCTCCCCCCCCCAACCCCCTAGGAGATGTATTTAAAAAAACACCCTGAAAATGCCTCTCTTCCTCTCACCCACAAAACAAAATATATGGAGATCCAATTCTGGATTTGAATGATGGTATTTATGTGTGTTAAATGATGCAGGCGGCATCCCATGGCATATTTAGAATAATCTGGGGGGCTGAATTGCCACTGTTGGAGGTCTCCAGGAGAATCAGTTTCCTTGTTTTGCTTTGTTTCAGGAAAAGGGAATCTCAAGAGATCAGGAGGCCATTTTAAAAAACCAAAACCAAAACCAAAACAAAACAATATTTCTATGGAGGTCTGTGCCTTCCCACTGCGAACTTTTGTCCTTGCCTGTTTTCCCTGTGCCCCTCCCAAGCTGGAGGGTCAGCACAGACTCTTGCTATGCAGACATCCTAATCAGATACAGGGGGACCATTGTTACCCCAGGCTTCTGAGTTTGCTCTTTTTCTGCCACCGCCAGCAGTGGGAAGACAGCAACCTCAGTAGAGGTCTTTGTGGAAAGGATGCAGTGTTGACTTCTCTCTCGTCTCCCACCCTAGTGATTTAAATAGCTCAGAAACAGAGACTCGTGTCTATGTGTTTGCATGTGCCCATGTACAAGCTTCCCTATGTGGTCCGCAACCAATACAGGATACAGCACTTTGGGTCCAAAGGACTGGTATGGCACCATAATTAAATAATACATGTTTTAATTAATATAATGCTTTATCAGTACGGTATTATATGCGTAATGCACTACAGCTTAATATATGAGGTTTTGCAAGAAAAAAGCAAGTACAGTAATTGATTTTCAGATTAAATCTCAGTTTCTATTGATTTTGTTCTGTTCTTTGTGAGAAACTTTGTTCAGTTGCCTTGACATTCTTACATGCCATCAGGATTGAACTGATTTATAGTGACCCTAATAGGGCTTTTAAGGTGAGTGGTGTCTCTAAGGAGTGGTTTCGCCCTCATTGATTTTCCATGCCTGACTTAGGAGTTAAACCCAGGTCTCCTAGCCCATCTTTCTATCCACTACACCACCTTGGGTATCACCAACATGACATTATTTTGCAGATATTGAGGTAGTGTAATATGAACTGATGCCCATTTCTTCAACATTAATGTTGAGATTAAGAATACAATTGTGTATCACATACAGTAGTACACTTAATCATATATGATTAATATATATATTTACATATTATATGATTAAGACACTATGCCTAAGAGAGTTCCCTAGATAAATAAAGTTTAATGAGGAAAATTTTCAGGTAACAGTATATAACATTTTGAAGAAGTTCACCGGTATAACTTTTTTGATGACAGGCATGATTATTATACTGGAAAACTGCAAAGTATCATTTTTCAAATTACATATCAGCATGTAACATGCTGTGAGCAATTAATCAAAGTGCAGATTTCATATTAAATAACAGCTACCTTTGCCCTTGAGAACTGATTTTAATGAATGAGATATATGATTTTTAAAATCAAGGACTGAAAGGTACCACCGCATATGGAGCACTACCATATGTATCAAAAGCATGGCATGTTTAGTTTGCCTCACTGTTATATTATCTCTGTTGTTTGCGCATCATATATGCTTCTTAAAGTCACAACTCTTAAATAATTTAAAGAATTATTTGAGCAGAAAATGAAGATATAAAGTGTTTAGCATTCTGTGGTTCCTTTTGTTGCTTTCATATGTTTCATGTTTTCTTCTATCTCTTTTTTTCTCCCAGCTATTTTTCTCTCCCAGCTGTCTTAGAAATCTTGTTTTCATAGTTATCTCGTCATTATTACTGAATATTTCACATTTGATTACAAATTACCAGGTGCGTAAGAAAAAATAAAGCTGCATTTTTATCTGATAGCTTTAGTGTCCCAACAGTTCGCACTCTCTAGGAGAAAGTTGCCACAGTTTTACACTTGCACTAAAATACTACAATATAGTTTTATATAATGATGCACACATCAAAAATGTTTGTATTTATTTTCATGCTACCTCTTTTGTTCTTGTATTCTTTTTGTACCAGTCTTTTATCTTACATGAAAGGGAAAGCCTCCTTCAGGTTTCCCAGCATTCCTAAAACCCGAAAGAACTCTGAAAAACTACTCCAAAGTGCAGAGACAAGGCAACAAAGAATCAATCTACATTTAAAGCCTGCAAAAGTACACAAGAAAGAAAAAGCATCATTATACCTATGAAAGTACTTTTCCTCCCTCCACCAATCCTCTGAATAGTGCCAAAAACCCTTCAGTCACCCAATTCAAAAAGCACTAAAGAACCTGAAAATTAGAGAAGGAAAAAATAGTATGAGTTCAGTACTACCCATCCGGCCCTAGGGACTCTTTATGCCTGGGTCGTACAATAATGAAAAAGGCAAACAAGCACTTAGTCAGCCAAGCACTGGGTGCTTGACACACAGAGATGCCCACTAAGCAAAGCAGTCAACAATAATACATTATCAAGAAGAAGAAGAAGAAAGAGAGGAATGTCTCAAACTCTTTCCAGCCAGCAGCAGCAAGTGGCAAACTGGCACCATCAAAAAGTGAATCACCTAGCCCTCACCCATCCGCACAAGGAAGCAAAACATTACCCCAAAGAGGTAATGAGATTAAGAAAACTTTCTGCTGCAAAATCAAGAAAAACATTAGAATTGAGTTGAGCAACTTAGCAGGAAATATTTTTTTTCATTTGTATAGTAAATAGCATCTGGATGTGGGCAGGGCATTATGTACAACACCTAAAGTGAAATGAGAAATATTTAACTCACAGCTTCTAAATTAATTCAGCACAATTCTACACAAAGTCTCTATTTCATCTTAACATGTGTTAGGGCCTCCAGATCATTATTTCTGGTATCTAGGACATCTTACTGGCTATCATTGATTAAGACTAATGGAGGCAGGTGAGAGACTACTACCTAAAGATATAGGCAGCAGTTTATCATTGTGGGTTTTTTTTTCATGTGGTTAACTGGATGGTATAGTGAATGAAATCTGCAATAGGTGTGTGAAGCATTGGCTATATATACATCTTGAACTCAGATCCCCATTAGCCAATATAATTTATTTTATATTTCTGTGGCATTTTTCCCCCAGAGCAGATTAATCTTTGTAAGTCCAGACCTTGGATACGTTACTTGGTTGGACTACCACTTCCAGAACCCCCAGCCAGCATGGCCAGTGGTCACATTTATTGAAGAATTCTGGAAGTGTCATCTGGGGACAAAAAGCTTTTCTGAGCTCTGTGTGAATCACGGTACATTTGGGTTGTTGCACTGCTCAGCCTGAACATTGTCAGCTGATTTTCAAGCCAGTTATAATACAGAAGGCCTTTCTCTATAAATTAGACTCTTCATATTCTCTTTCTCAGTATGAAGTGTCTCCACAGACTGTTGGTATCTTACTTGGCTCTCTATCCCCCAAATCCCCATCCAAATTGCTGTCTTCTTGAGCTAATGTCCCTATTTTCAAAAAAGGTAAAAAGGAAGAACTTGGAAACTATACATATTTTGGAACAGATTATACAGAAATTTTGAAAGCACCTAGAAAACAATGCAGTGATAATTAGAAGTCACAACACTAGGTCCTCTGGGAGATAGAAAGGTGAGTTCTCCATGAATATCATTGGCAGTAGAGCCATTGAGGATCCTAAGACTGTCCACCATGTGGGAGGCTGGCTGGTTGATGACAGGGTCTTTAGAAGATCTGTTGACTTGAAATCAGGGAGGAATCAAATCAATGCTGTCCCAGTGCATATGAGCAGCAAGTCTGTCGTTGTTAGCACCCTGTTTGACGTTCAGATCGCCTGCAATAATCAGAGGAGCTAAAGGATAGTTGATAGTTAGGGAGTCAACGTAATTCTTGAAGTCATTACATACAAGAAAAGAGTTGGACTCAAATAATAGAGCAACGTAAAGATTTAACATGAGTATCTGTTCGGAGAGGCGTTTAAGCAAGAAAGCTTGGGCATATGGGGGCTTCACCGTAAATTGATAATCAGGGATATTGGATGTCCAATTCACCAAACAAGAAGGACCTGCTTTAGGGTGTCCCTTTGGGTGGGATTTAAAGGCAGGGAGAGCATAAACAGTGAAACCTGGGAAATAGAAGTCTTTTGGAGACCATGTTTCTCCAAGAAGTATAATATCGAACGATCTCAGAAGTCAATGTGGATTTGTTAAGAACAAGTCTTGCCAAACTAGACTGAACTCATTTTTGGATTAGATAAAGTATGTGATAGTCAAATGCTATGCCATTGGAATGCTACAGACATAGTATAATATCTTGACTTCAGGAAAGCTTTTGAGAAAGTGCCCCATGATATTCTAATTAGCAGGCTAACCAGGTGTGAGATGAATGGAACAACTGTCAGGTGTCTGTGAAGATTCTCAGTCATCCAGGTGAGGTTATCTGGAAGTTGAGTCATGGCAACTGGACTTCTTTTCTTGAGAAATTGAAATGTTTTGCTACTCATCCAAACAGCTTCGTCAGTTTGAGGAAAGTTAGTGGCGAGGCCTCCAATTTATAGTTCACCTTGATTTCACATTGCCCTGGTCTGAATAGGCTCGTTAGGTGGACAATGGCCCTGAATAGTGTTGTAGGTGGACATTTTCCTCAAGACTGATGAAGCTGCTTGGATTAGTAGCAAAACATTTTGCTCACTCAAGAAAAGAAGTCCAGTTGCCATGACTCAACTTTCAGATAGTTGTCAGGTGGATACACAGCTGGCTACAGAATCATATTCAGAGGGTAATGATTAATGGCCCTTTCTCAGACTGCAAGGAGGTAACAAGTGGGTTCAACATTTTTATTAATAACTTGGATCAAAGGATGCAGGAATACTAATCAGATTTGTGGCTGACACAAAATTGGATGGGATAGGAAACAAAAATTCAAAATGATAAAAGATAGGTTGGAAGACTGGGCTGAAAACAGAATGAAATTCAGCAGGGATAAAGGGAAAGTACTTTGTCCTAGGAAAAAAAGAAACCAAACACACAGTTACCAGATGGGGGATACTTGTTTTAGCAATACTAGTTGTAGTATTGTAAATTACAAACGGAATATGAGCGAGTGATGTGATGGGGCTACCAAAAAGGCAAATGATATGTTAGGATGCATTAATAGAAGTGGCATAGATTAATAATTCATATATCACTCAAATTCCAACTTTTAACTTTTACCTTTTATTTCCATGCCGGGATAATGTCAGGCTAATAGACAGGCTAACTATATGCTTCCACCTTCTGTTTTTGTTTGCTGCCTTCCATCAGGTGATCCTGCTGGTTGTTTGGTCTTTCCTTTCCTCCCTTAGGGCAGTCTTGAGATGATGTATGAAAATATATCCTTAAATACCATGCTGTCATGATCTGGTTTCTTTTTACCTCCGGCCCCATGTCCCAGACAACATTTTTGTGAATATGACTGTTTTGGGAAGCTTTGAATATTTTGAACACATAAAGTTAGTGCAGAAAACAAAAAAATCATTCAAGATCAAATCAGGATTATATGTATGTTTATTCCTGACAAAAGTGTTTTTAAGATCTTATGCCTGAGCTTCAGTTGCTTTCTGTTGAAGTAGTTTTCTTCTAGTTCTGACATATTTTACTAGATCCCATCAAGGGTATTTTGAAAAGTGGTTAAATATATCTAATTTATTCTGTGCAGTAGATCCTTGTGCTTACAGAAGGAAGCCTCACAAGGGTAAAACTTAAAAGCAAAACATATTTTTGTGATTTGTTGTTTATTGTTACTACCTGTTCTTTGCCTCTTTGTGGTTTCTTTTTTCTTTATTTCCTCTTTCTGATGTTTACTATTTGATTTGAATTGTAGTGTTTTTAATTGGTTTATGTTGTTCTATTTGTAAACCACCCAGAGTTCCCTTTGGGAAAATCTGTGCAGTATATAAATTTAAGAATAAACAAACAAACAAACAAACAAACATTTTTGGGGTAGACCATTGTGGAGCAAATTTAAGCTTAAAGGAAAACAAAAAGCACAGCTGCAGTTGCTGTCATAGTTGATTAGCGCTTTCTGCAATTAACTTTCTGGCAAAGCATGTAGAAGATGGTTACAGGCAGAGTGATTATTAAAATACATGCAAACAAATATGCACGAGGGCAAAGGCTTTAAAGTTTAGCATTCATTCTGGAAATCAGAAGAAGGTGCCAGAAACAACATATATTCAAACATTTCCTCTTGCCTTCTCTTACATAACATCTACTCCCACTTATCATTTGGTGATGTGCTATGACTAGCCATCAGCTATGCAATGAACTTAAATTCTCTTCAAATACAGGTGGTGGAAGAGCCTTCTATTGCTGTGGAAAGCTGATCAATTGTGGCCAAACGAGAATGATCCAAAGAGAATTCTTGCCTTATCAACCTATCCCACTTGTGAAAATTATCCGGCCAATGCACATGTAATTAATGCTTCACAATACATCTTAACAACTGCCAGCATGAAGTCGGACTCATACGTAACTCAGTACTGTCCAGATTAGGGGGATAACCAAATGAATAGAAAGAACATGCAGATATTGGGATGATAACTAGATCTCCATTACAGTGTCTTCAGATCTGTGTTCCCCAAAAGATCATTTCACACTCCTTTTTTTGTTAAGCCTGTAATTGTCCTTTCCTATGTTAAGGACGGACAGTGCCCAAGACTGGTTTCTGCCATATCATAGGGCACCGGTGACAGAACAGCTTTAAAATGGCTCCCTTATACAACTGTTAAGTGTCCTCCTATTTTTCTCCTTTCCCTGGGACACGTTTTTTATTTTTTTATTTTGTTCATTATAACTTCAAGATCCAGCACTAAATGATGTAACTGCCTAGCTGGTATTGATATATCCCCAAATCTAGCAATCAGTTCCAGTGTGTAGAATTGCTATTTTGCAGCACACTGTAACGTGGAATTTATTCAAGGTTGCTTTCATCTGAGCAGTATAGCTTAATATTGTGCTGCATTAGATTTAAGGCTCAATTGAGGAGGAAAGAGGGAAGGATTATGATTATCCTTGTGTGTGTGTGTGTGTGTGTGTGTGTGTGTGTGTGTGTGTGTGTGTGTGTGTGTGTGTGTGTGTGTGTTTAACAAAGGACTTCCACATTATTTTGGGTTATGTTTTACTACAGAATGATGGAGGTCTCTCTTGTGGAATGTTTTGACTATGTTCTTAACTAATCTTCCATATTATATGAATCTCTTTCCAAAGGTATAATGAACTGTCCATATTTAAGACTAATATGCATAGTTCCCAGGCACACCTTGGCTCTTTAGTGGGTCCCCCCATGCTTATATTCCTTTTGGAAGGATTAGCCTGGTGGATGAATTGTTTTCCCACCAAATAATAACTTCCCAGCCCATGAGCCAAATGTCTTGTACTGGACAAGCCGGAACTGCATTGTGTATGACATGCTGTACTTCTGCAGTGAGTCTTCTCATTCCTTTAAAACAAATAAATCCTCTAGGACACTTTATGTCTGGTCCAGACCATCCTGTTTCCCATCTTTATTATGGGCACTGTCATTATCAGGGTTGTAAACCTAACAGGTTGGGTTTGATTTCACAGGATAGTACATGGGACTAAATGGTGCTGATTCTGTGTTGCTTTGTCTGGGGTGCATCTGAAAAAGTCTGCCAAACCTTATGCGGTAATGAATTTATCAGTCTTGAAGGTGGTACAGAAACGCTTTTCTTTCTGTTAGAATAAACACAACCACGCCTCTGGAAGTTATTTGGATTGTTATCTATCTGTCCAGGCTCTCTCTGTCTCTCTCTGTCTCTCTGTCTCTCTGTCTCTCTCTCTCTCTCTCTCTCTCTCTCTCTCTCTCTCTCTCTCTCAAATAGATAGTGGACATCTGGTGAGTTGTCTGGTGTGTCTCAGTGCCTGTATCTTTATAAATGTGAATCGACAGTGATGCTTTGGCAACACTCTGTTGCTTTTATTTTTTAATTCAAAGAGCCCAGAAATCAGAAACATTCCTTTCCTCGAATAAATTTTTTAAACAGTCTTAATGCTATTAGAACATTCCCTTGTTTTAAGATGTAGCATTTCATGCTTGGTTACTAGCTGTGCCTAGGACGTTTCCGATTCAAACTCCCACCTTTTATGATGCCATTTCAGTAATGTATTCCAAGGCTTGCTTTTTCCAAGGTGTGCTTTTAAGTAATCTAATCATGCATTGCATCAAAGTAGCAGGAGTCCCATATGAACAACTTGAAAACTACAAATGAAATATACATCAATTGATCACAGTATCGTAAAACATTGGTTCTTCAGAAACAGCTCCTCAGGGACAGAGGCAGATCAACTTGGAAAAATAACGATATCAGATTTTACAAAGTTTTCATGCCACTCTGTTTTTGTTAGTTTTTTTTTTTTGGTGCTGTTTTGGGTACATTTTAGAATGCAGACATGATGAGGGGTGCAGGTTTAACCATCTCTTTGGTTTGAAGGAATTTGGGGAAAGGGTAGGGACCCTAGGAAGCTGAAGTGAGAAATATGCTTTTATTTTGATTTCTTTAAAAAAAACTGCAGTAAGGAACTTTAATGGGTCTGTATAACAAGCTTATTGTGGGCACCTCACCTTGTCCATCTAAATCTAGCAGGAAGTTGGAAGTGTGTTTCTTCTTTCCTTTTAGTATTTGTATCTTTTAAACTTCTGCAAAGGAAGACAAAACACATGGAGGCTGTTTTGCTTTGGTTTAAAAAAGATCTGGGTTTCTCAAAGCAGCATTGCTTATGTTTTAATAAAAACAGCAGGTGGTTTCAGGTCAGGGAGTCTTGGCACCTCTACAGTTTCCCCTGAGCCCTACAGACTTTTATAGAATTCTAGGGAGAAACCAGAAACCTGTGTTCCTCACAGCTGGCATTTGTCCTAATTAAGGGTTGATTCTGAAATGAAACCAATCACTTTCAATCATGATCAAAAATCCATCTGAATATCAAAGTGTAAGTCTTTTTAATTGTTGTAATGATTGCAAGCAACATAAGCCTACAAGCTTTATTTCTCAACATTGTTTCTGTGTTCTATAATCACAAAAGTACTTTAAAGTTTGAAAACACCTAAAAGTCCTACAGCTACAGAGATCTATGGGCACAAATGCTTTTAAAAATTGAAAACTAAATTGAAGTTGTAGACAAATATTTGAATTCAATTCAGAAGAGAAGAACATAAAAACAGCAGCAAAAATACTGAAAAGAATGTTTTAAGTACATTCTAAAAATGCAAGAGCTTATAGCCAAAAAGACACAATAAAAAGCAGAAGGCAGAAAACACATAATTTAAATGTAAAATGCATTGTAGCTTTACTTACTCTTTCAGAAGCTCACATTAAAAAATATTTAATTTCTTATTCTTTAAACATATTATGAACACACATAAAATAATTCTAAATGTTCACCCAGCCAAATCAGTTTGAATCTATGAAGAGAAATTAATGATTACTTTGTTGTTAGCTTCTGGAAATTAACATTGCTTTGCTACATGATAGTTTTTGTTAACCATTGTCTGTGACATAATGTGTCTCTTTTCTCTCTATATTTATGTTTCTCTCAGATGTCCAAACTCCCCCACCCCAAAATCTATCAATAGTTTCTTTTTCTGTGGCCTGCAACTTATATGGGGGTCTTTTGCACCAGCTTTTAAAATAAAAATATCTATGGTTTTGCCACATTCTGAAACTCCAAGGGCTTGTAACTCAGAATTTGACAGATTGTGACTATGATGATAAACATTGCTGTGAGAAAGATTGGCCAAGCATGGAGGAATTAAGGGCCTTGTGTAACAAGGTCCTGTAAAATCAGAGTACTGTAGCTTCAGAGGATGCAAGTTATAGGACTTAAAAACTATTTCCAATCATGTTAACATATGGCAAGAAAAAAATATACTATATTCTGCTAGTTTCAATACACTTTCAATTCTCTCCAATGGCATGAAACGAATTCCTTGTGCAATGACTTTTAATAAACTGCTGTTCAAATCTCATTTCTAAACTACAATGTACTTTTCTAGAGCTGCTTTTTCTACACCCCCTTTTAATTACAGTACAGTATTTTAATAGTCTATTCACATAAAAATTTACGTAATGACTGGGGATGCCTATAATTTGTAGGCTGTTAGCCTATTGGTTTTAAACTATTGACTCTTATATTTGTACAAGAAGACTATTTGGTACTAAAGTTTATTTAAATTCCTTCTGGAAGACATCATGTATAGGTTTATTGTCACTTTTTTGTATCTTCTCTATTGTTCGCTATTGTGTTTTTATAATCTACCAATATAATATCTTGAATTTCTGGAGACTTTCCTCAGTTATTGCATTATTCTATTGTAAGATTTTGCAAGTCCCTTCCTATATTGGTCTTCTTCACTTTTATGGGTTGTTCTACAGTTCTGTTACATACAAAGATCAGTTCTGGTGATTGCGGTATTTATGAAGTGCATTTTCTTCTTGGTCCTCTCTCAGCTTTTCAGACAGTGAGAGAGAGCCCAGTAGATAACATAATGACTGTTTCCCTCCAAAGCAGTCATTACAGTATAAATATTTTACCCCACCTTTCTCCTTGGAAAAGGACCCAAGGTGGCTTACCATAATGCAGGACAATATACAGTCCAGAACTTTTAAGACATATTCAAGTTAAGAACAGGGAATTTGAAGAGGCATCTTAGAACATTTAAGGTAACATTAGAGCTACAAAGAGCACACAAGAAGAAAAGAAAAATCCATTGTGAGGAGTGAAAAAATCCATTATGAGGAGTGAACATGAGTCAGCAGTGTGATGCGGCGGCCAGGAAAGCCAATGCGATTCTTGGTTGCATCAACAGAACCATTGTGTCTAGATCAAGGGAGGTGATAGTACCACTCTATTCTGCTCTTGTCAGAACCCACCTGAAGTACTGTGTCCAGTTCTGTGCGCCTCAATTTAAAAAGCCTGTTGACAACCTCGAGCGTGTGCAGAGGAGGGCGACCAGGATGGTTGAGGAAAGTCTTATGAGGAACGGCTTAGGGAACTGGGAATGTTTAGCCTCTCTAAAAGAAGACTGAGAGGGGATATGATAGCTATGTTTAAATATTTGAAAGGATATGATATTGAAGAGGGAACAGGTTTGTTTTCCATGGCTTCTAGAGACTAGGACTCGGGGCAGTGGTTTCAAACTACAGGAAAAGAGATTCCATCTGAACATTAGGAAGAACTTCATGACAGTCAGAGCTGTTCTGCTGTGGAATATGCTGCCGGGGAGGATGGTTGAGTCTCCTTCTTTGGAGGTTTTTAAGCAGAGGCTGGATGGACATATGTCGGAAATATTGTGATGGGGGTTCCTGCATGGTAGGGGGTTGGACTAGATAGCCCTTGAGGTCTCTTCCAACTCTATGATTCTAAGCAACATGGAAAACACTAATGTTCTTATGAAATCAATCAATGCAACCATGTATAGTAATCCATATAAAGTCATATAGTAGGTAGTTTCTCATTCAGGGAAAGTTTGCCTGAAGAGGAAGGTCTTTGCCTGCTTCCAGAAAGACTGCAGAGATGGGGCAGTCCTGGCCTCCGGCTATATGAACTATAATATTAACTGACTTTTTCCACCTTCTCTCCCCACCTGTCTATAGAATTTCAAATCTACATAGTAACCCTGAAGACAGGTTTAAAAGCATTCCTGGAAGCCCATTCAATTATCAAGTAGGGAATAAAGGTTTTTAATAAATTAATTAATTCTTTTCATTGTAAGTAATGTGTAATTGATTAAAATCATAATTTAAATTTAAAAATCAGTTTTTTAAACAATTTAAATAGAATCATTCTTTTTTACTTTAAACCACGATTAAAATTGTGATTAAAATAATTTTGATTTTTTAAAAAAATCATTGATTGTTGTCCTCCTTGGCACACATGTACATGGTTTTTATAGACTACTGCTCCCACAGCCTAGAGCATAATAAAAAAGGAAGAATTAAATGGTTTTCCTCTCTAACTTTTGATTTTTGAAATTCAGGACAAGATTAGTGCTTGAGGCATATGAAATGATATTGGTAGACATCCAATGAACTTTTGCTTTAAGATGATAAGATTAGTGGAGCAATGGTAGAAGAACTCAATGTTTCCTGGGAAGTTAGAGGTTGAAATCCAATAGTAAACCACAACAGTTGAATCTTACCAAAGTGTGTCAGTGGGCCTGTGCTAGTTGCAATTTACTGCTGGATTTTAGCTGGTGCGACCTGCTTCTCAAGCAAATGAGCAGATGGATTACCAGAACTGTTCAGTTCATGAAGGTGGAGAGGTAAGGCAATTCACAAAATAATAGATTCATAAATTAGTACCACTCTTTAATTAAATGTTGGTCAAATCATTGCTTCTTGACTGTTTTCCTCATAGTTTACGGTAATTTCACGTGAAATGCTTCAAGTTTTCTGAATCTTTGTGTGAATGACATATGCAGTTCTAACTTTAATTTAATAGCTGTAAAATATCGTCTTCTTTTTCTTAGCATTTGCCCCACTTGGTGGTGGGGTCTGCTGTTCTTGTTTTGGCCCTCCACTTGGTGTGGTCATGTGCTAGGTCCGCGTGAACCCAGGAGAACTCCATGTCATTCTCAAGGGTGTTCTTCCAGTGCTGTTTTGGATGACCCCTCATTCGGGATCCACTGACCTGCAGGGTGAAACCCTTTTTGGCCAGAGTTTCCTCACCGGCACACAGGACATGTGCAAACCAGCACAGTCGGGCTTTGCGGATCTTGTCAGTGATAGGTGCAATGTTGTATTTTGCTCTGATGTGATCCTTGTGCACATGATCCTTTTGTGTGAGTCCAGAGCGCCATCACAGCATCTTCATCTCCATGACTGTTGATCCTCGATGTCACCTCTTCACTCAGGGTCCTGTCAGCTGTAAAACACAGTGGATTTAAAAATTACTTTCCAGCCTTACTGCGTGTTTTGTGTGCCTTCTGAACATATTGTTATATATAAAGACATGTTTACCTCTCTAACTGCTCCTTGTTTTTGTTTTGTTTATTTTTGAGGAGAGGGGATCCTTTGAAAGCAAAGTGGTAATTTTTTTTTTTGCATCCTCAGTCTCTATTGAAGCTCGAAGCAACGAGATCTGTGTGTCTCAGGAAAGGAATGAGCAACTTGCATCTGTCCTTAAGTGAGGATGAGAGTAAACAATGAGGGAAAAGAGTCAGTGGGTTCAAGGAAGATGGTTTATTTGAAGCCTTCCAGTGTTCAAACATACAAACAGGTTAAAAGAAAGCTGTCAGTGAACACTTTCTCGGGTTTGTGTGTCTTTTTATGAGGCATTTGTTGAGAAGCAGCTGGAGAGCAGGGAATGCAACCACTCCTTAGGCTGCCTTTGAAGGAAGAGAAGTGTAAGGTGGGCATGTCCAGGGTCACAACTGGAGGGGCCAGTGGGACATATGTCCCAGGTGTGTGCTGTGCTGGGAGGGGTTGTGCCAAAATATCAAAAAGTATTTGTATTTTGTGCTCTTTTACCTCTGTTGCCTCTATTGCCCATTTCACATCATCCCTGCTGGGGGTTGCACACAAAATCCAGGTTTACCCCGGGTGACACAGACCCCAGTTGTGGGTCTGGGTGAGTGTGCACTCTAGATTCTCACAAGTCTCTCTTTCTTTCCATGTTTTCTCCTCTGTGAAGAAAGTGAAAGATTGGTACAAGGGAAAGGATCATGTATAGCAAAGCTGTGCCATATACTTGCAGAAAGACATATTTAATCCCTTGCTTAGGTGAAGCTGTCTAGTTTGCCATTGCCTTTCCTGTATTCTTGCCCCTTCTGTAACTCTCATAGCCTGTCATACCAATGGGACAAGTGGTTTTGATTAGAAATGGGAGTGAATTTAAAAAAGGTATCAGCCATGCCAATGAATAGGGCTGATGCATTAAATCTTCATCCCTTTGTTTTCATTGGGTATGGATAGCCTGATGACTATTAAGGGGTGAAAATTCCCCCTCCACACCCAGTTTACCCCTCCCATTCCCACTGCCCCATCCTTACTTGCCATGGCCTCCGTTGCTGAGGCAGCTGCCATGGCTCAAGTTGTCCATGTGGACCTGGGACGGAAGTGCCATTGGCCAGTGCTGCTGCTGTGGAAGGCAAGCCAGGATGATGACACTGCGTGTGGTGCTGCTGCTGGCCACTGAGCTGGGCAATAGGCCCCCTCGACAAGACTGGCGGCGGAGGGGCTGCTAGTGCTGCCAGGATGGGGCCCTGTGCACCACCACCGGCCACCTCTGTTGCCTCTGACCAGCCTCACTGCCTCAGTCCCTTGCTAAACCTGACCTGGACAGAGGAAGAGGGAGTGGCAGCAGCAGGGTATGCATTGGGGGGGGGTTCACCCCAGTCTCTAGTTCTGATGTGTTGCCTTCCTCTCGCTTCTTAGCTTTCATTCACAATATTGCCAAGGAAGATTGGAAAGAGGTACTTGTCAGAGATTTATTTGAAGCCATGTGTGTATCCTGGCATTGCAACAGTAATGTGCAGAGCAATATTTTCCTTTATTATTTTTATGTTTGTAACAGTGGAGGTGGTGAATTTGACAAATCCTCCCCTCTTGCAATAGGTGGGAAAAATTCTTTTATTATGGAGGTGAACAAGACATTTCGTTCAAGAGCTAAATAGGGGAGGAAATAAGAAAAGGAGGGGAGTGCATGAGAGGACTGCTAAATGTATGTAAAAGTACTATGGAGAAGTATGAAGATAACACTTCCTCCTTTTCCTTTGGATTCCTCCATCCCTCAAGCCCAGGTGGGCTGATGTAGAACCAGAAACTGCAGCCAGTGGAGTGTCCAAGAATTGGAGTGAAATATGACCCTGTTGTTGTGGGATGCTAGTGCCTTATTTGATGTTATGAGAGGAAATGAAGGAAATCAGGGATCAACAGGGTTAATCGTGTGTAAGATTTGTGATCAGTGCTCCCCACCTAAATTATCTCTTTTAAAAGTAGTGTGCTTATGTAGATCAGTGCTCTATATGGAGAACTCCTTTGTTTTAGACATTTTCAGCAGCTAACCTGGCTTGCAGACCAGCTTACAGAAGGTTGTTGACAACAAGGGACCTAGAAGACCACCGTGCCTGCTGACCCAAGAGTCCAGTGCCATCTGCCACTCCCTCTGCCCCTGGGTGAGAGACAGGGGACCTTTCTGTGGCTTCTCTGGGGGGGTTTGGCCTCTTGGACTCCTGAGGCAAGTCAGGACTGGGCCCCTTGCTCTGTTGCTCAAGCTGCCTTCCACCTCAACACTCACCACCTGCCTGAGGGAGGGAAGGCTTGAAAAGCGGAGCAGCCTGGGAACTGCCTGGGACCTAGAAGACCACCGTTCCTGCTGACCCAAGAGTCCAGTGCCACCTGCCGCTCCCTCTGCCCCTGGGTGAGAGACAGGGGACCTTTCTGTGGCTTCTCTGGGGGAGTTTGGCCTCTTGGACTCCTGAGGCAAGTCAGGACTGGGTCCCTTGCTCTGCTGCTCAAGCTGCCTTCCACCTCAACACTCACCACCTGCCTGAGGGAGGGAAGGCTTGAAAAGCGGAGCAGCCTGGGAACTGCCTGGGACCTAGAAGACCACCGTGCCTGCTGATCCAAGAGTCCAGTGCCATCTGCCGCTCCCTCCGCCCCTGGGTGAGAGACAGGGGGGCTTTCTGTGGCTTCTCTGGGGGAGTTTGGCCTCTTGGACTCCTGAGGCAAGTCAGGACTGGGCCCCTTGCTCTGTTGCTCAAGCTGCCTTCCACCTCAACACTCACCACCTGCCTGAGGGAGGGAAGGCTTGAAAAGCGGAGCGGCCTGGGAGCTGCCTGGGACCTAGAAGACCACCGTTCCTGCTGACCCAAGACTCCAGTGCCATCTGCCGCTCCCTCTGCCCCTGGGTGAGAGACAGGGGACCTTTCTGTGGCTTCTCTGGGGGAGTTTGGCCTCTTGGACTCCTGAGGCAAGTCAGGACTGGGCCCCTTGCTCTGTTGCTCAAGCTGCCTTCCACCTCAACACTCACCACCTGCTTGAGGGAGGGAAGGCTTGAAAAGCGGAGTGGCCTGGGAGCTGCCTGGGACCTAGAAGACCACTGTTCCTGCTGACCCAAGAGTCCAGGTTCCATCATCCAGCAAGCGCTGCTCGAAACGGACCCTGCTTCAACCACCACCCCTTTGTCTCCACCTGCTTGCTGCTGGGTCTCCTCGTGAGTGAGAGGCACGAGAGGTAACCTAGCCAGCTTGCCAATAGAGGGGTGGGACTGGAGAGCTGGGACTCCGCCTTACAGCTTTCTAGCTGTCTGCAAGCTTGTGCTGTGGTTCCATCATCCAGCAAGTGCTGCTCCAAACGGACCCTGCTTCAACCACCACCCCTTTGTCTCCACCTGCTTGCTGCTGGGTCTCCTCGTGAGTGAGAGGCACGAGAGACAATTTAGCTGGCTTGCCATCAGAGAGGTGTGGCGGGGGGAGGGGCATCGGGCTGATACCAACCTCTATTATTTGCCTGTGAAGGGGAGAGGGTGGTGGGCTGTTGAAGCTGAATGGTGGGGTGGTTTGTTTTTATCTACCTTATTCTGTTTTGTTTTATTTCATTTTTGTCATTTTCTTGCCATCTGAGATAGAGATAAGGACTCACAATGGAACTGATGGAACAGGAAGGAAGGAGGGCAATGGAGGGGGAGCCATTGAGCCTGTGCTTGGTAGAGGAAGGTATGGGGGTGGGAGTGGAACGTGCCCGCGTAGGGAGAGAAGAGAGGTTAGATATCTTACATCTATCCCCTTCTGGTTCCACTTCCAACCTGAAGGTATCAGGTGACCATATCAGCGAACCTACGGGCCACACAGTGCTGTTGTTGAATGCCAGGTCGGTAAAAAATAAGACCGCCCTCATTCATGATGTCATCCTGGATGAGGGTGCCGACCTGGCATGCATTACTGAGACCTGGGTGGGAGAGGAAGGTGGGGTTCCCCTCTCCCAACTCTGCCCACCTGGGTATTCAGTCCAGCACCAGTGTCGCCCGGAAGGTCGGGGAGGGGGAGTTGCTATAGTCTATAGGAGTTCTATCTCCTTGACCAGGCTTCCTGTCTCCTTGAGAGGAGGTTTAGAGGGCCTGTATTGTATGCTGGGCTCACGAGACAGACTGGGGATTCTGTTGGTGTACCGCCCACCCTGCTGCATTCCAACAGTCTCCCTGCCTGAGCTGACGGAGGTGGTCTCGGACCTGGTGTTGAGGACCTCCAGACTGTTGGTACTGGGGACCTCAACATCCATGCTGAGGCTGCCTTGGCCGGGCGGCTCAGGACTTCATGGCCGCCATGACAACCATGGGGCTGTCTCAACATGTCATCAGCCCGACACATGAGAAAGGCCACACTCTAGACCTGGTTTTCTCAACGGGATTGGAGGATGGTGGTTTGGATGTGGAGGGGTTGGTCCTGACTCCATTGTCATGGTCAGACCACTTCCTGGTCAAGTTTAGGCTATTAGCTACTCCAACCCTCTGCAAGGGTGGGGGATCTATTAAGATGATCCGCCCTCGGAGACTGATGGATCCAGATGGTTTCTTGAAAGCTCTGGGGGATTATCCGTCTGATATGGTCGGTGCTCCTGTCGAAGCTCAGGTCACCCTATGGAATAGGGAAATGTCCCGGGCAGTTGACACGATCGCACCTAAGCGCCCTCTCCCCTTGCGCAGAGCCCAGACGGCTCCTTGGTATACATCTGAGCTGCGGGCAATGAAGCAGGAGGGGAGACAGCTGGAGCGCAAGTGGAGAAAATACCGCTGTGAGTCCAATCGAACACAGCTTAGAGCCCATTATCGGGCCTATTCTGTGGCAATACGGTTGGCGAAAAGGCAATATTTCGCAAACCGTATTGCTTCCTCAGAGTGCCGTCCAGCAGAGCTGTTTCGGGTGGTCCAGGACCTTCTTCAACTGAGAAATACGGAGGAGGTTCTGGACCACTCGGCAGCCCGTTGTGACGAGTTTGCTGTTCACTTTGAGGGAAAAATCGCTCAGATTCGCAGGGAATTGGACTCCACTATTGGTGCAGAATCAAGGGATGTGTCCAGTGCGCCGTGCTTAGGTCCAGTATTATTGGATGAGTTTCAATTATTGAGACCCGAGGATGTGGACAGGGTGCTTGGATCTGTCCGTTCTACCACCACTCTGCTCGACCCTTGCCCTTCCTGGCTAATTGAAAGATCTGCCAGGGGGGTTCGCACCTGGATCCAGGAAGCTGTAAATGCCTCATTAAGAGAGGGAGTGGTCCCTGCTGCCTTAAAGGAGGCAGTAATTAGGCCACTCCTAAAAAAAACCAACCTGGACCCAGGGCTGGTGGGTAACTACCGTCCAGTAGCGAACCTCCCTTATTTGGGCAAGGTGTTGGAGCGGGTGGTGGCCGGACAGCTCCAGGCGCTGCTGGATGAAACGGATTTTCTGGATCCATTTCAATCTGGTTTCAGGCTGGGTTTTGGAACAGAGACTGCCTTGGTCGCCCTGTACGATGACCTTTGCCGGGAGAGAGACAGGGGGAGTGCAACCCTGTTGATACTCCTGGACCTCTCAGCGGCTTTCGACACCATCGACCATGGTGTCCTTCTGGATAGGCTGGCCAGGTTGGGAGTTGGAGGCACTGTTTTGCAGTGGTTCCGCTCCTTCCTGGCTGACTGTGTCCAGAAGGTGGTGCTGGGGGACAGTTGCTCCGCCCCGTGGCGTTTACGTCATGGGGTTCCTCAGGGCTCAATACTGTCTCCCATGCTGTTTAACATCTACATGGAACCACTGGGAAAGGTCATAAGGAGGTTTGGGCTGAGGAGTCAGCAATATGCTGACGATACTCAGCTCTACCTCTCATTCTCCACCAATCCAGGTGAGGCGGTTTCTGTGCTGAACTCATGTCTGGGCCAGATAATGGACTGGATGAGGGTTAATAAATTGAAACTCAATCCAGACAAGACGGAAGTGCTGTTAGTGGGTGCTTCGCCGGACAGGTTAGAGGGCCACTTCCCTGTCTTGGACGGGGTTGCACTCCCCCTAAGGGACAGGGTCCGCAGCTTGGGGGTGCTTCTGGACCCTGGTCTAACTCTGGAAGCCCAGGTGGATTCGGTGGCCAGGGGCGCCTTCCTTCAGCTGCGGAAAATATACCAGCTCCGCCCCTACCTAGACGAGCAGAGCCTCATGACAGTTACGCATGCGCTGGTAACATCCCGTATTGATTACTGCAATGCGCTCTCTCGTGGGGCTGCCTTTGAAGATGGTCCGCGATTGCAACTGGTTCAGAATCGTGCGGCGCGGCTGGTGAGTGGTGGGGCCGCCAGAGATCACATCACGCCGATTCTACGTAACCTGCATTGGTTACCAGTTGCTGCCCGAGCCCAATTCAAAGTGCTTGTCTTGACATATAAAGCCCTAAACGGCTTGGGACCTAGATACCTGAAGGACCGCCTCCTTCCATATGAACCTACCCGGCAATTAAGATCTAGCCAGGGGCCCTCTCTGAAAGAGCCATCCCTCAAGGAGGTGAGAGGGATGGCTTGTAGACACAGGGCCTTCTCGGCAGCTGCCCCCAAGTTATGGAATGCCCTCCCAAGTGAGATCCGCCTGGCGCCAACATTGATGACATTTCGGCGCCAGGTAAAAACCTTCCTGTTCCAGAAGTTTTTTAATTGATACAACATAGACTGGGGTCCTTTGATGGCAATTTTAGTGATGATTTTAGTATAAGGTTTTGCTGTTGTTTTAATTATTTATTGATATTTTATATCTTAACTGTTTTAATTCCTTGTTGTAAGCCGCCCAGAGACCTTTGGGTAGTGGGCGGCATATAAGCTGTAAAAATAAATAAATAAATAAATAAAAAACAAGGCAGGTGTGCAGTTCAAAAGACGTGGCTGCAAAAGAGAGAGGATATTATTTTTATTTTTATTTTTATTTTATTGTGTTACTATTTTATGATTTTATTATATAAAATGTTTGAATGTATTAATTGTTGTAAACCGCCCAGAGTGACCTCGCTGCCAGATGGGCAGTATAAAAATCCAGTAAATGAATAATAAATAAATAAAGAGGAAAGATTATTTGTTCAATTCAAAATAGCGCTACCTCCCTTTTCTCCTTAAAAAGGACCTCAAGGCAGGTTTTGGGTGAGCCAGGAAGAAGAAAGCAAACGAATTTCGGACACTAGTTCTTGATATGCTCAAGTCCTTATAGAGACTAGCCTGCATAGAAGCAATGGATGGAGTGGAGGAGCCAAATGTTGATGAACTGAAGCAGTTTGCTGTTTTCCCGTTGGTGCAGCCAGGTAGAATGGCAGCTAAAAGAGGAACTTCTTAAAAAGAAAAATAAGAGATCCTGGGCCTTTTACTTCTTCCTTAGCTCGATATGTGTGTGAAGGCATTTCTTCCTCATTAAAGGCTTTTGCTTTTCCAGTAATAGCTGCAGTGCCTCAACTCTTATTTCTTACAGTGGCACGTTTTTGGTTTCTTGCTTGTGTAGAGGAGATTGAAGGCATCTCTAGGGGACTGCCTTGAGGGTTGGAAGATTGGAGAGTGGAGCGGACTAGGCTGAAATCCAAATATAAAGAGATGTGGATAATCTGTTTTGTCCCCAAGTACTGGGTGCAGAGTTTAGGAAGGAAAAGGGACGCCGGAAGCCTTCAGTGCCTTCGAAGCCATTTAGAAACGCCCATCTTGTTAAAAGGAGAGTTGCAAACTGTTGATAGGGCTGATTCTCATCACAAATCAGCATGCACCACCAAGTGCCGCAGGCAAATGAGGGGATGTTTTTACTCACTACTGCAAACATGTCTGTGCAGTGTCATTTTAGAATGGGAAGAGCAAAATGTGTGCCCCGTAGTAATGCATACTAACTGAAGCAGGGTCATATTCCTGACTGATAATTAAAATACTTTAAAAATGGACATCTGCTTTTTCAGCCTTGCCCTCCCTTTCATCTTCAATGGGAAATGGATTCTTCCATGGGCAGTGACCTGCCTTGACAACTGACTACTATGTGGTCGACTAAAGTTCTTCATTATGTCATTCATTTTGTTAATGCTATAGTTCCCAATACAACAACACCTGGAATGCTACAAAATTAATAGGAACTTCAGATACATTTTTCAGAACTTTTAAGATTCACTCATACTAGTGAACTGTGACTGGCGTCAATTAATATAAGCCAGGGGTTTTTTGGGTGGTGGTGGTGGAGATGATGCTATTATAAACACAACATACATTGGTGTTTTGTAAAGTAGCCTGGAGAGTTAGGTGTATCTACAATTCGTTTTCATTTTAGTAGTTGTGATGTATGTATGGAGATATTTATACTTAACTGCTGGAGGAATCCATAGCTGTGCATCTATTCATGGTTTTAAAGGAGAAAATGGGAATTATTACATTTTGTCTTGGAATCTGAGCCAATTTAAACTTCCACTTTTTTCCAGTCAGAGAAAGAGAAAGAGGGGAAGAGACAGAAATCACTTCGCTATAAGCATCTGATGGCTGAGACAGCTCATTTGGATTAAAATAGGGTTACTTATAGTCAGGTAGAGGTCCAGAAAGCCATGGGGTGTAATGCTTGCATGTACACCTCATTCACTCCTCCCTATTGGGCTCATTTCCCTTAAGAAAACAACATTAATCCCCTGACTCCTCCTGCTTCAGAGAAAATCACCCCTATCACACAGCATATTAGGACTGTCCTGATTGGCTTAAAAGAACAACTTATACAGAAAACCTGGCTGCTTGATCAAATTAGAAAGTTAAAACCTGCTGGGATATTAAAGCAGGAAGCCGTGTTTTGCTTTGATCCCAGTGATTGCACATATTGGAAATGAACCAAAACATAGTGATCCTATCCAAACTTAAGACATAGGAACCTCTGACAGGAAATCAGAAAGGTATAGACAGGCAGGAGCACTCTGGCAAGGATGGCTTGTCTAGTAATTATGTTGTCTGATCACCAGCCAAAGGAGCCAACCAGCTCGTCCCCACAGTGGACCATTCACCCTTCTCCAACAAATAAAAGCAAACAAAAAACCAGCCCTGACAATTGCTTTGTGTTTGGGTGAGAAGTGTTAACTGATAAATAAAGAAGTCAACTGTAAGAGAATATACAAGAACCTCTTTGCATGCTTCTCTGTTGTCAAGTTTCAGAACAGTGCCCTAGGCTGAGAGGTTTTCTGATCATTTTAAGTTTCATAGGTTGTGATGAACTAACCAGAACCTTCTCATAGAGTTCAGGGGAAACTTTTCACTTGCAATAGGTGACTCTTTGGGGATTTATTCCATCCCACTTTCAGTTTCTAGTTTCCTGCTGTTGTACTGTTCAGACTTTTGTTGATGGATTAATACTACATGAAAATGCCCTGATAATTGTGTGTTTGGATGGGAAGGGGTTAACTGATGAAAAAAGGAGTGAATGGGAGCAACTGTGAGCACAAAAGGATACCAGGGTTGGCAAATCTTTGGCACTCCAAATGTTTTGGACCACAATTCCCAGAATTCCAAACCAATGGCAAAGGACTGTGGAAGTTGCGGTCCAAAACATCTGGAGTGCCAAAGGTTCACCACCACTTCTAGACCATCTTGACTGCTGCCCTGCTTTTCATCAACATTCTGACTGCCCTTTGCTTATGTAAAGCTTGGCATCCTTTTTCAGCTGGCTGTGAAAGCACAATACTATATAGCTCTGATGGTTAACCCTTCAGAGACCGAGTGCCCAAACTACGATTCAGAACCTGCTAATTTTTTGGCAAAGTGCCAATACAGCAATTTAACCTGAATACAGGTGGCTGTGGAGGGGTGATGTTGGGTGCCCTCAGAAAGGGCTCCAAGTACCAGCTTTGGCACCCATGCCGTAGGTTCGCCAACATATGAGGCCATCTCATGGTCTTTTGAATCATGGGTACGAAAACACAATAACTCACATTCATTTACTGGAGGTGTTGTTTTAAGAATTGAATCTATATCTTCTGATACTAAAATTCCTCTTGAAGGACAAACTGGAATCTTACTTCTATACAGTAGTTCTGCACTGGGATGAAAACTCAAGATTTTTTTTTTTACTGGGAAATGTATTGTTTTCTTACAAACATCAAAAAGAGGGGAAATAATTTGTCTTTAAAAACATGAATACTTAGATTTAATCACAGTTGAAGTGAAAGTGTAACTAAATCCCTCAATATCTGAATAATTTATCCTGTTTAGAAATGCTTTGGCCTGTACTTTCCCTCTCACTCCTCACTGTTTCCTGTCCTGATTCCCTAGCTCATGAATGAATTAAGGAAATCCTTCAACTGCCTGCAAGAAAGAAGAATGCTTCTCCTGCTGTGTAAATGAAAGCATATTCCTTACCATGAGATTTATCATGTCTCAATGCCGCTTGAGGCAAGATATCACAGGAAAGAAGGCAGAAGTGCTTGCAGGTCTGGTCCATGGATATTAAAATGTAACATTTCTCAGTTTTCTCTAAAGAGGAGTTGGTCATAAAATTAACATGCAAAGTAGGCTCGGCAATAGGACCTCAGCAGGAGATGTCTTTCAGGAATCACTGGCTCTCCTCCCATGACTACTCTCATTTTGCCAACAAAGGGCGTGGGGAGGCTGAGGAGTCCTAAAAGCATTAGGAATTATGGGCTTATTGTGCCTTGGTTTTCAACCACCAATGTTTAAGGCTCCTCACATAAATTTGCCTCATTTTGTATTAGAATGAAACAAAAATGGATTGAGATGTCATCTAATTATATGCTTTAGATTAGAGGAGATACCTGTATATGGCTTTATTATGCAGGATTTGAGCAGATGTATAGAAGGGTCTTAAGAAACTTGTTTCTTCAAAGGAAATATTTTTGTGAATAATTATAGGAAATGGAAGGATTTATACTGGAATTGTTCACACCTGGACCTTAGAAAAAGAAGTACGCTTATAGTAAACAAACAGGCTTAGACTCAACCCAGAGAAGATGGAGGTGCTTTTCTTCGGGGCAATGGCCCTTTCCCCAGCTTGGAGGGTATTACCCTTTAGCCATAGGATAAAGTGAGGAGTCTGGGTGTGGTCTTGGATCCGACTTTATCCCTGGAAGCGCAGGTGGTAGCCGTTTCTAAGTCCGCCTTTTTTCCATCTTCACCTGATCACCCAAATTTGTCCATACCTGGATGAGGCCTCCTTGAGAACAGTTGTGCAGGTGCTCATGATCTCGAGGACAGATTATTGCAATGCTCTCTATGTGGGGTTCACCCTTATTTGGAGACTGCAGCGGGTTCAAAATGCAGCAACCAGACTGGTGGTGGGTGCCAGCAGATATGACTACATCACCCCAGTCTTGGCCTGTCTGCATTGGCTGCCCATTGCATTCTGAGTAAGTTTCAAGGTACTGGTTTTGATTTTCAAAACCCTCCATGGCTTTGGACCTGAATACCTGGCAGAGCAGATCTTCCAAAGGTCAGATCTTCCACTGAGGCTCGACCCATTGAAACATCACAGGCATTCTCACTCCGGTGGCCACATATAAGAAGGCCCGGAAAATGACTACCCAAAACGGGGCCTTCCCTGTGGTTGCCCCTATGCTTTGGAACAAACCGCCGAGTGAGATTTGCCTGCTAGAGTCCCTGCCAGTCTTTTAAAAAGCTCTTAAAACTCTGCTATTTAGAGAGGCGTTTGGCGGCCGTTAATTTTTTTTTTTTGTCCTGACCATAAGTCAATCTGCCAATTATCATTATTAGTTTGTTTTTTCTATTTCTTTCCATTTGTTTTTTGTGTGTGTCTGTGCTTAGTTTATTGAGATGTTTGACTGTTGAAAGTTTTATCTCATATCTAGATTTATATTCTTTCTCTCTCTCTCTCCTGTTGTAAACCACCCAGAGTTCCTCTGGAAGACAAGTGGTATAAAAGTGTATAAACAAACAAACAAATAAATAAGTAAATAAATTTAAAAGAATTGGATCATAAATCTACAAAAATTGGCATATAGAAATTTATACATACATATCCCGAAATAATTCCTAGGATATATAATTTGAAATAAAATAGGTCATTCACTTACTTTGCACCTTGCTCTACCTAATCTGAAAGTTCATCTTGAATTACAAAGCAAAACAAAGTGTTCTGCTTATATACCGCCCCATAGGACTTCAAGCACACTCTGGGCAGTTTACAATTTATTTGTGCAGGCTACACATTTACCCACCCCCCCACCCCTCAGCAAGCTGGGTACTCATTTTACCAACCTTGGAAGGATAGAAGGCTGAGACACCCATGAGCCTGCTACCTGGGATTGAACCCCCAGTTGTGAGCACAGTTGTAGCTGCAGTACAGGCATTTAACCAATTTGCCACAAGGGTCTTTACAGTAATGTTGCTGTGCTATGAAAATAAGTGTACACATGGTGATTTTTTACTTGCTTGCTTTCTCTTTCTCTCTCATGCTCTCTCTCTGTCTTTTGTATTTGCCCGTTACCTCATAGTAGGACCTTCTGCTCCAGAATGGCTGGATGCTAATTCAAAAGCAGGCTATGGAAAAGCCAGAAGGTCTCTCTCAACTGTTTCCTAGTTGCCATTCCAATTCTGTTCCAAAACTGGTCCATTCTCTTGGAATACAATTTGGTGGCCAAGAAATCGGAGTGACTGACTGAGTGAGGCAAAACAGACAGTTTATTTGCCAGTAAACAGTACAGTACAATCCTAGTACAGAGATAAAGAATGTACACCCCTGTGGCATATTTACAAGGCTTTAATACTTTTTAGCAGTTACCAAAGCTAGGTAAGGGAGAAACATAAGCAGGTCAGCAAGTGGAAAAGTATGTCCATTCTAACTCTTGTCACAGTCAAGTGATCAAAGCCCACCAATCACCTCCCTCCTTGTCAACACACAGGTACATGAAACTATCGAAGGCAGCCTTTGACCCTCATCCCATAGAAACCACTTCCTCTAGAAAGCAGCTCTCAAGCAGTTCATAGGAAAAGTAGTTTGCACCTGACCTTTAGTTGTTTTCTTAGCAGATTTGAATAAGGAGTTTCCGGCTAGATAAGCATGTCTTAGACAAGTCTACATTTCCTACTTTATCATGTAAATTGCTAAAAAGGGACATTATTTGGCATTTCCCCCAACACCACCTATCATCTACCTTTAGCTCTATAAATTAAATTCAAAATAAAATGAAGCACGGCAGAATTCTTTTGGGAAGGGTTCAAAAGGATGAGTGGCTAGGAAGCAGGGTTGGAAGGTGGGAGAGATGAGGTTGAGGAAATGCAATAAGAAAGAATATTAGGAAGGCGAGAGCAGAAGGTAAAGTTAGAAGGAAGGAACATACACATAGGGCCTTTTTACATGACCCCTAAGATCCGCTGGTCCCTTAAATTTGGACCAGAGATCTTGAGGGTTCGTTGCTGTTCCTCCGTCCCCACCCGCTGTGCACTTCTTTGTTCTGTCTGCGTGAGGGGAGGGAGGGAAAAAAAGCCTCAGACAGGGACAAAAGAATAAAGCCTTACCTCCAGTGCCGGTGGAAGTTGCTCCGACCTCCGTTTACTTCCTGGTTCCTCTTTAAGGGGCTGAGGCAAAAGAAAAACAACAGAAAGAAGCGAGGAGAGCTCAGGCACTCTCCGCATCAAATATTTTTCACCATCAAAGAGCAGGTACAAGAAAAGTGCGCTGGGTCGCGCTTAGGTGGGTGGCGTCGCACTTAATTGTCTGCAAACTCCGGAGCTGGTGGGGAAACATTTTTAAGGTCCGGAGCTTGCAGCCATTTGCGGCGGAGCTTAGGGGTCGTGTATAAATGCCCATAGATAATCACTTCTCTCGGACAAGAGTGGAACACGTCAAATGTTTTCCCTTTTTTTTTACAAAAAGAAAGTTTTTTCATTATTCCAAACAACTTGCATGAAATACTGGGACAAAAAAAGCACAGGATTATTTTGGTAATCCTGAGGATGGGGTGGGGGGAATGCTAGTTCTTTTGTTCTTGTATGGGAGTGAAAAAAGCTCACAGCAATTGATCAATGGGAAAGCCTCCTTGCAGTCACATAATCTACCAGATATACTCTCTCTTCCTCCCAGCAATTAAGATTAGGCTTGGGGCCCTTGCAGTTGAGGTGAGGACTGAGAGGACTGAAACCTTTCATTGGTCAACAGTAGAATTTTGACATCAAAGCTTACCCTGTCATAATGGAGGGTGGGTGGAGAGGGAGGCACAGTGGACAATGAAGCAAGAGTTAACCATTTTACTCCTGGCTGCCATATCTGTGGTATCTCTCCTGTTTCTATTGCAGTGTTCTTGTATAATCTCCTTCATTTTTTTTGGAACTTCTAGGGCCACGGGAATGGTGGCGAAGGAATATTTAACTATCAAAAATGATTCCTAAGAGTAAAATCATCCCTGCATTAATTATTTTTTATAATTAAATACTTCCTCTCCGTGGGTTCCACAGACACCTGATACCCAACCAGATTTTTAAAAACAGAGCCCGCAGGAGGTGCGTACAGTATCCTGTAGCTCTGAGGAGCAGACACTTAAAAAAACATTAGTTCTTCTGAGCAGCTGCAATTTCTGCAAAGAGCAGAAAACTAGGCCATGAGGAGCAACAACAACAAATAACAGCACAGGAGGAGCCAAAAGTGAGCCGTGTTTGGATCTCAGGAGGTGCCTCTGAACAAATGAGGAAGCCGGCAAGAGAGCCTGCCATTGACTCACCCTGTTCATTACAGGCTGCTCTTACTTGCCTTTGTCCATCCTTTTGAGCACTGGCAAGCTCAGTAGGAAATAGCGATGGAGGTCAGGAGTTTCAGCACATCTACTTTCAACACTGTACTTATCATGAAGTGCCCAACCACTTATATAATGAAATATATCAAAGATACAAAATAAGGAGATAAAAGGGAACAATGTTGAATTAGAAAAAATATCCGGAATGTTCAAGGAAATTGTTGTTTTAAACAAACCCTTAAAAGTAATTAAAAAGATCCAGATGTGGAATAAGTGGAGACAGATACTAAGTCTAGGAATATCAACATTAACCCCAGTAATAGAGTTGGAATATTTCCCAATGTATGAAATCAAGCAGTTGACAAGTATCTTAATACAAAAACATATATAAATGGGAAGAACGGAAGGGCAAAAATTTAAAAGTAAAGAACAAATAAGAATCAGTTTTGTTTAAATTTAACACAATTAGTTGGTTAATAGAGAGTGAAATTTGAATAAAATATGAAGAATTTGGATGGGGAAAAAGAGACAGAAAGAATGGGTAATTTACAGAATTTTGATAGATTGGAAGAATAGTTGGAAGTTTTGAAAACAGTATGGGAGATTGATATAGGGAAGATGGATGAAGAGGATTGGGACAAATCGGAATACAGGGTTCCCATTTGAGGCTAAGATGGCGGGAGATGTAATTCTCCCAAGGAGCTGACATTGCCACTGAATCCCATGCCACCCTCCCCTCTTTCTCCTCCTCCTCTTCTCCTCTCCACATACACCCAAAGAGCCACCTAGGCTGTGCAGCATGCATGGAGCCTTGTCAAAGCCAAGAGCACTGGGCTGACATTCCTCCTCCTCCTCCTCTGCCCAGCCAGCCAGGTTGGGCATGTTAAAGCAGCCAACAAGGAGAGGAGGTGGCCTGGCTCCTCCACCTGCCCACCCTTCCTGGATGGAACGTCCACACAGCACCACCACTTTCACCCCTCCCACCCCACCACCCCCACTAATGCTGTCACTGCTGCCCCCTCGACAATGCCGCTGCCATCATCCTTGAATAAGAGTGTTTGCTCTTTTCTGCAAATTTAGGTATTGGGGGGGGGGTCCCTGAACCAATCCCACATGGATACGGGGGTGGGGTTCCTACTGTTTGAATTTCTGTTTCATTAACAGCTGTAAAATTGTATTTATGAAACATAGCTAATTATTTTATTATTCCACTCACAGATCCTCCATATGATAAACAACAGTGGCTAGTAGGTCTGCACAATTATGAACTGAGTTGGAAAATAGTCATTTTTTTCTTGTTGAAATTATTTACTTTACCATATTTTGTAATGGAAGACGCTTACAGCTTGTGGCAGAGCTAGCTTAGCAGAACTACATATAAGCAAGATCTGGCTGTTCTGCCACTATATCTCCGAAATAGTGGACATGTCCACAAAAACTTACATTAAAATGTGATAGTCTTTAAGGTGCTGCATATTTCTTGTCTTTTGTTTTGCTTTGCTTCTTTGTTTTTTGCCTGGCTATTACAGCGATTCCTAAGCTGCTTAAAATATTGATACAGCTTTAGGTTGCATTGACAGGAGCCTACAAATCAGATCATTGGACACCTGAATAATTCCATTCTATTCTGCGGTAGTCTAGCTGAATCTAGAGTACTGTATCCAGTTTTGGACAACTTATTACTGGATATGGTTCTTGTTTAGATTAGAATGTAGACTGAAGCAGACATAACTGTGGTCTTGAAATATATGAAAGGCTGTCACATGGAGGTTGGTTATGATTTGTAATTTGTTTCCGAGATAGTTGGTCTAGAACCGCTAATTATACTTGTTGACCTTTCTGCTAGGGTGGAAAATGTGGCAAAGACAATGTTGCCTAAACATTAAGTGAAACATCCTGTGGTGATATTGAAAGTCCACAAACAACCGCTAATGTAGTAAAAAAGCTTCACCACTGACTCTGAGTAGTTGGTGGTGAATTGCTCATATCCTGAATTAAAAGCAGAGCTGGAAGTAATACGTTCCCACTGTTACCTGAAAAAAGGTGTCTTTTATATAATGTGAGAGTACTGAAGCAGTGCTTCAAAGGTAAAGTAACTCGAAAAAACAAAATTCCTTTATTGATGTAATAAGTATTTTTAGTCATTTATAAAATTAATTCTATAGATTTTTAATAAAGGTTTGATAGTAATTTCTCAATGTTATGCCTTTCTCTTATTGATCCTAATCTTCCCCAATAAAGTAATGTAAAAGTCAAAGCTTTAAAAAGGCAAATGAGAAATGCAGCAAACTCTACAAGGAACATTTTTTTCCTACATTGCAGTAAGTAATAGCAACAAATTGCTTTAGAAAACAGTAAGAAATAAAAATTATTTTTAAAAGTAATGTTCCCGGCTGTAGTTGAAAATAATTCAGTTTGTTGGACAATGAATTGATCTATGCTATAAATAAAAACAAAAGATACACTGAGTTATTAGTTATTCTCCATTTCATTTAGTCTTCAGTATGATACTAGTTGAGGTTTCATTTCATGTTCAGTACTTGGTAATTACCTGGACAGAAATGAGGTTTGACAGTAGATCTTATAACTGCACAACAATTTTAGTTTTAATTGAATGGAGTTTACATATTTTTAAAAAAGTTGTTACCATGGTTTTGCATACAAATATGTGATGTTTTTCATTATCAATTCTGCAATATTTTAAGCCATCTTTCAAATTACTTGTTAGTATCTCTCAGTCATTTAAAATGTCATTACAATATATTGCTGAGCATTCTAAGTGCTTATTATCTGAGGGATTTTGTTGTCCCCTATTGCCGTTCAGAAACTTTAATTTATAGTAATAATTAATCCCATAACCCTTCTCTTAGTGTTTGGGGCAGAAAATAAGAATTAGACATAGGGTGTTTATACATGACCCCTAAACTCCAGGGCAAATGGCTCCCAGCTCCGGAGATTAAAAATGTTTACCCACCAGCTCCGGAGTTAACAGGAAATTAAGTGCGACCCCGCCCACTTTAGCACGTCCCAGCGCAGCTTTCAGGTACCTGCTTTTTGGATGTGACAAATATTTGATCCGGTGTAAGGATAGTGAGTGCGGGGCTCTCCTGGCTTCTGTTTGTTCTTTTTTTGCGCCCCGCCCCTTTAAGAGATCTGAATGCTGCCGGGAACAAAACGGAGGTAAACCGGCATTCTTTTCTTTCTTTTTTCTCCCTCCCTCACGCAGCCAGCAACCAGGAAGTGTGGAGGGGGGTGGGGACAGAGGAAGAGCGACGAACCCCTAAGATCTCTGGTCCGAATTTAAGTGGCCAGCGGATCTTAGGGGTCGTGTAAAAAGGCCCATAGTAATTGCAACATTTATAATTTTGTGTGTTGATACAGCTGCATAATAACAGTCTTATTATTATGCTGCTGTTTTGATTGTCATCCATGTTGTCATCATCATCCTCATTAGTTTTACTTGGTTCAGATGGGGGATTGTTTATTGAGCATTTGTTGTTTTTGTTTTGTGAAAAGGCCTGCTATTCTGAGAGTAAAAAGTCAAAAAATCTCAATGGGTGTAGAATACTTTGATAATCCTGCAAGAGCTCTCTAGAACAGCCATTTTCAGTCACTTTTGACCATGGTGTTTTTAGGAACTCTTGTAAAGTTCTAGGGCTGGCTTTTAAACAAACAAACAAAAAAGCCTTTGTCTGTGTGCAGAGAAGAATGCAAACAGCTGAATTTTTAATCTCCTTCAAATTTCAGTGCCATCACTCCCATGCATACATTGATAGTTAACATGGAGACAATTGTGGTGACATACAGTGCATTCAAGACTTTGAAAACAGCAAAACCCTGGCTCTGGATGAAATGTATGTATGTATGTATGTATGTATGTATGTATGTATGTATGTATGTATGTATGTATGTATGTATGTATGTATGTATGTATGTATGTACCGCCAACCTTAATCCAGATAACAACTCTAGGCTGTGAACATGGAAAGTTAAAACAACAAAATAAAAACAACATTTTACATATATTAAGTAAACATAATACATATAGAGTAAAAGAATCATAATAGTCAGGTATTCCGGTAAGTGGCAAGTAATGTACAGTATTGCCAAAAGCCTTGCGGTAGAGCCAGGTCTTCAAAGAATTCTTAAAAATCACCACAGACGTAGCTAGATGGATGTCAACTGACAATTTGCTCCAAAGAACAAGGGCGGCCACTGAGAAAGCCTGGTTTCTCATGATAGTTTTTTGGGTTTCCCTAGTGGTGGCCAGTAGAGATGGGCACAAAACGGGAAAATGGCATTTCATTTCGTTCCGTTTCGTGGCCCATCTCGCTTCGTTTCTGTTTCTGTGAAATGATTTTTTTAAAAAAATTCATTTCATTTTATGTTTTGTTTTTTGTTTTACCCTGTTCTCTCCTCCACATGCAGAGGTGGGAATGGTGTTTCTTCTTCTCCCTCGCGGGCAAGATCCCTTTAAAGAGACCCCTGTTCCTGCCTCTGCATGCGGAGGCAGGAACAGGGGTTTCTTCAGACATTTCTCCCCCACAGTGGATGACAGCACCGAGCACTGTCATCCCCGTGAGGAAGATCCCTTTAAAGAGACTCCAGTTACGCCTTGGCATGTGGAGGTGGGAACGGGGGTCTCTTCAGACATTTCTCCCCCATGGTGGATGACAGCACCGAGCATTGTCATCCTGTGAGGAAGATTTATTTATTTATTTATTTATTGTTATATTTATATCCCGCTTATCTCCAACTAGGACTCTAAGCGGTGAACAAAGCATAGTAGAGTTCAACAAAGTCCAATATAATAATTTAAAACACGTATAAAGTATAAAATCCTGGTGCCTCCAAGTGCATCCCAGCGCATCAGGACATCGATCCTACCAATTAAGATTGGAGGCATTGGTAATCAGCAAGCAATAATAAAGATCGTGATGATGGCGGGGGGAAGGGAAAGAAGAAGAAAAAAAAATTAAAAAGAAAAATTAAGATTCGCCAAAGGCCTCTCGAAATAAAAAGGTTTTTAAAGATTTTCAAAAGGCCTGCAGGGACTCTGCAGAGCGCACTTCTCTAGGGATAGAATTCCAAATGGACGGGGCTGCCACAGAGAAGGCCCGGTTCCGGGTAACCGTCTTCCGGGCCTCTCGAGGGGTGGCAACCCGAAGCGAGTGCGCTCGCACCTGCCGAACTGGACGGGCCGAGGTGGATCGCTGGACGATACGCTCTGTCAGGTAGTCCGGTCCCAAGCCATGGAGGGTTTTATAAACTAAAACCAAGACCTTGAATCTAATCCGGGCTGCAACGGGCAACCAGTGCAGGCGAGCCAGGACTGGGGTGATATGGTCATAACGACGCACACCAGCCACCAGCCTGGCCGCCGCATTCTGTACCCGCTGCAGACGCCGGAGAAGAGTCAAGGGCAGCCCCATGTAGAGCACATTACAGTAGTCCAGCCTCGAGATCACCAGTGCCTGGACCACTGTTCTCAGAGAGTCAACATCCAGGTATGGGCGGATCTGGGCGATCTGACGAAGATGGAAGTAAGCGGCCCTGGTCACCGACGCCACCTGAGCCTCCATGGTCAGCGCCGGGTCCAGGACCACGCCCAGATTCCGCACCCTCTCCACAGGCTGGAGGGTAACCCCCCCCCAGCTGCGGAAGAGGGCCACCGTACCCAGATGGTGAACTCCCAAAGAACATAACCTCCGTCTTCTCGGGGTTGAGCTTAAGCCTGTTCGCCCCGGTCCAGGTCAGGACGGCGTCCAGGCACTCATCAAGGGTCCTCACAGCTTCCACTGCAGAGGTGGAAAAGGAGAGATAGAGCTGCGTGTCATCAGCATACTGGTGACAGCAGACTCCAAATCTCCTAATGACCCCAGCCAGCGGTCTTACGTAGATGTTAAACAGCATGGGGGACAGCGACGACCCCTGTAGAACCCCACATGGGAGTATCCAAGGAGCCGACAACTCCCCCCCATGCTGTACGTACTGTGGAAGGAAGGATCGGAGCCAACTGCGAGCAGTGCCTCGATTCCGACCTCGGAGAGCCGGTCCAACAGGATACCGTGGTCGGATCAAAGGCCACTGACAAATCCAGGAGAACCAACAGGGTAGAGTAACCCCTGTCGGCCGCCCGGATTAGGTCATCTTGCAGTGCGACCAAAGCTGTTTCGGTCCCCCGACGAGGCCTGAACCCGGACTGGCAAGGATCGAGGCACTGCCGATCCTCCAGGTATGACTGCAACCGAACCGCCGCCACCCTCTCGATCACCTTGCCCATAAACGGGACATTGGCAATTGGACGATAGTTGGTTAAATCGTCCGGGAGAGGCCAGGTTTTTGAGAATGGGCTTTACCACCGTCTCCTTCAGCCGAGAGGGGTCCCGAAGGAGGCGGTGGCGATGACCGGGCCCATTCGGCCATAGTCCCGCTGGCAGCTTTAATTAGCCAGGCAGGGCAGGGATCGAAAGGGGTGGACGCCGGCCGGCAGTGAGCCATAGCCTTGGAGGCCTCGACAGCAGAAACAGGCCCAAGCGCATCCAACCGAGGCGACGAAGGCGGACCAGCAACTGGAGATGCCGGGGCAGTGCTACTGCAACCGGAGTCGAAGCCGGCCCGGATGGCCTCTATTTTGGTACGAAAAAAGGCTGCAAAATACTCACTACTGAATTCAGTAGGAGGAGGCCTGGCCTGACTAGGATTGGTGAGGTCCCGAACCACCCGGAAGAGCTCCGCCTGGCGGTTCGAGGCCTCACCAATTCTCAGGGAGAAAAAAGATCTTTGGGCCTCCCTGATCGCGGTGGAATAGCGCCTAGTCTGGGAAACAACAGCAGCCTTATTAATAACCGTCCGGGTTCTTCTCCAGCTGCGCTCTAGTCTTCTCCTCACCTGCTTCATTGCTCGTAGCTCAGTTGTGAACCACGGCGAGGTCCGAGCTCGGCACCGGAGAAGACGCTTAGGGGCGATCCGGTCGATGGTCTGGGCAGCTGTATCAAACCAATGGTTGGCCACAGCCTCAGCCGGCGCGCCAGCCAGTTCTCCAGGAAATGCCCCAAAGACCTCCTGGAACCGAGAAGGGTCCATGAGTCTACGGGGACGGGCCAAGACAGGAGGCCGATGGTCCCCGCGAGGAGGGACCGGAATCGCCAAAGGGAAAGAAAGCAGGTGGTGGTCTGACCATGACACAGGAAGGGAGACAATGCCCCCAACCTCCAGACTCGAAGTCCCCGACATGGAGGAAAATACCAGATCCAGGGTATGGCCAGACCTGTGAGTGGGGCATACAACATGCTGGGACAGACCCATGGAAGCCATGGATTCCATGAACTCCAGAGCTGCCCCAGAAAGCTCTCCGTCCGCATGCACATTGAAGTCACCCGCAACCAAAAGGCGCGGGGACCTCAATAATGCAGCCGCGATGAACTCGGAGAGCACTGGAAGGGATTGTGCTGGGTTGCGGGGAGCGCGGTAACCCAGCACAATGCCAAATCTGTCCCGCTGTCCCACCAGCAGGTGAAGGCACTCTAACCTCTGGCTGACCAATGTCGAGGCCCTGCAGACATAAAGAGAATCCCGATGGACGATGGCGACCCCTCCTCCCTTCTGACCCTCCAACCTTCCCACACCCTGAACCAGATACCTGGGCGGGCACAGAAGGGAGAGCGAAGCCCCCCCTCAGCACCCACCCAGGTCTCGGTAATAAGGGCCAGGTCAGCTCGCCCATCTCGGATGGAATCATATATGATGGGGATTTTATTGTGGACTGACCTGGCGTTCAACAGGATGCAGGAAAGGTTGGAGGCGCTGGAGAAGTGACTCCCGGACACGTGGCAGCGAGCTGAGGGGTCAGAACGCGGGACAGGCACGAGATGCCTGACCCGGGTTCTTCTGATCTGACGAACCCCCCGGCTACAAGCGTACCGCCCACGGCCCGACACAGTTGGTATATGAGTCCCTGCAAACATGGCGACAAAAAAAAACAAAAACAAAAAAAACAAAAAAACCTAACACTCAACAATAATTACAAGATAATACAGTAGTACAATAGATGAATTAACAATAACTATAAGCAATAAGATAATAAATAATAATAGTGATAAAATCAGATAATAACTAAACAGAATAAATAAGCATAACTCAAACGGGCAAAACGCCAGGAGAAGATGTAATACACCTGGGAGAGGGGGGGGAGGGGAAGGCCAGATGATCCTGGCTCGGATGATTAATTTCAAGGTTGCTGTAGTTGGGGGGGGGGGGTAGCCAGGCTTTAGAGATGGCAGAATGTGGCGGCCAGATTGCAACGAAACCACCCTTGCCCCCAGTTCCGGCTCGAGGACCCCCGACAGAAACCCCCCCCATCAGGCCCCAACTCCACCGGTAGGTACGCCATCCGAACCCCAGTCCTCTTGCCCTCCACAGGAGGGAATGGAGGGGTGATGATGTAAGAGGTGTACCCCTGAAGCACCAAACACCTGTCCCTGATGAGAAGAAAAATACAGTGGCGGCCACACTGCCACGCAGGTATCTCCAACAGGAGAAAGGACAGGGCGGCTACCAGGCAATGGGGGATGGGCACCAGCCACCAACATGCCGCACGAGTCCCTGGGGCAGCAAGCCCGGGCGGCAGGCAAGATGCCCGAGTCCCTTGGGGCAACGAGCAGCCCGCCGACGGCCGATCTGCCGCCCGGAAACCACCGGCCACCAGGAGAAGGGAAAGGGAAAGGAACCACCGAGGACCCCCGGGGAAGGCGATGGAAAGCAGGCACCGGAGGGCGACATGCCGCCCGAGTCCCCCGGTAAAGCGAACGGGACACCGGCGGCCGAACTGCCGCCCGAAAACCACCAGCGGAAGGAAAACAGGGAAAGGGACCACCTAGGGCCTCCGGACGGGGAGCTGGAAAACGGACGCCGGCGGCCGACATGCCGCCCGAGTTCCCCAAAGGAGCGAACGGCATGTCGGTGGCCGAACTGCCACCCGGGAACCACCGACCACCTAGGATCTCCGGGCGGGGTGGTGGAAAGCAAACGCCGGCGGCCGACATGCCGCCCGAGTTCCCCAAGAGAGCGAACGGCACGCCGGCGGCCAAACTGCGGCCCCGGGAACCAACGGCAGAAAGGAGGGGGCAGGGAGGGGTAGCCGGCAGGTAGCTCCGGGCGAGCGGTGGAAAAGAGGGCGCCGGCGGCCAATACGCTGCCCAAGCCTCCAGAATCGACGGGCCGATGGAATAGGCAGAGGCGGCCTCGGGGGAGAGAGGAACCAAACCCAGCAAACGAAATCGGCTCGCGCCTCAGCTCCATTCCGTGGGGAGAACCCGAAATGGCGGCCGCCGTCTCAGTCCTCGAGTCTTCCAAACCGTCGAGGACAGACCGGCCGCTCACCCAGGTCGCCCCACGGGGAGAAGGACTTGCCAGGAAAGAAGGAATGGAAAGGAGGGGGGAGGAATGGTGCAGGGGGGCCATTACCAAAGGACGCTCGATCGGGCAACATACCGCATCTCCGCGTCCTCGTCTTCATCGGCAAGCCCTTTCAACAAGCTCTAAGGCCCCCCAAGTCCACTCACCTACCCCAGGCACTCCCGGCAAGCCCGAAAAATTAAATAAAGATAAAAAACCAGCGGCACAGCTGCAAAACAACAAAAAACAGCCAGGCGCTGGGATGCAGGAACGCCAAAAAGCTGTTGCCGCCCGCCATCTTGGGTTAGACCCTTTAAAGAGACTCCAGTTACGCCTTGGCATGTGGAGGTGGGAACGGGGGTCTCTTCAGACATTTCTCCCCCACGGTGGATGACAGCACCAAGCACTGACATCCCCACAGGGAAGATGCCTTTAAAGAGACCCCCGTTAACGCCTCCGCATGCAGAGGTGGGAATGGGACTCTGTTTAGATCGTCCTCCGCCGCAGGCGGAAGACAGCCAGGTTGGCTGTCATCCCCCCCGTGGCGGAGATCCCTAGATAGAGAGCCGCAGCCTCAGCTCTGATTGCGGAGCCGAGACCATGGCCCTCTCTTGATCACCCTCATCACCCTCCACAGTGGGTGGATGACAGCTCGGTGGGTTGTCATCCACCCATGGTGGAGATCCCTGGAGAGACCGTGGCCCTATCTCAATTGCCCTCTGCTGTGGGTAGGTGAAAGCCGGGTTGGCTGTCGTCCACCCGCTGCAGAGATCCCTGGAGAGAGCGCCGCGGCCTTGGCTCTGTTTGTGGAGCGGAGTCCATGGCCCTCTCTCAATCGCCCTCCATCGTGAGTGGATGACAACCAGGTGGACTGTCATCCACCTGCAGTGGAGATCCCTTGGGAGAGAGCCACGTTCCCGCCACCACATGCAGAAGCGAGAATGGGGCTCTCTCTATACATTTCTTCCCTGGAGGAAAAAGGTGGGAAGTGGGAGATTGGTGTTTATGTAGAGATGTCAGAGGGAATACAGTGTTGTGGAAGTTGAGTCATGGCAAATTGACTTCTTTTCTTGAGAGATTGAAATGTTTCACTGCTCATCCAAACAGCTTTGGGAACCTAGTTGCAAGTCCTCCATTTTATAGTGAACTTAGTGAACTTAGTGAACTTCCAGATAAACTCACCTGGATGACTGAGAACCTTTACAGACAGAGTGAATACAGTGGTACCTCAAATTACGAACACCCCAAGTTATTAATTAAAAATTCAGAGTACAAATAGAAATCTATGGGTATAGGAAAATTTCGAGTTCCAAAAAAGTCTGTTTTTTAAGTTATGAAAGGAAAAAGGAAAGGAAAGATTCCTTTTCAAAATGGCTCCTGCTTGTTTGCAATATCAGTACCACCGTCCTGTAGCCACCTGACTACAGTGCCGCAATTGGGAAGAAGAAGGAGCCATTTTGAAAAGGGAAGCTGAGAACCGGCGCTTCTGTTTTTAATGACCTGCACAAAGTGCCTGTTTTGGAAATATTTGACATCATTTTGGAAACTTTTGGGAACTTCTTTGGTGGATTTCTCAAATGGTTATAAGGTAGGTTGCTCATCTTCTGTTGTTTGCTTGCCTGTTAACTATGGCTTTTGCATTCTGGGTGGGTAATTTCCCACTTGGAATGAATTAACCCGTTTCCAGTGCATTTCTATGAGAAATCCTGTTTTGATTTATGAAAATGTTGAGTTAAGAAATTGCATTTGGAAGGGATTAGTTTTGTAATTGGAGGTACCAATGTAGTTCCTTTAGAATTGGATAGTGCAGGTGTACCCCAGAGAACAGGGACCTTGGAAGAAGGAACACCATATGGATTGGATCCTTGGAGGGAGATGAGAGAAAGGAGGAGCTTGGGCAATACACCCTTTTTACGGAACTCTTTGTGCGGGTAGGGGCAGGCCACAGAGGCGACCCACTGACAAGGAGTGTTTTGGGATTTATCCTTATTAAAGGACGCATGGGAAGTTGACTCATGGGAAGTATGAATCAGCTCAGGCACTAAGGTCATCAGGAGAGGCCTTTCTCTCCATCCCGCCACCTTCACAGGTGTGTCTCATAAGAACACATGAAAGGACCTTCTTTGTTGCTGCTCCCAGACTTTGGAACTCCCTCCCACTGGGGGCCAAGACTGCCCCATCTCTGCTGTCTTTCCGTAAGTAGGCAATGACCTTTCTCTTTAGGCAAGGTACCACTGAATGAAGGACTACCTGTTATGTGACTTTTTAGATGGATTACCATATATAATTGCATTGACTGAGTTCATAAGTACACCTCTCTTTTCCATGCTAGTTTCCATCCCTCATTATGGAATTTAACTGTTTGTGTGCTCTTTTTAGTTTAATGTTGCCTTTTAGTGTTGTGAGATGCCTTTTCTAATTCCCTGTTCTTAAGCTTAAGCTTGAATATGTCTTAAATGTTCTGGGCTGTATATTGTCCTACATTATTGTAAGCTGTCTTGGGTCCTTTTCCAATGTGAAAAGTGGGGTAAAAATATTCTAAATAAATAAATAAATAAATAAATGGCTCAGTTTGAAAGGGAATTGAACAAGTTAAAAGATGTTTAAGAAACCAAGTTACCTTTTGAAGTTGTTATTCATAAAACTGAGGATGTTTGTAATAAAAGTTTATTTGGATTTGAATCCTCTCCTGCCTTAATGGGACTTGAAGGGACAGGACCACCAAGACTTAAAAACTGAACCTGCTCACAATTTATTAATTTAAAATTGCACCAGAAATGTTGAAACAAGGACAATTAGCAGTGAATATGCTAACAAAGAAGAATGTTGGCAAAACAAATGCATTCTCACTGAGTGGAGAAAAGGCGTGATGGTTAGACCACCAAGAAGAGGTGATGCTACTGATTGGTGGGGCATCACGCGGCTCTCAGTGCCAGGCAAGATCTCCTGTATCATCCTCCTTTATTGTGTACAAGATGTAGTCGACAAACTATTGAGAGAAGAACAAGCCGGCTTTCTCCAAGGACAATTTTGTACTGAGCAAATATTCACACTCAGGAACATCACAGAACAATGTTTTGAGTTCCAAAAGCCACTGTTTATCAACTTCATTAACTTTAAAAAAGCCTCCAATAATGTCCATAGGGATTCACTGTGGAAGACTGTGCAGTCTTATGAGGTACCCGAACAATACATTAGTATTTTTCAGAATTTGCACTTCAACTCTAGTTGCTGCATTAAAACAGAGAGGGGATTTACTGATTTCTTTAAAATTGAAACCGGTGTGAGGCAGGGATATAATCTTTCTCCATTTCTATTCCTCCTGGCTATGGATTTCATCATGAGAAGGGCGATGGGCAAACCCACTGCAGGGCATTTCATGGAAGGAAGTTTCCTGCCTCATGGATCATGACTTCACAGATGACATTGTACTATTCTCCGGAACAAAACCAGGCCTGCAAACCATGACAACTAGCTTGCAAATGGAGGCAGAAAAAGTGGGACTCTGCATAAAATGTAGAGAAGACAACGACCATTTCAGTGATGAACAAAAGATGTTGGACAGAAACCCATCAAGGAGGTCAATATGCTCACTTATCTTGGTAGCCTCATATCCAGTGCTGGAGATGCAGAAAAAGATGTTAGATGCAAGAATGGCAAAGCATCTCGTATGTTCCAATGCTTGTGCTAAATTTGTTCTTCACCGTAGATCTGTTACACTAAAGATTTGCCTGCACACCAGCATTGTTATTCCAACTGTGATGTATGCCAGTGAAACATGGAAAATGACAAAAAGAAGGATCCAAAAGCTGAACCTATTGCATCAGAGATGTTTGCACAGAATACAGGGACATCTCTAATAATACAGGGACCATATCACAAATGAGGATGTGTTACAGTGGAGTGGCATCTGGAAAAGAGTGACCCAACGCCATGTATGCCTTGATGGGCACATTCTTCTATTCCCTGTACATTGATCGGATCCTTAAGTCTACAATGCTCTGGACACTTCCTAAAGCAAAATCAAAGTAAGGAAAACTGCAGAAGACCTGGTGAACAACTTTCTGTGAAGATCTAAATGAATGAGCATCACATGGCGAAATGCAGAACTAGTAGCTGCAGACCGGACGCACTGGAAAGCACTTGTTGCCCAATGTGTCCAGCAGCAGGGGAGGAATTAACTCTAAGTCTAAGTCGAATGCTGCTCAGACTGTGAGTGAATTTCAGTGTGCTCCAAACCATCCTCCAGTGTGAGGTGGGACTCAAAAGTCCTGGCTTTAAATCACCACTAGGCCATAAAAAGCATTGCTGACTGAGTAGCTGGTCTGACTTGCCTCACAGTTATATTTTGGGGGCAAAATGTAGAGGAAGTACTTGACATGGCCCTGAGTCTCACTGGAGGAACAGCAGCATATAAATGAAGCATATAAGCCTCATTTAATTTCATAGCTGAGCTACCAGGAACCTTGAGGAGCGCTCTGTTTTTCACGAGTGCAACAGGCCATTGCTTTTCTACTTCCATTGCTCCTTCCTGTTATGCTAACATTCTAGTAAGTGCTTCCCTCCTCCAGGAGGGAGTAGCTCACACATGGTTAGGCCGAGTTACATCTATTAGAGTGCAAAAATAGCGCACATTTTTAAAGAAAAGCCACTTTCCAAAGTCATCCATTGTCATGTTCTTACTCATTACCGCACGGCTCTTTTTGGATGAAATTTGATAAATAGCTTCAATCTTCTACTTCTCCTAGTGTCCCTGCACAATGGGAGTGAAAATAACATCTGTCTGAAACATGGCATAGTCCAAGAAATATAGAGCAGCCGAGACTGTACGTAAGGGCAGCCTTTAGGAAATGACAAAAATGGACTTACTTGTCGGGGGGCGGGTGGGTGGATGAATGAATTCAGTTCCCTTTGCCAAATATCATATTGGTGGACTTAGTGGAATTTTAATTAATTTATTTAGGAGGACTGTAGTGTTCAATCATCCAAGCAGGGGCAGATGCAGACAAGCTTGCTATACACGTACACACAGTATAGAATCTTAGAACTACGGAGCTGGAAGCAACCCTAGGGACCATCAAGTCCAGCCCCTGCCAAGGAGACACTGCCGGGAATTGAACTCCCGACCTCAGGCTCTGCAGACAGATGCCTAAACCACTGTCCAGAGAGGTCTTCTGCTAGATCTTTGGAAATAACAATTAACCTTTTTCTTCCCAGGTTTAGACATTTCCATTTGTTGTGTGAATAGGAGGAGATGGGTCCGGCATCAGTCAGTAAATAAATAGCATGTGTACTCAGCCGTTCATCCTTATCCAAGCTTGGAAATGTTCCTCTGGCAGACTGCAGCTCCAAGAATGACCAGAGACTTTTTTTTGTTATTTTAGCCTGAAAGGGGAACATTCCCAAACTCAAGCTTTTCTGAATTAGCTGGACCGTCCTCTCTAGTGTTCAGTTTGTTAAGGACTGCAGCCTTCAACTTCAGTGGTATTTGAAGCAAAGGCTCCTACTTCATACGGGATTGTTTCTTCTTCAAAATATATTTTCTTAATGACTCCAGGCATTCCAATGTAAACACCAGTTCCAACCTGCTTTTTTCATTTAAATCTTGAGTGTAAAACCATATTTCTTTCTTTGAGTGCTGCTGTAATGGATAAGTTAAAAAAAACAATTTGCTGCTTTGTTGAAAAGTAGAAAAATCCTGCAGAAGAAGTTGCATCTGTCCCCAGCTTGTGGATGGGTGGTTGGGGGTAAAGGATTGTTTGAGTAATTGTGTGGTAAGCTGCCCAAAGGACAATGGGGTGCTGTACAAGTCAGAACAATCAACAACAAACAAAATGTTTTAGAAAAAAGTAGAGCGGGTGGGGCAATTCAAAGAATAGTTAGAATTCCAGAGTAGACGTCCAGGACTGTTTGTTTTTGCTGCTATTTATGTTGAATTTAATACTTGCTACTTATTTTTGTTTTTGACAGAGCTGATATTGTTTTCTAGATATGTTCTTGGAAGCCAGATCTTGTAATAGAAATATTCTGATAAATAATATAATAATTTAAAATTTAAAATAGAGATCATTAATTCCAGAGCCACTCGAGTTGAGTTTCTGCTCCTTGGTGCTTAGCTATAATCTGGCCAGAATGAAAGGGCAAGGGGCAGCGTTTGCGGCAGGAAAGGTATAACATTGGGTGACAGGGCAATTTGCTGACTTTTTGTGGATGAGCCGAGACAAAGCTTGTATCTCCCTGTGTTTAGTGTCTGTGACACCAGCCTTTCTTGTAGTTCAGTCATTTTTTGGGTCACTGGAAAGCATTCACGAGATATTTGTGATGTCAAAAGCACACGAAAGTATTTTCTAATTTATCTTAATTACTTGGCTCACTCATACTTTTAATTTGTCCCTGTTTGTGTTCGGAATTTTAATATATATGCCACCCAAATCTTTCTGAATTAAGCAAATATAATTGTAGTCATAAATTGCTGTCTTCATATAAACTGAAAAAGGGCTCCTAAGGACCTATTTTCTGTTAAATATAATTATTGCAAAATGATCTGTTCATTCCCTGTGAAGCAGCTTTGCAGCGTAATCTTGCACATCCTTTCCTGTCAACATCATAGGTCTTACTTATGCATATCGAAGTACTGTATATGGTTGTACCAATAGCTTTCTAAAGTTTGGGAAATAAAATCATTTGGGGATAAAACATAATACTGTAATTTATTAACACGTGCTTCTTCTGCATCTTAATAGCGTCTTGGCATTTTCACATTGTGTGTTTATTTAGTAATTGAATATTTTCCCAATATTAATAGAGTGCAGCTGAAGAAAAATTTCATATGGCAGGGACTTGGCATAGCTATTGTAACACGCAAGGAATTCAAAATGTAGATTAAATGCAACTACTGTAGTTATATAGTTTGCCTCTTATACAGGCTTGTAACTAGGGAACAGCTTTCCGTGCTTTGTCCTAGAGGTGAATCTGTATGAAAATAAGTAAGAACACATCACTTGTCCTTTCCTTTGGAAGTAGACACTTGTTCTTTCATTGGAGGGGTAACCACATTCTTCTCTTCCCTTTTCTTGGGGTGGGTGGGTGTGTTCACACTGGTGCCACAGGGTAGAGTCACTGTCACCAAAATTGTTAAAGCTCTGCTCTTACACAAGTTGTGACACAGTTGATAGGATGAGTTTTTTTTTAAAATTATACATGAGACATCTGTAGATCTAATTCTTACAGCATTAATTTTGGCACTGAGAAAACCGGTGAAGATTATCAGCAACAGCAACAGCAGCAGAATCTGCTCAATCAAATTCCCAGCGATATTCAAGGAAGACGTAGAGGCTTCCCTGCCTCCTTCAGCTCTTTTTTACATTCATATTATTATATGAATAACATGATAAGCCACTTTTAAAATAGCAGTGTATTGCCTCTGGCATGTTAAAGCAAACTGTAGAAGCTTGAAAATAAATAATATTAAAATTATAATATTTCATAACAGTTAGCGTAATCTTTAATTGTCTGATATCCTTAAAAGCTTAAATGTGTGATGCACTTTGCTGCCTGAGAACATCAAGGTTTGGAAATTTGAATATATAGAGCACTAAAAGAATTGAGGAGTGTAAAAAAACCACAGTTCTGAAAATATACATTGTGCTTAAAAATTAGGTTTGAACAATTGCATCCATCCTAAAGGTCACTATGTGACAAATCAACCATTTGCTTCACCGGTAAATTTCTTACTAAGCAAGTGATCAAGCTAATAATCCACCCAATGAGGACATTGCAGTTTTAGTAGATAATTTACGAAGCCATTCACTTACTATACATGTTAGATTCCTGACATAGCACACAGCTATATCACAGGCTCACAGGGAAAGAAAGGTCAATGCAGTAACATTTCCTCTCAGAGAAAGTCACCTACTGCTGTACTGCATCTTCTTCGCTAGAAGCTGACACTTGAATGAGAATACATAGACACTGATAAGAAGTCCAGAATGGAGTCTCCCCATTCAACAAACAGAAGCCGACCAGATTAGCTCTTCAGTTTTATCTCAGTACTGGTGATAGGGCACTCACTATCTTCCTGAGAAGCAGCAGGGTAATTTAGGAGAGAGAACCAGGCAGGCTCTTGGTTGCATGCTGGTTTCCTGGTCACTTCCCCCCCCCCGGCCTCACTCTGTATAATGGTAAGGTTGTGGGCAGCTCATCTCCCAGCAGAAAGGAGGTGCTTTGTCCTAAAATGGGTTCCACCCTGGAGAGCCGTCTCCCTCTGTTCTTGTCTCCTATAGCCCCTGTTCTTGTTGTAGCCTTTTGCCTCCATGTCTTGCAGCCCTTTGTCTTCTTGACACAGGAGAAAAAAGGATGCAAATTATTCTTAAGGATATTTTCTAAGTGTGCTATGTGTTAGCCAAGTCAGAACTGACAACTTAGAGCAATCTTAATAAGGTTTTCAGGGTGGCGTGGTGGCTCAGTGGACTAAGGTGCCGAAACAGTCAGCTGCAAAGTTGGCAGCTCGGTGGTTCAAATCTTGGGTGCCACACAGTGGGGTGAGCTCCCACTCTTAACCCCAGCTCCTGCCAACCTAGCAGTTCGAAAGCATGTAAAATGCAAGTAGATAAATAGGTACCGCCGTAAAAAGCAGGAAGGTAAAACAGTGTTTCCTTGCAACCATGCCGGCCATGTAGCCATGGACTTGCACAACACTGGCTCTTTGGCTTGAATATGGAGATGAGCACCGACATGTGTGGGTTGAACCTTTACCTTTTTAATAAGGTTTTCAAGGTAAAGGAGTTTAGCAGTTCCTCATCCTCATTTAGTTTCTGTGGGGGAGCTGGGAAATTGAACCCAGCTGTCCTGAGTCCTAATCCATTGGCCCTGTCCGCCACATCACACTGGGTACTTTTTCCAAGTTGGCTAGTTTTCTCTTTTGCATTGGAGATACTGATTGTTGCAAATTTGTATTCTGCAGTAGCAGTACTCATTCTGTTTGGATTAAATAATTCTTGTAATTGTAGGGGGGAAATGCAAAACTGTAAAGATAAAATTTTAAAACCATATGTTTGTGTGTACATACACACATAAATCTGTGTGTGTGTGTGTGTGTGTGTGTGTGTGTGTGTGTGTGTGTGTGTGTGTGTGTGTGTGTGTGTGTGTGTGTGTGTGTACATTATGTGTATATTCAGTGACTGAAATCTGGAAATACTGTATTCCAAGAGATGAAAAATGCATGCATTTGCACTGAATAACAATAGTGTCATAAGTAGATGGGAAAGAATTGAATAAAATATATTAATCATGGTGTTAACTTCTGCCATAAGCCAGTTTTCACTGGGAGACAGAGATATCAATCACAGATTTCCTGTGGTTAAGAAAACAGAGTACCAACCCAAGACACAGAATATCTTTTAACAGTGATAATATAGAAATAAAATTGCATCTGCAGGAGAATTTTTTTAAAAAATGGTTATATTTGTATTTCTGAAAGCACCAACTCAAAGTTAATAAGATGATTATAGTAGCTTTCGTATAAGAAGAATACTTGAAGCTGCCTAACTGTAAACACAGTTTTGGGTAATGAGCCTGTCAAACCCTATTAATCCAGTTTGGGAATTCTAACTTGGCTCTAGTAACTTCTGCCAGTTAGGCAGGCAGCTTAAAGCAAGGCGACAAAGCGTTCAGTATCCGAGAGCCTAGAGACTGGGAAATTTGCAAACAAGTCAGTATCAGAAAAAGGCAGGTTCTTGCTGATAAACGTATTTGACATTTGGTACATGCCGGCACTAGTTATGCAATGGCATGTGTTGTCTTTTGTAATTTGTTTTCCTTAATTCCATTTGATATTTCTTAAAAAGATCTGCAGAATTTACAGGAAGCATGCCAGGGGTGACGGAAGACATTTTGCTGCCTCAGGTGGAATAGAAAACTGTGCCCCCCTCCACAAACTCACTGGGGCAGAAAAACTGCACAGTCAATTCTCTCCATCTATCTTGTGGTAAATATAAAGTAATAACAATAAATCAGTCACTGACGGTGCCCTGCTTTCTCCCAGTATCCTAAATCTTCTGACTTAGGTTTCTGTTTCACATTTCTTAATGACAAAGCCAGCTGTAGGCATTCCACTAGCCCAAAGCATCTTGCAGAAACCATGTTTTTGTCCATGTACAGCACCGAAACGATGCTTCCTTTTGCATTATGTAAGATACCATAGAAGTACTTTCACGATATAGAACTGCTTCATTAGTCTCCGTGGCTGCCAGGAACTAGGAAAAAAATGACTATTTTTGAATCCTGGTGGACCCAAGTACTGCCGCACCTTTGTGGATGGAGACGTGGCTGCCTTGTCTTCACTTGGCTCCCTCCCCCAGGCCATAGCCTGCCTGCTTTACCAGTCTCTCTCCCCTCCATGCCTTACGTCCCCTCCAGACACCTAGAGATTATCACTCAGTCCTAGGCAAAATGGAGATCTTGGCATTTTCCGTGCTGTCTCCCTTCTTCACCATTCAGCACTGAGGATGGTTGATATCCCCATGCAGAAGAGAGTGTGCACTGCTTTTCCCAAGGTGGATCATGTCCCTTGTGTGAGCTTGCAGTTGAAGAAGGCTCTAAACTTTATTAAATCTCACATTGAAAAGACACTGCTGATTACAGTTTACGTACATAACAAGTCACTATGAAATTATTTTAATAAGCTTCGTTTTAGTTTCGTTAAGGAATCTGTTTGGTGTCTGAATCCTTTAAACACGTGGATCTCTCTGTATCCTCCAGTTCCAGTCTGCTAGCCTATTAGTGTTGTATGACATGTTAAGACTAGCTAACATACACCTGTATGCTATCTTGTGTGTTTGGAATGCACTGCCCAAGGTTATGCTGATGAAGGGCCTTGTTCATCTAGTGTATTACTAGAGAGTTCACTCAAGCCATGTGGAATGATATTTGGACCCCTGTGGTGATTGATTGAAGCCAGCTGCTTAGTGAACAACTTTGATGTAGAAAAAGTTAATTTTTGTTTGTTTCCTTTGTTTAGTTTGTTGTTCCTACATGCTCTCTATGTTTTTTTCACTTCCTCTTGCTTTATTCTTGGGATGAGGTGTTCTTTGTCTCAATATTCATCATGGTTCTCAAGGTTTTAGTCTGCTAATGGTATGAGAGCCCTCTCTAAGAGAGAGGGCTGTTATTTTTCTTGCTGTATTTGTTGCAACAAGTAGTTGTCCCAAACGTACTGTGCTTTATTTGTGGTATTTTTATATTGGCTTTCTTTGCGCTCAAAAAAGAATCCTTAAAAAAAAAGAATCCTTAAGGTTTGGTGTGAAGTTGTCTCAGTGGATCTCTCAATGAAATCCAAGGGTCTAATTCTATTAATCTTGACTGCCCTGGCTGTTTGGCTTACAGCCTTTTAGTTTACAAAGATTCTAGAAGCAAGGCAACTGGTTTGCCATTTGTTTTCCTAGAGCGATGCTTCCTAACCTTGGGTCTCCAGATGTCCATGGACCACAAGTACCAGAAATCCTGGACAGCACAGATAGTGGTGAAGTCTTCTGTGGGGTTTTATTTGAAGAACATCTAGTTGGGACCCAAGGTTGGGGGGCTTTGTTTTAGAGCAGGGGTCCTCAACCTAAGGCCCTGGGGCCGGATGCGGCCCCCCCAAGGTCCTAAATCCGGCCCCCGGGACCAATTGCAACCCCCACCTACCCCCTGCTTTGTGACCAAGCCAGCCTCTGCAGCTGCTTCTGTTGCTGAGGCAGTTCAAAGCAATGGGCTATATCGCTTCTCCCACTCCCCCCAACAATCGCCCAGATGATCAGCATGCTGATCTAGCATGCTGGCTAGTGGGGCATTCAAAGTGGGAGGGCTACGACAAGGTCCTCCACTCCCTCCCCCTTTTTTCCATGTTGGCCTTTTTTTTTTTTTTTTTTTTTTTGGACTGTGGTCCGGCCCCCAGTGGTGTCTGGGGCATGGTGGACCGGCCCGCTGTTTGAAAACTTTGAGGACCCCTGTTTTAGAGCCTCAGCGATCCTGTTAAGATATGTAATGTTTCCAACTCAGACTAGGAACAGGACAAGAGGCAGTGATGACATACTACTTTCTAGGTTAGTCTGAGCTTTGGGACAAGATTCTCTTCTTCCTCATAATATAAGAATTACAGAAACATTATTACCCTCAAAAGGGGTATCCATTGAGATTCATCAGCAAATGGATGGATCTCAATAGCTCTCCGTGTATACTGTTAGAATGAATCCTCTTTTCTTCTCTCTGGCTCCCTGCATTTTCAGATCAGCTCTGGAGGGCAAGTTCCTTACCTTTAAGAAATTGCTTCAAGAAGTAATAACAAATTCAAGGATTATAAGGAGTTACACCTTTTTAAAAAATCTGTTTTTACATACATTGATTTAAAGCCTAACCCTTGGTTTCCACCTGATATGATAATTCTGTCCATTTCATAAAGAATATATCCATTTTATTCTAAATATTTTAATATCAACGGACTTCTGGCAACATCCAATACTACACAACAGGGCTTCCTCTCATGGAATGGAAATTCTTCTCTTCCCCTTTCTGCTGCCTCTGCCCCAGTGGAAGCAGATGTCCATTTGTGTAATACTGAATGTTGCCCAGTGTCCATTGGGTTTAAAATACAGTTTCTAATGAATGAATTTCTTGCAAACTATTGTGTTACATGAAGGCAAAGGTAAGGTTTCAAGTCAAAGTAGAATTTAATATAATTCTTGAGTTTGTTTTGCACATTTAAGCAGATTCTTTGTATCATTGCTAAATGTTCATTAATTAGAAGTTGTTTGTATGCAGTGTGAATTATATGTAAAAGAAAAAAGGAAGAATGAGGAGACTGTCTCCCTGTGGTATGTGTGTGCTTTAATTAACAGAACTATGGTGCAAAAACATATCAAGCATTAGAAGAAGTTGCAAAATGCAGTATAATGTTTGAATCCTTTTTGGAGTTGAATAGATTTCTGGGAGATTCTTTAACATGCTCTGTAGTTTGCAGCAGACATAAATCTGTTCCTAGTGCAGGCCAGCTTTCAAAATTGGTTCGGTACCACTCCTCAGTGGCTTAGAAACAGGTAATTCCTCTTAGAACATGATTGTTCTTCAGCTGAAGAAAAGTAAGAAATGGTGTATCTTCTGAGCAGAATGATATTTTCCTGTGCTTTCTCATACCCCCCAAACCACAGTTCAGGTGAAAGAGCCAGGGAGATTTTCAGACTGCCAGGAAGCAGCCTGTTCATGGGAGGGTCAAAGGCACTGGAAAGTAGAAAAATAAGAGGCTTCTGTGTTATATTTTTAAATGAGAAAAATATAACACAGAACACAAAATAGTACAAATCATTCAAAAACAACAGTGCAAGATATATTCCAATGAAGTCACAAGAAAATATTAGGCAATACAGAAAAAAATACCATCTGATGTTATCCTCACACCTATTGTTTGAAACATTGCATATGTGGGCTGTTTTTTTCATTGACTCTATTGTCTGCTATCTGATTTCTCTTCACCAGAAAGTTAGTTTTGATAAAATAGCATTATTCTGATGTACTGTTCAGAAAGCAAGAGAACCACCACCTTCCTCCATGTTGTTGCCATACCTGGTTTAGTTGTCATCTGCAGGTTTGCTACACTTTCCAGATCAGTATTATTAACCAAATTCACAAGAATAGCCTAATACTGTACTGCTATTCTGAGACATTGAATCATTGATCGCACAATCATACAGTAGAATTATGATAATGAATAATGAATACTAATTAATAATGAATAATTAAGTCAGAAGTTATAAAAGAAATTTATAAAATATAAAAGTATATCTGGCAGATGGATGTCTAACTTTCTCATTAATGCCTCTGGTGTTGGAGTGTTCACCACCACCTGAAGTAATTGGTTCTTGTACTGCTTTAACATTAATGGAGCATTTCCTCATATTCAGTTGAAATCTAGCTTCTTGTAAGTATAGCCTATTATTTGTATCCTGCACACTGGAATGATTAAAATACTTATCTTAATGCAGCCTAAAATTTTCCTTTTTTTGCAGCCACATCATACTGTTGGCTCATATTCAACCTGTGTTATACAACAATTCGAAGATCCTTCTCACACATAGTATTGCTGAGCCAGGTATCCCTGTTTCATCCACTAGGTCAGTGTTGGCGAACCTATGGCAAGGGTGACAAAGGTGGCACTCGGAGACCTTTCTGTGGGCACCTGACATTGCCCCTTCACAGCCACCTGTATTCATGGTTAAATTGTTGTATGGGCACTTTGTGAAAAATTAGGGTTAGGGTTAGGGTTAGGGTTAATTACTATTTATATTTTCATCTTGATGGTCCCAATGGGACAAGTAAGCTCATCGGTCTGTATATATCTGCAGGCATATGTATTATCACCATGTACTGCAGCTCCATCTCCCTTTCTATTCTTGCTGTTGCTTTGGAACAATTTAATTCTGTCAGCTGCTTTATTCCAGTCATGGGAGTCAGTCTACCAAGTTTCAGTCATCTGTATCAAACTTCATTTACCATCTTGAGTTCTTCTTGTTTCTTTCCTATACTCCTAGCAATTATGCATAGACACTGGAGATTGTGGAATTTGTTCTGGTTTCCATCCTACATTTTTATGAAGACAGCTATTGGGCCCCGCTACAGTGGCTTGCTCTGTTCCTCTTATAGTGCACAGGCCTTCATCTAGCCCAGTGGTTCTCAACCTGTGGGTCCCCAGATGTTCTTGAACTGTAACTCCCAGAAATCCCTTCCAGTACAGCAAGTGATGGAGGCTTCTGGGAGTTGTAGTCCAGGAACATCTGGGGACCCACAGGTTGAGAACCACTGACCTAGTCTTATCTCTGCACTTACGTCTCCCCTCCCTTTCCAATTCAGCTGAAAGCCCTCCTGATGAAGTTCTTCCCAGTCCACATTCTTCTGAGTTCTCATGAAGTGCAACCCATTGATGGTTAGTGGTCCATTTCCCAGGAAGCAGTCCACGGTTCCAAAATCCAAATCCCTCATATCATCTGGACCTTCATAGCCAGTTGTCCACTTGGAATATTTTCCTTTCCCTTTCAGCTTCTCTTCTGAGTTTCCTTTTCCAGATTTTCAAACTCTGATGTTATTTCTACAAAGTACCTCTTGGCTGTGTCATTTGTTCCCACATGGTTTTATGAATGACGGCATTCATTTTGCATTTATGTATTGTATGTGGTGTTCTCAAATGCAATATCTGAAATTGCACATGCTTTGCAGGTCAACACCACTGAAGTGTCTCTTTCTTCCATAACCCTTACTATCTTTTCACGTTCTTCGATTTTATCCAAGCATCCTTTGCCTTTCCTTGTCTGCCTTCGAAAATGCTGGTAAAGTCCACTAATAGATGAGCATATAAAGAGGATAGTCAAATTTGAAAATACTAGACCATAAGTGTTGTATGACTAGAGGGCTCCATAATATATGCAACCTGATGTGAAATGCAGTAACAGCTGTAGCTCTGACAGGCTTTCTGCTTTTGTATGTCAACTTAAAAAAATAATATATCCACACTTGAGTGTATGCTCAAAATCACTTTCTGGCAGTATTTACAAAATAGGCTGAAGTTCTTACTATGTCAAAATCTGGATTCATTCTTGATTTACTTTGAAAATTCAGCTTCTAACACTGAGCACCTGACCCAGTCAGCTATCAGGTTGCAAGCAAAACAAAGGAAGCAATAAAACCACAGTATCAGATGACTAGTGAAACAGAGCTTTATTCTCAGTCAGTGGCCTTGAGAGAGTCCATGGTCATTTCTTTCATAAAGAAAATATCTCTTTCAGATTAGAATTTATGCCAGAGAATACTTGGCTTGAAATATGTTTTCTTTTATAGTTTCTTTTGTATTCAGTCTTTACATCAAACGGGATGCAGGGAAAGCCCTACTCATTTATGTTCCAAATTCCCGCTGTTGTAGTAGCATAGCATATTACTTCACTTTTGCTACTCCAGCTTTATCCTTTACCTGTTCTTGTTCAGTTTGTTATACCTACCCCAATCTTTGCAAGTGTTTTAGCTGTTCTTCAAAGAACATAGAAGGAAATTCCAGTTAGGGATTGGGCGGAACCACAGTATTCACCCTCTAAGGTTTGTTTTCTTTCTTTACTTATTGCATTTTTATACCGCACCAATTTCCCAGAAGGGACTCTGGGCAGTTTACATAAATGCAAATAAATAATCTACAACTAAATATAACAAAGCTGCCTAGATGTCCTAAGCACATCCGGTCTCGCTTGATTTTTGAAGCTAAGCAGGGTTGGGCCTGGTTAGTAGTTGGATGGGTGACCACCAAGGAATATCAGGTGGTGTAGGCGCCTGGAGTAGGAACTGGCAAGCCTCTCCAGTATTCCTGCCAAGAAAACTTCATGGACGTGGGGTCACAAAGAGTCGGTCACAGCTGTAACAACACAACACACACAAATATAACAAATGAAAACAAGACAAATTAGATAATCACAAAGATCCAGCAAGAGGCAAAAAGAAAAAATACTAAAAGGTTGGTGCAAGGACATTGCTGAACCCCCCCCCTTTATCAGTCCAAATTTTATAGTGGGCATCAGCACATTCTCAGCTTTGCCTTGTGTTTCTCTGCCACACTTACTTTCAGTACAATGACCTGAGCCTAACTCTAGAAATCAGCACGAAACAGTGATTTGGCAATTCATGCCTGATTGGATGCTAGCAGAACAGGTGTTCCACAGTTCAGCATCCTGTCCCCTCTGGCAGCCACGTACTTGGAAGGAGGCGGGGCAGGGAAGCTGGGAAACTGCTTCCACGTGGGTGCCTCCTGCTCATCTGTCATTTGAACTGGGATGAATTGCTGAATCAATGGGTTTGTGCCCATCTTTAAACAACTACTTGTATTATTACTGTTTATTCTCATCCCAATAACTCTTATTCCACCCCGCCGCCGCCCCGGTCCCTTTCCTCCTATTCGGTTTCCGCTGTCCTGCAACAATTTAACCTACCCTTTGAAGCTTAGATCTGTCCCTGGTTGTTTCCCCCCCCCCCCGCTTTTCTGAATATTAAATATTGGCATTTTCAGGCTTTCTGTACCGCTTCCTGATTGCCCTTTTTAGATGCCACTGAAGCACAGAAATAGGTGCTTCTTAACCCCTTCATTGTCTTTTAGTGAGTCTGGTCCTTCCAGTCCAATATTGTCTTTCTAGACTAGTGCTGTTGGCTCTGTGGTGCAGTAGCTTTTAAGGTTTTCGACAGCATAGTTTTTTAGCCCAACATGGAGATACTGGGGATTAAACATTGACCACTGAAAGCCTGATGGGACAGAATAACCTTTGCTCCCTCATGAAAGAACAACAACGAAAGAGTCACTTTGATCCTGATTCAGTGGAAGTTGTGCAGTTTGGAGGCTGGTTTCAAAAAGCATTTTCCAAAGGTCAGCCTTCAATATGCAGAAACCATTCCCTTGTTTGTTGACCCTTCTACTTCCAAAGTGATACACGCTCCCCCACCCCCGTTTTATTTTTAGAAGGAATGAATAATCACTAAGTTACTTAGTCACTGAACACCTCCATATCCTCTCCTAAGGGAGTCTTAGATGATGTATATCTGTGAAGGTTCTCAGTCACCCTGGTGTGTCATGGCAACTGGATTTCTTTTCTTGACAGATTGAAACATTTTACTCATCCAGATTACTCATCCAAGTAACTTGGATGCTGGGGATTAAATATTGACCATTGAAAGTAGCTTGGATGAGTAAAAAATGTTTTGATCTCACAAGAAAATAAAATAATTCCAGTTTGCCATGACACATCATCCAGAGAGATTATATATAATACCTTCAAGACACTGGGGGGAAATAGAATCTTTTTATGTCCTTGTGATTTCAGGAAGGAGTACCATCTTTGTGATACATTTTCCCTATATTTTCTTCTGTTTCTTTCTCTTTGAGATTTACCCTGGGATATGAAATTACATTTAAAGTACTGTATATGTTTCTGTTTGCTAAACTCCAAATATAATTTTATATGGAAAAAACTATAGAAAATGACTTAATTGAGCAGTTCTTTATTTCTGATAATGCTATTGATATAATTTTCTTCATGAGGATGTATACATTTTCCTAGATGAATTTGTGTTACCCATTTACTGCTTGATGTTATCATAACATCCAGAGGCCCTATCTTTCTGCCATTTCTTTGGGTACCTACATCAGGTTAGTATCTCTGTCAATCACTTGATATTTGTAATCTTAAAGATTTGTGACACCACTTTGTAGAACTGGAGTCATAGAAGCTCGAGATGAGAAAGACCTAATAGGTCATCTATTCAGTCTCCAGGCAAAGTCTTCTATTGAACACTTAATAGCGTTTTGTTCACTGTAGTTCTAAATGTCACAAGCAGTGGGATTTTCCATCACTTCCTTTGGGAAACTGTTCTCTAAGATATTAGCTTTAAAGATTATGTATTCTGTTTTATACTTACCCAAGCACCTGCATACATTTTGGTAGCAATACTAATACAGCTTCAAGCACACAGAATAGTTGCATTTATAAGTCAGTTAAATTTACACTTATTCCTTCTGAAGTTTCTTAATTCTATAATTTTCTCCCATTGCAAGATTGCTGTGAAAAAAGAAGTGTGATCTGTAAATATTTATTGTTTTTCTTCATTTGTTTTGGATTCATTCATTGTAAGCATGTGTCTCCTGAAAAGTCATAGCAGCAAACAATAAAAATGCATATTTTGATGTCAAAAGTGACTTGCTTCCATTCTGTTCATTATTTCAGTTGGATTGTAGCAATATTATTAACCATATCCCCATCTTTTTTCATTCTTTTTTTTAAATATTATTTTATTTTACTCTTTCATTCTGGACACATATTTCTAAGTGCAATTTAAAACACTGCACAAATTAAAACTAACTGTGAACTGGAATAGATAATGCATTTATTGCTTGGATCCGAAGTTCTGAAAGGCATTATCTATGTTCATAATTTTTTACAATGCAATCCATTGTATATAATACCGTTTTTGTGCAGAGATTTATTTTCCTCACTATTGTCTCACAACAATATGTGTTTATAGCCATAGTCTTCCCCTCCCCTTTGGCAAGTTTTACACAATTACACAGAATAAGATTACTCTTGTATATTAAATGTATTTGTCGGTGAACAACAAAGACGAAAGCTAAGTAGTAGTAGTTTTTGTTGTAAAAACATAAACAAATTAAAACTGCATTTTCATTATAGAAATGGTTTACATTGTAAAGTTACCTTAATTGTTTACTTCTTAATGTGGATTTTTTTTTTTTTTATGTTAAATGAAAACCTTGCCCATAATGACAACCTTGCTAAAATAATAAGGGCCTTCTCAGCTGCTGCACCCAGACTCTGGAATTCCCTCCCAATAGAGGGCAGGACTGCCCTATCCCTGCTGTCTTTCCGGAAACAGGAAAAGACCTTTCTCTTCAGGCCAGCTTTCCCTGAATGATGGACTACCATATATGGTGACACAGACTTGTGTTTATAACCAGTTATAACTTTGTGCAAGTATCTATCCTTGTGGGATTACATTGACACTATGTTATCAATTGTTAGTTTCCATCCTTCATAACTTTTAGATGGTCTACCATACATGATTACATGGAATGTATACTCATTTCTTATCTGCTTGCATTCTCTTTTAGCGTTAATGTTATCTTGTAATGCTGTAAGATGCCCCTCAATTCCCTGTTCTTAAACTTGAATATGTCTTATTTGTACTGGACTCTATATTGTCCCTCTATATACTGTAAGCTGCCTTGGGTCCTTTTCCAAGGAGAAAAGTGAGGTAAAAAATACTTATTTTAAAAAAATCTGACACAAAGCTAGTGTTTCAGGAATGTATTTTCTGAGCATCAGTAGCACTGTGATTCTGACACACATATGGGCTGACAGAATAGCAGCAGTCCGGGAGGGCATACTGTGTCATGTGCGGTCTCTTACATACAGACGGAACCAATCGACCATATTTTGAATGGGCAGGTTGCCTTTTATGACATCACATTCCCATTCCTAATTGGGCAGCCGAACAGAGGCATTTCATTTCTTTCTTTTACAGTCTGCTATACTACTTGCCCTTTGCATTCACTGGATAACATTTTCTTTTGATATTTTCCTCTATCATTTCTTTTGAAGTGTGAAGACTTGTGTGATGTTCAAAGCTGTTTGTATACTGAAATGACGCCTGCTCCCATCTGCTTGGTTTGTTTGGCTGACCAGCTGCACCTCTTTCATCAGCAGTGTTACTAGGATTGTGGTTGTAGCCTTTGCCAGCATTTGATGACTTATAGACTAATAAAGCTACCTGGGTATCCTGCACTGCCTCCTTTTGTCCCATTTTGTTGAGACTGGGTTTTTATAATGCTAAACTTTCATTCTTCATCTTTGTAATGTAATGATATTATTCAGTTTCATCAGTCACATTCTGATTTAATGTGGATCAATATTATTTTGGCAGATGGCTGCAGATCTTAAAGGACAGGGATTTTGAAAATTGCAGAATCTTCAGAATTGTTTGCTATGTGTGAGGGTCATCATTTTTAACATTCAGTTCAGATATGTAGGAATTAATTTATAGGATTTTTTTGCCTTGCATAACTATCAAAGGAGTACTGCTATACTGTAGTCTTTAGAGATGGGCAAGGAACGAACAATTTTTCTTTTCCGTTATTCGTTTGTCGTTTCGTTATGTAACAAAACGACAAATGAAAATTGTGATGAAAATGAAGCGAAACGAACAGAACCACTAAAATTTTGTTCGTTACGTTTCGTTTCCGTTACTGGTGGCATGCAATGAAATGAGCTGTTTTAAATGTTAAAAAACACCCTGGACATCCATAAAAACACAGCGATAATTATTTATACTGTCTGATAATACCTACTGGGGGTGTCCTTAAAATGAGCATTTATGTCTTTTCTCAGATCGCTGTATTTTTTTCCTTTAAGGGGAGTTAGGGGACGTCGACCCAAAATGGCTCCCAGATGCCTAATAGTGATTTCTTGGGTATTAAAACGCGCTGGACATCCATAAAAATGCAGCGATAATGCGATAATTATTTGAAATTATTACCTACCAGGGAGTAGGGGTCCTTTAAACGTTTGTTTTTGTCTTCTCCCATCGCGATGTATTTTTCTTTTCCCTTTATGGATGACAAAATGGATGTCGCCACTCCAGCCACAACATGGAGGCAAGCCATGTGATGGGATCATGTAAATTCTTGGACATCTTCAACCAATAGCATGCCCAGGTTGCAGTCTGGGCAGGTCTGGTAGCCACAGAGGGCATAAAAAGGTCTGGCAGCCCCCATCCTACTTGCAGTCCCCGGTGGGAGTTAGGGTGGGATTGCTGTCTCTGCGACTCTAGCTTCAGTCCTGCAGCCTCCCTGTGTGCGTGTGTGCATACCTCTCGGTGAGTACCCTCCCCTGCCCCGCAGTGCAGTCACTCTGCGGCTGCCTTGCACCCTGGGCAACGCCCGCCACTGCCTTTGCAGCCTCCCTGCAAACCTAGTCTATACTGTGTCTTTGCCAGCATCAATTTTTTTTAGTGTTTTCCCTCTGGTCTGGGGCGTTGGGGGACGCCCACACATGGAAATGCTTTAAAAAATCGCGCAAAAAGCAGGTAGAAATGACAAACGAAAAAACAAAAAATGGAAACCAAATTTTTCCAAAAAATTCGCGACAAATGGAAACGAAATGAAACAGACCTCTCAATGACAAACAACAAACGAAACACCATTTTTTTTATTCGAGCCCATCTCTAGTAGTCTTCATTCTCTTGAAGTCAGTGCTAGAGTATCATTTCACAGAAGGATTCTGTTTCTGGTTTTGGTGTCACCAGAGTTTGGAAAGTTATAGTGAAAAGCAGTTTGTTCCTGTTAATATTTACAGTGTTTGAAAAACTAACTCATAGTCATTGCCTGTTGTGATGCTGAGAAATTGACCTCTCATGTTGTTTTTGTACTGTTTTTTCTGTCTCACTGGGAATTTAACATTGATAAGAGATTGGCATGCAACTTGAAAAACAAGACAATAGCAGAAACAGAAACAAAATAAAGACAAAAGCATTGTAGCACCATAATGACTCACTGCTATATTTTAATGGAAACTTTTGTGGAACAAAACCACATCTTCAGATATAAGAGGGAAAAGACAGAGACTACATGAGGAAACAACTATGCATGGATCAGATAAAGAGACAGCTGTAGGTTAGCAGAGACAAATTGCAAATTATGTGAGTCATTGTGGCACTTCACGACAAGTATTGACTTAATTTCTTGTCCTTTGTTCTTGTTTGCGTTTGCTTTTACTTGTTGACATATTTGTGCAGGATACCACTTCAAAAACTTGAAAAAATCTGCCTTACCTTGTTTTTATAAGTAATTTGTAAAAATTATTTAAAACAGTTACTTATAGCATAATATTTTCCCCTAATTGTTTATTATTTATCATAATGAAAACTAAATACTGGTCAAACTCATCTTGTATAATTATGCAAGTGATATGCCTTTGCAAATTGCCCTGCATTATGAAAGCACTTCAGCCATTATCAGTTTGCTGAGTCAGGCAACATATATATTGTCTATAGTAATTTCTTAATTTCTAATTTAACTGTGCTACAACAGCATAGTTAAGTTAAAACAGTTTGAGCCACCTATAGGTAGTGGTGTTACTTTTAATATGCCACATTCCATCTCTAGCCAGCACTCAAAGACAGTGGTAGGTGATCTTAAGGGGCTTCAGGGCCAGTTTTTCCATGAGCCCTTGCCATGGACTGATGCCCAGGGAATGAATACTGCTGCTCCTTGTACCCCCTCCATTGAAGTAAAAATTTTTCTGAATTTGTAAGGATGCACTATCCATAACTTTTAAATTAGTTACCACAATTGATGAGGTTTGCTCTAAACACCAGATTTCCACACCAGCTAAGGGACTGGCAGCAATAGCATTTATAGATTAAGTGATATTAATTAATTAATTATTAGATTAATTATGAAACACTCTTTTTACAAAAGCCATAGACAGACAAAGTTACAGTTACAGGGAAGCTTGTTGGAAAACTGAAGCCATGGCCATGGGAGGTTGATGCTTGCCTAATATTGATTAGGAGGCCCAGAGGGTGGGTGTTGCTTTGCTGGAGGCTCTGAACCCAGATCTCCAATATTTGGTTGCTGTAACGAGATCTTCTGATTTGCAGCATGCACATGTGCAGTCAGTCTCTTACATATCATTCACCTTCTGGGCCAAATGTAAGGACAGTCCCCACACAAAGAACACTGTGTTTAGTCTGCACTTGAATTGCTCACTGCAAGGCCACAGTGATTGAGCTACCCAGCAGCAGTTGTAGTTTTCTTACCAGATAAAGCTGATGAATCATAATCCTAAACAATGAAGACGTTTGTGCCACCTGTGACTGAACAGGATGAAGGAGCTCCCTAGATTACACTGTGTGTCTCTTCCTTTGGGGTTTTTGGACTCCCATTGGTGTGGTTGGCATCCCATTTAGAGCAGGTGATTACTGTTCACACTGAAAGATTGCACCCAAAAAGGACTTGGTTCCTAACCCTGGCTGTGTTCTACAAAGAGTCAATAGCAGGAGAAATAATTGAGAGCAGGAACAAGTCTTGAGAATTGTTAGAAATGCTGCACACATACGAGTGTGAGTCAGGTCTGCTTGTGAGCTTTCAGTATGGCAAAATGTCAATAATTGCACAGGACAAGACATTTTCCAGTAAATTGTCAAACCCCTAGATCAGATTAACCACAACCGACCCTCTTGCAGACCTCTGTTACACACAGCAGCCTTGTCTAATCTTCTCCAATCCAGATTTTACTGAGGAATGAGGAGGTTACTACCTGAATGTCATACAGATGTGAATAGTGTGACACAATATAATCCTCGTTAATACAGAGAAACTGAATATAGGTACTGTTTTCTCAAGTTGGATTCTTTTGGTTATTCTCTTTCCCTGGCCCTAGTATCAACTGGCATCAATGCTCTGTCATCTTCTGTCTGATTCCTGACTAGTGTTAAACTGTACTTTGTTTTAATTCACAAAATTAAGAAATTTTTGATACCTGGAGTTTCCCGTATGTGTGTAAACCTGAGTCTCAGAATTGCATTGCATTGTATAGAACTGTATTCATGGCTCGCCATGAATGGATATAAATGAAATGGAAATAAATATATAAAATCATCTGCCTTATGAGTCATCCCTTTCACTTCCACAATGGTTCTCAACCACCTGAGTATGCTGTTAGAAGGTAGGATAACCTCTCCATTTTTAAATTGAAGCAAAGCAAATTTTGTTTAAAAAAATCCATAGCTTTGATTTCAGCCCTAATATATCTGACATTACTTCTGTAGAAATAGTTATTCCTAGCTGTAGAATTTATTTTTCATTTTTCTACTTTTTCATCTTTCTTTTACTATTTCATTATGTTTCTTCCAAACTTGACTACATCTCTTCAGATAAATGCTTTCTGAACCATGTCAAGTTTCAGCCAAAATTGTGACTTCTAAAAAACCTTGAGTGGCAATTCACATTAAAGTGGCCAATAAGCTGTTGCTTTTAAAGAGAGATCAGTGCCCTATAGGAAAAGGAAGACTGCTTTATTTGTATGGTAATGTAAAATATATTGTGTTCCAAGGGCACAAAGAAGTGCTACTAACAGGCTGTCTCAACATTGAAAATATTTACAGTTTTTTTTGACAAGGAGTTCTTAATTTCATTATATGACTAGCAAATGTGCTCAGCTCTATCAGGGTTAGAAACACCATTGTCCCATTACCATCCCAGTGCTTCCATCTTCTCTATTTCCCCCCACTAGCCCCCTCCCCATACCATAGGTCTCTTGATCCAACCATGTACACAGACACACAAAAAAGATAGGCCTCAATGATATTTGTCTGCTGCTGCAGAGGGCCTGTTGCCTGATTTTTGGTGATGGGTTGACTCCTAATTCTCTACAACAGGGGCCTTCCACATGTTTTAGATCACAACTACCACAATCCTGTATCACTGACAATACAGGCACAGAGTTTATTTATTTATTTATTTATTTATTTATTTATTTATTTTTTATTTATTTATTTATTTATTTATTTTTAAATTTATATGTCGCACCGATTTTCCCAAAGGGAACTCAGGGCGGTTTACAAATAAAGCAACATAACCTATTAAGAACACCAGAATTCAAATCAAATAGTAAACAATACAAGAAGAAGAGGAAGAGAAGAAACCAGCATGAGGCAGAGAACAGATAGTAACAATAAACAACAAATCACAAAGAGCACGAGAAAAACATTAGCTGTTGCCATATGCTTCTCTGAACAGCCAGGTTTTCAGAACTTCCTTGCAGGATTTAATGGATTGAGCCAGGCGGATCTCATTGGGCAGTTTGTTCCATACAGTTGGGCCTATTACCGAGAAGGCCTGATTATGTGTCGCAACCTTGCGGGCCTCCCTTGGGGAGGCCACCCAAAACGAGAAGGCCTGTGAGGCGCTAGTGCAGTGATGGCGAACCTATGGCACAGGTGCCAAAGGTGGTACTCGGAGCCCTTTCTGTGGGCACCCGACATCGCCCCTTCATAGCTACCTCTAAACAGGTTAAATTACTGTATTGGCACTTTGCAATTGAATTGCAGTTTGGGCACTTGGTCTAGTGGGTCTGGCCAGCTCTGACTTATGGGAGATACACTCTGTCAGATATTCAGGTCCCAAGCTATGGAGGGTTTTGTAAACCAAAACCAATGCCTTGAACCTTATTTGGGAGGCACATGGGTAGCCAGTGCAGGTGAGCCAGGATTGGGGTGATGCGGTCAAATCTGCCCGCACCAACCACTAATCAGGCTGCTTCATTCGGCACCCACTGCACTCGCAGAGCAAGGTTCAGGGGAAACCACATGTAAAGAGTGTTGCAATAATCTATCTTCAACATGATCAGCACCTGCACAACTGTCCTCAGGAACAGGCAAATCTGGGTGATAAGCCTAAAATGGTAAAAGGCCGACCTAGTTATGGCTGCCACCTGGAATTCCAGGGATGGTTCCAGATCCAGTACAACGCCCAGACTCCTCACTCTTTCAGCCAAACTGGGAAGAGGGCCACTGTACCCATCTGGGGTCCCACCGAATAACAGAACCTCAGTCTTCTCAGGGTTGAGTTTGAGCCTGTTAGTCCTGGTCCACTCCAGAACCGCGGTCAGGCAGTGATCAAGAGTCTGGACGGCTTCCATTGCAGAGGTGGAAAAGGAGAGATAGAGCTGTATCTCACCAGCGTACTGATGACAGCAGACTCCAAAACTTTGGATTACCTCAGCCAGCGGCCCGCTATAGATGTTAAAGAGCATGGGGGAGATCACCGACCCCGGGGCACCCCACAAGTGAGTGTCCAGGGGGATGACAATTCTCCCTCCAGGCTCATTCTCTAGGCTCAGCCCTCGAGGAAGGAGTGGAGCCAGCAAGGCTGGCCTCACCCAATCCCCACATCAGAGAGCCTGCCCAGGAGGATACTATGGTTTATTTATTTATTTATTTATTTATTTATTTATTTATTTATTTATTTATTTATTTATTTATTTATTTATTAGGGTTGTATACCGCCTGTCTTCCCGAAGGAACTCCGGGCGGTTCACAACATAGGATACAACAATAATAATAAATGAGTCAATATAAAAACAGTTAATCAACAATAAAACCAAACAATCAGAGGAAGCAGATGGCGGGAGAAGAGAGTGAAAAAAATAATCAGCCACCGAATGCCTCTTGGAAAAACCAGGTTTTTAAGGCTTTCCGAAAGGCTTGCAGGGACTGTGCAAGGCGCACATCGCTGGGGAGGTGGTTCCAGAGAGCAGGGCCGGCCACAGAGAAAGCCCGGGAACAGGGTAGATGTTTTCCAGGCCTCTCTGGGCGTGGCTACCCGCAGCGTGTGTGCCCGCGACAACCGAGTCGGTCGAGCCGATGTTGACTGCTGGGTGATCCGCTCTGCCAGGTAGTCAGGACCCAGGCCATGGAGGGTTTTATAAATTAAAACCAAGACCTTGAATTTGATTCGGGTCGCAACAGGCAACCAATGCAGACGGGCCAAGACTGGGGTGATATGGTCAAAGCGGCGCACACCCGCCACCAGTCTGGCCACCACATTCTGTACCCGCTGCAGCCGCCGAAGGAGAGTCAAGGGCAGCCCCATGTAAGCGCGTTTTAATAGTCTAGTCTTGAGATCACCAGATTCCAGTCCGGCCGGAGAGAAACACCCTCCAAAGTTGGAAAAGGGCCTCCGTAGCCAGATGGGGAAGTCCCAGAGAACATAACCTCAGTCTTCTCAGGGTGAGCCTGAGCCTGTTGGCCCTGGTCCACTCCATAACCGTGTCCAGGCACTGGATCAATGGCCAATGACAGATCAAGAAGGACCAACAAGGTAGAGCAACCCCTGTCAGCACCCCTCAATAGGTTATCATGCAATACGACCAAGGCAGTCTCAGTCCCGTGAAATGGAAAAAGTGCAGAGGAGGGTAACCAAAATGATTAGGGCACTGGAACACCTTCCTTGTCACCTGAGGCTGGAAAGGCTGGGCCTGTTCATTCTTGAACAATGGCACCTAAGAGGTGACCTCTTTGAAGTTTATAAAACCATACATGGTGGATAAGGAAAAGCTGTTTTCCCTATCACATAACACTAGAATTAGTGGGCACTCCATGAAACCTTTGGGTGCTAGGTCACAAACAAATCAGAAAAAGTACTTTTTCACCCAGAAGATCACTGGTCTGTGGAACTCCCTGCCAGAAGAAGTGGTGACAGCTGTAAGCCTTGACAGCTTTAAGCAAGGATTAGACAAGTTCATGGAGAACAAGGGTATCAATGGCTATCATTATGGATGCCTAAGGACAACTTCTGGGTTGGAGAGGTAGGCAGGATATCTCTCAATGCCATTTGTGGGGAATCGCAAGCAGGTGAAGACATCTGCTTGGGAATACCCTGAAGCAAATGGTGAGCCACTGTGTGAGACAGAATGCTGGACTGGATGGGCTGTGGCCTGTTCCAGCAAGGCTGTTCTTCTGTTATGTTCTAGCCACTGCATTCTGAGGCTCTGCATTCGAATTGCAGATTTATCATAGGATTCTGAAAGTTTTTTTAAATTCCGAGTTCGTGACCAGTGAAGAAATATTAAGGTGAATAGATAAAGACTGTGAAATCATCAGATGAAGAAAGCTGGAATGCTTTGGTCACATAAGGAAGAAGATATGCAGAGGGTGACAGACAGTTATTGAAAGTCAGCCTTCTGTATGATAAAAGAAGGCCAGGAATAACCTATTGACTGAAGGATGTGGGAGAATGCATTGTATGCAGCACAAGGCTAACTCAAAGAAGGAGTGTGTCAGATTGATGTGGGCTGGAACTGCAGCCCCTTTCTCCCATTGATCCAGAAAGACTCACTTCAAGCTCTGCACCTGTTTTAATTTTTCGTATAGTGTAATGTGAACTGAGACTCCACTAACATCCTTCTTTTTCCAACTCCCCCTCTCTTCCCTTCCGTGCCTTCCCCATTCTCTGCCCTGTTCTCGGCCCACAACCCTGCCCTTTTATGGACAATCAGGAAGATAGGACTTCCTTCAGAACTCCAAGGGAAGGCAATGGAAGGAAAGTCCTATGAAGCCAACTCCCTCAGTTGATCTGTGAGCAATGTTTGTAAAGCAGTTGGGAAGTTTCCCATTTAGGAACATCTTGTTGCTTTGAAGTGAAACTGATTAGCTTTTCAGGTCTTGGTTAGAAGCCCTGGAGGCTGTGATGTCACTCTCACAAGTGACATCACTGCTCATCTCAAAGTAGTTCTAGTTATATCCACCCCAATAGGAAATGGGTTCCTTTTGAGACAAAGGGAACAGATGAGACTGATAGATCTGAAAGAAGGTGGGTGGCAAACGAAATGAAGCGAAACACACAAATAAACAAAACCTCTGTTCCTAAGAGAGGACAAGTATCCTGAAATGGAAGGCAAGAGAGAAAGGTGGATTTGATTTTCTAGTAACATTGGGTAGATTTGTAAAACTAATCTAAATCAATGAATGAAGGCATACCTTCAGCTTACACTCTTCAAAGCTGCCTCAAAGTCAGAATAACCATTATAACATTCACCTATGAAAGGAAAGTGGGCAGGAAGAGGACCTGCTGAAATGAAACTTTAAGCACATCTAGGTGGATCATGTTCTTCTCATCATAGGGGATTGGAATGCTAAAGTAGGGAGTCAAGTGATAAAAGGAATAACTGGCAAGTTTGGCCTTGGAGTTCCAAATGAAGCAGGGCAAAGGCTAATTGAGTTTTGTCAAGAGAACAAGCTGGTCATTGCAAACACTCTTTTCCAACAACACAAAAGGCCACTCTACACATGGACATCACCAGATGGACAATACCGGAATCAGATTGATTATGTTCTCTGCAGCCAAAGATGGAGGAGCTCTATACAGTCAGCAAAAACAAGACCTGGTGCTGACTGTGGCTCAGATCATCAGCTTCTTATTTCAAAATTCAAACTTAAACTGAAGAAAGTAGGGAAGATCACTGGGCCAGTTAGGTATAACCTAAGTCAAATCCCATATGAATACACAGTGGAAGTGAAGAATAGATTCAAGGAACTAGATTTGGTGGACAGAACACCTGAAGAATTATGGATGGAGGCTTGTAACATTGTACAGGAGGCTGCAATGAAAAATATTCCAAAGAAAAGAGAATGCAAGAAAGCAAAGTGGTTGTCCAACAAGGCCATGCAAATAGCGGAGGAGAGAAGGGACGCAAAATGCAAGGAAGAAAAGGAAAGATACAGAAAATTGAATGCAGACATCCAAACAATAGCAAGGAGAGACAGGGCGGCCTTCTTGAATGAACAGTGCAAAGAAATAGAGGAAAACAACAGAAAAGGAAAAACCAGAGATCTATTCAAGAAGATTGGAGATATTAAAGGGGCATTTCGTGCAAAGATGGATATGATAAAGGACAAAAATGGTAGGGACCTAACTGAAGCAGAAGAGATCAAGAAGAGATGGCAAGAATATACAGAAGAATTATATCAGAAAGATCTGGATGTCCCTGATAACCAAGATAGCGTAGTTGTTGACCTGGAGCCAGACATCTTGGAAAGTGAAGTCAAGTGGGCCTTAGAAAGCATTGCAAACAACAAGGCCAGTGGAGGTGATGGCATTCCAGTTGAACTCTTTAAAATCTTAAAAGAGGATGCTGTAAGGGTGGTGCATAAGATATGCAAGCAAATTTGGAAAACCCAGCAGTGGCCAGAGGACTGGAAAAGATTGGTCTACATCCCAATCCCAAAGAAAGGAAACACCAAAGAATGCTCCAACTATTGCACAATTGCACTCATTTCACACGCTAGCAAGGTTATGCTCAAAATTCTACAAGGCAGGCTTCAGCAGTATGTGGAAAGAGAACTTCCATAAGTACAAGCTGGATTTCGAAGGGGCAGAGGAACTAGAGATCAAATCGCCAACATGCACTGGATTATGGAGAAAGCCAGAGAGTTCCAGAAAAACATCTACTTCTGCTTCATTGACTATGCCAAAGCCTTTGACTGTGTAGACCACAACAAACTATGGAAAGTCCTTAAAGGAATGGGAGTGCCTGACCACCTTATCTTGTCTCCTAAGAAATCTATATGTGGGACAAGCAGCAACCGTCAGAACTGTATATGGAACAACTGACTGGTTTAGAATTGGGAAAGGAGTACGACAAGGCTGTATACTGTCACCTTGCCTATTTATCTTATATGCAGAGTACATCATGAGAAAGGCAGGTCTGGATGAATCACAAGCTGGAATTAAGATTGCCGGAAGAAATATCAAAAACCTCAGATATGCAGATGATACTACTCTAATAGCAGAGAGTGAGGAGGAATTTAAGAATTTCTTAATGAGGGTGAAAGTGGAGAGTGAAAAAAATGGGCTGAAGCTCAACATCAAAAAAACTAAGATCATGGCCACCGGTCCCATCACCTCCTGGCAAATAGAAGGGGAAGAAATGGAGGCAATGACAGAGTTTATTTTCTTGGGCTCCTTGATCACTACAGATGGCGACTGCAGCAACGAAATAAAAAGACGTCTGCTTCTTGGGAGGAAAGCAATGGCAAACCTAGATAGCATACTAAAGAGCAGAGACATCACTTTGCCAACTAAGGTCAGGATAATCAAAGCTATGGTTTTTCCAGTAGTGATGTATGGAAGTGAAAGCTGGACTATAAAGAAGGCTGATCGCCGCAGAATCGATGCTTTTGAGCTGTGGTGCTGGAGGAGAGTCTTGAGAGTCCCTTGGACTGCAAAGAGATCAAACCTATCCATTCTGAAAGAAATCAACCCCGAATGTTCACTGGAAGGACAGATTTTGAAGCTGAGGTTCCAGTACTTTGGCCACCTCATGAGGAGAGAGGAGTCCTTGGAAAAGTCCCTGATGTTGGGAAAGATTGAAGGCAAAAGGAAAAGAGGACGACAGAGAATGAGATGGTTGGACGGTGTCATCGATGCAACCAACATGGATTTGACAAAACTCCGGGAGGCAGTGGGAGATAGGAAGGCCTGGCGGGCTCTGGTCCATGGGGTCACGAAAAGTCGGACACGACTGAATGACTGAACAACAACAATAGGTGGATCAAGCCCCCCAAAACACCTTCAGTTCTGTAAACCTTTCTGAAATGTTTTAAACCTTTCTATAAACTTTCTGAAATGCACATGTTTTAATATGTTCTTTTGGTATGTATAGGCAAGTGACAACAAGTAGCATTGGTGCGAATTGGGGCCTGAACTTGGCTGGATGCAATTCATTTGGCAATTAGCTAAAACCCTCACGTCCATCCCTATAAAAGTGGAAGTATCACTGGCAGTATGTTTTTTTAAAAAAAGTTTTTATTTAATTTTCTTTTGCTTTGCTTTATTCAAATGCTGTTTAAATTAATTATTTAGCTATTCATCTTCCTGCAAATGGCAAACATGTGCAGGGCTCTTTTGTCTCAATAACAAATCTGTTAGTGCCTTACTTCAATAATAGTTGTTGCATTTTTTGTTTCCCATTAATAAGAGTTTGAAAACCCGTTTTATACTTGCTGAGTATTGTGCTTTGTTTATAGAACATCTAGGTGTAAATGATCTAACCAGATGTTTAATCACCAAGGAGAAACAAGTTAATCACAAATTAACACAATCCTCATTTATCAAGTACTTAATTCTCAGCAGTAGGCCGTAAAAGGAAGTTTTGTTGTTCTCTGCATTATATTTAGATATTAATGCCAGTTCCATGGAATGTTAAATTGTGTTAAACACCAAAATATGTAAATCACAACCGTAGTTAAGGAGGAAGGGACAAATTAAATCATTTCATGTTATGCAGCTGAATAATTATGTGATTTCATAACCATATCAGGTTGCTCTATTTTTAATGGGGGGGGGGGGAGGAAAGATGTGGTCCTTGAGTAGGTGATGCCTTTTATTGGACCATTAAAAAAATTAAACAAGTAGCAAGATTTTGTGGATTGAATCCTGTTGTTTAGGCTGTAAACACACACTCTTCATATATGGTGCAGAAAAACAGCGCAGAAATTGATGTTACATATCTGGGAGATGTTACCAGTTTTTCTTGTGAAGGCTGAACTTCTACTGTCTGTGCTTACTCGGGTCAATGACCGTATAATAAAAGTTGATTTGATTAGGTTTGATACTGTCTGTGTTGTGAGGTTTGTGCCAACTGAAGCAAAGTTGAGCCAACTGAATTGAATGTGTTCACTTGAACCTAGCCCATGACTGTGCCAAGTGGAAAGGCAAAACAAGAATAGCAGACCGCACCACCAAGTGGGACAAACGCTAAGAAAAAGAAGAGGAGGAGGATGGGCCCAACTCTCACACCAATCTGATTGAAAACACGCACGCGCACACACGCGCGCGCACACACACACACACACACACACACACACACACACACACACACACACACACACACACACACACACACAGAGAGAGAGAGAGAGAGAGAGAGAGAGAGAGAGAGATTGAAATTAAGTTTATTTTATAAGAGCCTGTGACTTTTAGCACAAGTTGGGTTTTTTAATGAAACACTGCTGCAGCCTACTTGGTCTGCACTGCTCTGCACATTTTTCTGGGAAAAATATCATGGAATTTATTGACTTTGGTGGTGCAGAATTGCCCACTGAATGTTAAAATAACATGTGCTGCTACCTGCATTTGTGTTATTGCTCCATCCATACAATCTCAAGGTTGTATTACAAGAACAGAGTAATACTACAAATGAAACAGACAAGTGGAATTGGGATGGAGAGGGAAGCTACAAGAAATGTAGCTTTTGTTTGTTTAAGTATTCCAAATCATGAGTCAAGTCTAGGTCATTGGCGAATTAAAAAACCTGAATGAAGACTGAGTCAAGTCATGGCCTGGCTTAAGTCCAATTAGACATCTTGAGTCCCATCCCTGCCATTTTATAATTACGTTATGGCAAAACAGGAGACTGAAATGAATGATTTTGTCTCTCTCTTGTTGTTTGGTGCATACGTGCAGGAAGAGATAAGGCAAAGTGGCAAACTATAATGGGGTTTATGAAGGTGGGGAAGAAACTAATGATTGTAGCAGAAGGGAAATAGGAAAGGGGAGGAAATCAATGTCCCGAACCTTTGTTTCTTATAGTCCATTGATTTCATAATAAACATACTTCAAATTGTTTTTCTTTCCTCACTTGCAAGAAGATAGCAAAGTAACTATTATATCCATGTAGCTATTATTATACCGTATTTCTGTAGGTTATTATTTCTCCTAGAGTTAAAGCCTGAAATGTGTGCATGCCAAGACCATCTTGCTGTAGTAGTGTACTGTCTTCAGGGTCTTTGGCAATAACCTTCCATCTTCATTTTGTTGTCTTAGAAGGCTTATTTGTAAAGCTTGATGGTGGTGGTGGTGGTGGTGGTGGTGGTGGTAATGGTACTGACAACTACCTGAAAGAAACCCCAATTCTGCACTGTTGAAGAGAAAATACATGCAGACTTTTTGATCTAACCGGAATGAAGAAAAAATAGAAAATAAGAGGGAGAGGGTCTTGAAACTAGATACAAAAATACTTTTATAGTAAAAACCCTCTTTTAATTCTCTTTTAGATTTACTATTGTATAGCCTCTGTTATTTCCATCATTGTAATAGGAGCTTTCGTCTGGGCTGTCTGTTCTTCAGTAAGTTTTGGGAAATTGGCTTGTTCGAGGTAATGAAAGATGGCATCTTTGTCGATCGTCTCCGACTTGAATAAGTTCTGGTAGTATGCCTCTATAATTTTTTGGATTTGTAACTGCTCTGTCTGATTTTCCCCAGTTTTATCTTTAAGTGATAATATAAGTTTTTGAGATTGTACCTTTTTTAACCTGTAGGCTAACCATCTGCCTGGTTTGTTTGCATTTTCCACAAAGTTCAGTTTGGCCAACTTGATTTTGTGAGCTATATCTGCAGTCAGAATCAGATTTAGTTCATGCCTACAAAAAGCCAAGTCTTTGTCCAGCTGCTCATTGCGGGGGAGCTGCTCATTACTAAAGGTAAATAGAGAAAAAACATTGTTGCTTACTAAAAATATGACTTCATCCATGATTGAAAAACTGGTAAATCAATCGGGTTTCCAACATGCTAGTAAGGTAAAATATCTGGGTATTACAGTATCTAATCCAGGGGTCCTCAAAGTTTTCAACCAGCGGGCCGGTCCACCACCACCCAAACACCACTGGGGGCCGGATCCCAGTCCAAAAGCAGCTGCAGAGGCTGGCTTGCTCACAAAACAGGGGGTAGGTGGGGGTTGCAATTGGTCCCAGGGGCCAGATTCAGGACCTTGGGGGGCCGCATCCGGTCCTGCGGCCTTAGGTTGAGGACCCCTGATCTAATCGTTGTAACTCTTTACTTAAACATAACTATGTTAATGTTATAAAAACAATCAAAGCTGATTTCGAAACTTGGTCAAGACTCCAGTTATCCTTAATGGGCATAATTGCTGCAGTTAAAATGAATGTTCTACCTAAACTGCTTTTTTTATTTCAATCCTTGCCTATATTACCTTACTTTAAGATCATTACGGATCTGGAAAAAAGTATACGTATATTTATATGGCAAAAAAACGCAAGGATTAAAAATGTCTATCTACAGGATAGAACCAAAATGGGTGGCTTTGCCCTTCCTAATTTAGTATTATACTACAAGGCTGCTGCCATGACCTGGATTAAAGACTGGATTGTGATGACAAATAAAAGAATATTGCATCTTGAGAGTTATGGCCTAGACAAGGGCTGGCATTATTACATGTGGTATAAGGGTAACATACCTACTCTCTTTAAAAAGCATTGGATAAGGAACGCCTTAGTTAAAATATGGTTATCGATTAAAAAACAATTCTACTCTAAAGCACCATTGTGGCTATCTCCGCTGGGAGCGATTTTTAGCTCCCATATAAGTGAAACTTCAAATGCTATAACTTATAGACACCTTCTGAATGTTGACCTTTCATTGAAACCATTAGGGAAATTAGTATCAGAAGGCTATAATTTAGACTGGTGGAAGTATCAACAAATATATTAACACTTCAAAGATCTCACCAAAGAGGGGGGATTTACGACTATTGATACTCCACTTGACAAAATACTTTCCTCTGGCGACTCCAAGCTTCTTAGTAAATTTTATAGTATATTGTTAAATGAAAAAATGATTGATACACTGGTCAAAGATACTATGATAAGATGGGCAGAAAACTTTGGTTACTCTATTCATCTAAACAAATGGGACTCTCTGTGGAACACAGTTAAAATCTTTAAATCTATTTCTTTTAAGGAAAATTGTTATAAGATGTTCTATAGATGGCATCTCGCACCACACCGATTATCCAAGATGTATAATTGCTCACCTAAATGTTGGAAATGTAAATATGATTGTGGTACTTTTTACCATATGTGGTGGACATGTAAAGAGGCAAAGGCTTATTGGAAAATGGTAAAACTATTTTTAGAAAGATGTCTGAAAACTTAGATAGAGCTTAGACCAGAACTTTTCTTATTAAATATAGTAGATATAAATATTTCATATGATCAGAGATATGTACTTCACCATGTAATTGTTGCTGCAAGGATACTGTATGCGAAATTCTGGAAACAACCAAATGTGCCAACAGAGAAGAATTTCCACGAAAAGATAAGAGAATGCATTGAAATCGACAGACTCTCCGGCTATTTAAAGGGAGACTATGATGAGATTTCTCGGGAAAGATGGCAAGAAGTAACAAACCTATTAGTACTGTGATAATATTTGGCAATCTATCAATATGTTATATCACTATTTTTACTTTGCTTGACATATTCAATGTAAATTTTAAAATTGTATCCCCCCTTTTGCTTTTTTTCCCTTTTCCCCCATACCCCCTCCCTTTCTTCCCCCCCTTAAAAACCCAATAAAATTATTAAAAAAAAAAGATTTACTATTGTATAGGTTGCTTCGCATCCTTTAAACAAAGTCACAGTAGCAGGATCAGCCTTCCTAATTAAAATTGAAACATGCTGGTTAGTTCTGAAACACAACTCCACTCATGATATTTGCCTGCCACGCAGTTCCTGTCGAATGAACACAGTTCTTCTTTTTCCCCCTCACCCCCCACAACACTTTTTTTTTTGCAAAGAGTAACATCCGTATTCCATCAGGTATGCTTTCTTCTTCCATAGGAGAAAGGTGTCCAGCAAATGCTGGTATAGTATGGTGGATAAAATGACAAACAATCAAATGAACACATTGCGGTCACTTCTGCTGCTTTCCCCATCTCCTTCCTCCTCTTTCACTTGAGCCTGCACACTCTTCAAATAAAATCAGCATAGATAATGAACAGATAAACTAGATAAGGAAACAGTGGCAACTTGATAGTCACAGTGGTTATTAATTTTGTTAACTTCAATATGTTGAGTTTAACACTGGAGATTGGCAGGGTTTTGCTCCCTGCTGTATCTGTCACTTTTTTCGCATTTCATGTAGAAAAATACAATCCAGCCTTGAGCTGCTTAGCATGTGCAGTAACAAGTCAACAGTGGGTTCGTCCAGAGGGGCATTTTCCCCTCCTCTTTTTCTGCGCTGGTTGGAACTGCTCAGCACCAAATGACCATGCCTCTTGCTGGGGTTGGTATTGCCTTGTATTCTCAAAAGGCCACTTCTCTTTTCAGGAAATTAACTTCTCTTCAAGAAGTGGTTCAAAATATTTCAGAAACCTTGAAGGAAAGCTTTTAAAATGATCTCCGATGGATTTTTGTTTTGTACTTGTTGTTCTTTTAAGTAGGTGAGTGCTAAATGGAAGTCATCTGATGAGAACCCTTGGTAGCAGACATCCCTTGCTAATTCACCTTGGAAATCTTCTGTCTTTAAAAGCATCTATTTAAAAATTATTCTTAAGGAAACCCTTTAGGAACTACCTTCTCTGCTGGATTTTTTCTCCCCATTGATGGACACTAAATTGAAAGCTACCAATCTGGGAACCTTTTGCTGCCCCAGAATAGAATGAAGCAACACATAATTAAATAATTTAATATCTAGACCAAGTGTAGGTTATTTGAATAGTTTACAGCAGGAGTGAAAATGTCTTCAGTGGCAACTGGTTGGTGGGAAGGGCTTTCTCGGGCAGAACGCCACAACTTCCTTGGCTGGGACTGCTGGAAAGACTACAGAGAAATTCCTGACCAGAAGCAATATACGATGTTCTGTCAGGAAATGGTAAGTGAAGAGCAACTGAAAATGCTTAATGCTAAAGTTTGAAAACATTAATTAGTGAAAATAAATAATTCAGGGAAAGACACACAAAGATATGTGATGCTTCACAAAAGACTCAAGATGAAATGGATAATATCCAAAGGCGAAGATTCTAAATTGGAATCCTTACAGTTCAGGTGGAAAAGTTGTTTGAATGATGTTTTTGAATGTGGAACTGTATTATTCAAGGTCAAAAGTCTATTTAAAGTTCCCAGGTATGAATTAATGAACAAAAATGTGTAAGATGTACATTAGAATGTTTGACATATATGTGTTTGGAAGAATTTACAGGCTTAAATTTAATTAGTAAATGCTAAGTTGTCTTCTGAAATGTATTCTTAAAAATTGATGTAGTCCACAGGCACATTTAAGGTTTTTATGTTATAATTCTTTAAAAATGCTTAGTAACTATGAGATAATTAAGACTATGAGCCCAGATTTATGAGACAGCAATTACCATTAACAGTGAGGTAATCTGCACATACAAAAAGTAAAAAAATATGAAAAGAACAGTATACTCTTTATTTTTAATGAGGTAGCTTTAGTCCTCGGTTACCAGGAGTTAGCCATCATTGATAACTATTCAGACTTTAGATGTACCAACTCTAAACAGTGATGTTGCATTACACCTAAGTAATCTATATGCTTTTTTCAGCCAAGAAATTCTTCTCCTTGTACACAATATCTCCCATATATATCTTGAATGGCCAGGTGCAATTATATATACTTTTCATGTCTTTTTGTGTGGCCAAACTTTGTACATCCTGCATTTTATGTTTTTTATTTAAAAAATTCTTAAACTGTATTTGTTTTAGTACTTTATTGGTCATTTCCTTGATCCCATGAATGTGGTTTCTTGATTTTATTAGCTTTTATTTTGGTTATGGTTGCCTGTAGTTCCATGCAGTGCATATGAATTTGGACAAAGTGGGCTGAATCACTTGGTACCCATCTCTAATGTCTAATTTTCTCTCAGATGCCTCCAGTGTTGAAGTGCTCACCACCTCCCAGGTTAACTGGTTCCATTGTTGTATTGTTGTGAGAATATCCCCCCGCCCCCGAATCATAGAATCATGAAGTCAGAAAGGGCCTAGAAGGCCATCCAGTCTAACCCCCTAGTCAATGCAGGAATGCAAATAAAAGGATATTTCCCAGGTGGCTGCCTAGATTTCTCTTCAGTGCCTCTAGCGTTGGAGCACTGAATTCATCTGAGACCTGCCTTCCTGTCACTTGATCCCAGTATTAAGCTTCCTGCCCCTGCTCTGTCTGACAACCTTTCAAGTGTGTGAAGAGTGCCATCATCTCTCCCCACCCCCGTCTTCCTTTTCTCAGGGCTAAGCATGCCCATTTTTTTGTCTTTCCTTACAGACTTCTGCTCCTCCAATCATCTTTATTGGCCTCCTCTAAACTTGTTCCATTTAGTCAGTATCTTTCTTAAAATATTCAAGATGAGGACTAACCAGCGGCAAATAGAACAGAACTAGTACTTTGTGGGAGTAAGAATATATTTCTGTTAATGCAACCTAAAACCACATTTGCCTTTTGCAGAAGCCATAAATATCACAATGTTGGCTCATATTCAGCTTGTGTTCTTCCTCTACAACAATTCCAAGATCCTTAGAATCATAGAATCATAGAGTTGAAAGACACCTCAAGGGCCATCCAGTCTAACACCCTGCCATGCAGGAACCCCCATCACAGTATTTCCGACAGGTGGCCATCCAGCCTCTGCTTAAAAAACTTCAAAGAAGGAGACTCCACCACCCTTTGTGGCAGCATCTTCCACTGCCGAACAGCTCTAACCGTCAGGAAGTTTTTCCTAATGTTCAAATGGAATCTCTTTTCCTGTAATTTAAAACCATTGCCCCGAGTCCTCATCTCTGAAGCCTTCTTGTATTACTGATTCAGATATTCCCCATCTTGTAACTCTGCATTTGTTTTTGTTTTTATCTCGGTGTACTGCAGCTAAAACTGTGCTCACGACCTGGCGTTCAATCCCAGGTATCAGGCTCATGGTTGACTCATCCTTCCATCCTTCCGAGGTTGGTAAAATAAATACTCAGCTTGCTGGTGGGGGCAATGTGTAGCCTGCATACTGTAATTAAACTGTAAAACCACCCAGAGACTACTTGAAGTGGCATGGGGCAGTATATAAGAAAAACACATACAGTATCCCAGTTAAATACTACTTCTATTACTTTCTTAGCATCTTATCATTTCTAACAATCCTCTCCTTAAAACCAACATGAAATGTTGTGCAATCTATGGTACCTTAGATTAAAAAGATGCTTGTGGGGTCCTGCTCGCAGTTGTAGCACTTCTTGAGGTATGGAAAGTCTGCTACCTTTTTTGGGCTGGCCAAAGGGAGCCAGCTGGGAGGAGTCGGGAAAGGGGTCTTTCCCCCAGTGGACCCTGTGAAATGCAGTTTCCGCTCCAGTCTATTTTGGGAGTATGTAAGGCCTCTCTATGCCTCAGTCTGGAATATCTTATAAATGGGGCACATTTCTACTTTTGTGTCCCAGTTGATCAGTGAGGCTACAAAATAAAACAGGCTGAACTGTGCTTTCATCATTGTAAGGCTAATTACACTGCTGACAATGAGGCCTGTAATAAGACTTCCTGGGGTAGGAACTGGCAAGCCACCCCGGTATCCCTGCCAAGAACATCCCATGGTCAGAAACAAAAGGCTAAAAGATATGACGCTGGAAGATGAGCCCCTCAGGTCGGAAGGTGTCCAACATGCTACTGAGGAAGAGCGGAGGACAAGTACAAGTAGCTCCAGAGCTAATGAAGCGGCTGGGCCAAAGCCGAAAGGACGCTCAGCTGCAGACGTGCCTGGAAGAGAAAGGAAAGTCCAATGCTGCAAAGAAATATACTGCATAGGAACCTGGAATGTGAGATCTATGAACCAGGGTAAGCTGGATGTGGTCAAACGTGAGATGGAAAGAATAAACATTGACATCCTGGGTATCAGTGAACTTAAATGGACAGGAATGGGTGAATTCAGTTCAGATGACTATCACATCTACTACTGTGGGCAAGAATCCCAAAGAAGAAATGGAGTAGCCTTCATAGTCAACAATAGAGTGAGAAAAGCAGTGCTGGGATACAACCTAAAAATGATAGAATGATCTCGGTGGATTCCAAGGCAGCCCTTTGAACATCACAGTAATCCAAGTTTATGCACCAACTACTGCTGAAGAGTCTGAGATTGACCAATTTTACGAAGACTTACAAGAACTTCTAGAACTGACACCAAAGAAAGATGTTCTTCTCATCATAGGGGACTGGAATGCTAAAGTAGGGAGTCAAGTGATAAAAGGAATAACTGGCAAGTTTGGCCTTGGAGTTCCAAATGAAGCAGGGCAAAGGCTAATTGAGTTTTGTCAAGAGAACAGGCTGGTCATTGCAAACACTCTTTTCCAACAACACAAAAGGCGACTCTACACATGGACATCACCAGATGGACAATACCGGAATCAGATTGATTATGTTCTCTGCAGCCAAAGATGGAGGAGCTCTATACAGTCAGCAAAAACAAGACCTGGTGCTGACTGTGGCTCAGATCATCAGCTTCTTACTTCAAAATTCAAACTTAAACTGAAGAAAGTAGGGAAGATCACTGGGCCAGTCAGGTATAACCTAAGTCAAATCCCATATGAATACACAGTGGAAGTGAAGAATAGATTCAAGGAACTAGATTTGGTGGACAGAACACCTGAAGAACTATGGATGGAGGCTTGTAACATTGTACAGGAGGCTGCAATGAAAAATATTCCAAAGAAAAGAAAATGCAAGAAAGCAAAGTGGTTGTCCAACGAGGCCCTACAAATAGCGGAGGAGAGAAGGGATGCAAAATGCAAGGGAGAAAGGGAAAGATACAGAAAATTGAATGCAGACTTCCAAAGAACAGCAAGGAGAGACAGGGCGGCCTTCTTGAATGAACAGTGCAAAGAAATAGAGGAAAACAACAGAAAAGGAAAAACCAGAGATCTGTTCAAGAAAATTGGAGATATTAAAGGGGTATTTCGTGCAAATATGGATATGATAAAGGACAAAAATGGTAGGGACCTAACTGAAGCAGAAGAGATCAAGAAGAGATGGCAGGAATATACAGAAGAATTATATCGGAAAGATCTGGATGTCCCTGATAACCAAGATAGCATAATTGCTGACTTGGAGCCAGACATCCTGGAAAGTGAAGTCAAGTGGGCCTTAGAAAGCATTGCAAACAACAAGGCCAGTGGAGGTGACGGCATTCCAATTGAACTCTTTAAAATCTTAAAAGAGGATGCTGTAAAGGTGCTGCATAAGATATGCCAGCAAATTTGGAAAACCCAGCAGTGGCCAGAGGACTGGAAAAGATCGGTCTACATCCCAATCCCAAAGAAAGGAAATGCCAAAGAATGCTCCAACTATCGCACAATTGCACTCATTTCACATGCTAGCAAGGTTATGCTCAAAATTCTACAAGGCAGGCTTCAGCAGTATGTGGAAAGAGAACTTCCAGAACTACAAGCTGGATTTTGAAGGGGCAGAGGAACTAGAGATCAAATCGCCAACATGCGCTGGATTATGGAAAAAGCCAGAGAGTTCCAGAAAAACATCTACTTCTGCTTCATTGACTATGCCAAAGCCTTCGACTGTGTAGACCACAACAAACTATGGCAAGTCCTTAAAGGAATGGGAGTGCCTGACCACCTTATCTGTCTCCTAAGAAATCTATATGTGGGACAAGCAGCAACCGTCAGAACTGGATATGGAACAACTGACTGGTTTAGAATTGGGAAAGGAGTACGACAAGGCTGTATACTGTCACCTTGCCTATTTAACTTATATGCAGAGTACATCATGAGAAAGGCCGGTCTGGATGAATCACAAGCTGGAATTAAGATTGCCGGACGAAATATCAACAACCTCAGATACGCAGATGATACTACTCTAATAGCAGAGAGTGAGGAAGAATTAAAGAACCTCTTAATGAGGGTGAAAGAGGAGAGTGGAAAAAATGGGCTGAAGCTCAACATCAAAAAAACTAAGATCATGGCCACTGGTCCCATCACCTCCTGGCAAATAGAAGGGGAAGAAATGGAGGCAATGACAGAGTTTATTTTCTTGGGCTCCTTGATCACTTCAGATGGCGACTGCAGCAATGAAATAAAAAGACGCCTGCTTCTTGGGAGGAAAGCAATGGCAAACCTAGATAGCATACTAAAGAGCAGAGACATCAGTTTGCCAACTAAGGTCAGGATGGTTAAAGCTATGGTTTTTCCAGTAGTGATGTATGGAAGTGAGAGCTGGACTATAAAGAAGGCTGATCGCCGCAGAATTGATGCTTTTGAGCTGTGGTGCTGGAGGAGAGTCTTGAGAGTCCCCTGGACTGCAAGGAGATCAAACCTATCCATTCTGAAAGAAATCAACCCCGAATGTTCACTGGAAGGACAGATTTTGAAGCTGAGGCTCCAGTACTTTGGCCACCTCATGAGAAGAGAGGACTCCCTGGAAAAGTCCCTGATGCTGGGAAAAATCGAAGACAAAAGGAAAAGAGGAGGACAGAGAATGAGATGGTTGGACAGTGTCATCGATGCAACCAAAATGAATTTGACAAAACTCTGGGAGGCAGTGGAGGATAGGAAGGCCTGGCGAGTTCTGGTCCATGGGGTCACGAAGAGTCGGACACGACTGAACGACTGAACAACAACAACAAGGCCTCTCTATCCTCTTCCACAACCAGTTTTCACCTTCACTCCAGAAGAGTAAATAAAATTGAACCTTAGCAATATTTTACTTTGGTTGGATTGCACCTTTGAAAATTTATACAGAATTATATTCTTAAATGTAATTGAAATTTTTGAGCAATACCCAAACATATCTACCTGTAACAGTCACAATATTTAAAAATAACAGGGGAAAAAGAAATACCTGAAATTCAAATTTTGTTATATTGGCCAAGATCCTGTCCCTTAACATTTGCCAACTTGTAACTTTCAGTCAGTTCCTTCCTCCAAGGTGACACCTGCCACAATTCTCAGGTTGTGCAGGCACATGCACCAAGCATGAATGTATGCTCCTGAGAATCACAGCAGGGCTGGTTTGTTTCTTAGGGAGGAAGAGAGTGAAAGTAACAATTTGACTTGTGCTGAACAACAAGAATTCAGTCACTTTGTTTATTATAATTAATGTAAATTATTTCATTTGATTCAAATGGTAGAAAACTGTATATGATAATCACGTGATTTACTGAAAGCTATGTTAGGTGAATGACCTGTATAGCAATGGAATGTGTTGACTCGGACAGTGCATTGTGGGCAAAAGCTGTTTTTGGTTGTTAGCTTTCTTCAGAAACATTGAGGTTTAAACAGAATGTTCATACAATGTTCCTCTTCAGATTGCTTCCTTCCCTAAAGAATTTACTTCAAGTTGTCTTCAGACACCATTGCAATTACTGTTGGGTTGTTTTCTGAAAACCTGGGCACTTCATCCACCTTAATGTCAACATTTACTTTAGCAGCGGAGAAAAAGCATCCTGCTGCACATACATTCAGTGGAACAATTAAAGAGTGTAGAAAGTTTGTGTCACTTGTTGACTGAGACTTGTTTGCTTGATTGAATTTATTGATCTCTGCACCTCTTGATCTCCTTTGGTCAAAAACATAAAAAAAATCTATGGTTCTCTTTAGACTCATGACTATCTGCCTGTCTTTATGAATCTGATAAACTGGCTGTGATTTCTGAAGCTTTGTCCCATTATCAGTTGGACTGTCTTCAGGGTGCTTGGGGGGCACTTGGTTTCAGATAGAGCAAGGTGAGTCCTTTGCCACTGGGCTTCTCAGAGCTGTTAATAAAACCAGAAAATAGTGTGTCCTGTTTTTAGCACATGTGTGGCCTTCAGATTCCTGCGTTTGGAACCTTTCCTCTCTTAAATCTTTTAGATGCTTAGTTCTTGTGAGTTTCACAGGGAGCTTTAAGAAAATCATAAGTAACTTCATATGCAATGGTTGAGACTGGATGGGCCCATTCTTTAAAGTATTTGTCACTTCATTTAGCATCTTGAAATGCCAATAATAGTTAAAGGAGACTTTTTCTCTGGTGGAGAAAAACATTGATTTGAAAGTATGTTTGTGGTACTTGTGTCTGGTCTTTTTGTAGATCTCCTAGGTTCTCCTATCTAAGTGCATGATCAGGGTTATAGGCACAGTTTCAGCAAAGGTTCATTCACATAGAGGCCAAGAATAGCAACCTGTGACCTTTAAGGTTTTGTGACACTGCATTTCTACCACCCTTCAACATTGACTAGGCTAGCTTGGGCAGATGGGATTTTTAATCAACAGCATCTGGAGAATAGAGTGGCTTGCTGTTGTCTAAAACCATTGTATATGCCAGTGATGGCAACCCTTTTAGGGACCGAGTACCCAAACTGCAATTCAAAACCCACTAATTTTTTGCAAAGTGCCAATACAGCAATTTAACCTGAATACAGGTGACTGTGAAGGGGCGATGTTGGGTGCCCACAGAAAGGGCTCCGAGTGCCACCTTTGGCGCCCGTGCATAGGTTCACTAACACTGGTATATGCCAATAAACTTGAACACTATTCACCTGGGTGAAATCATGGATGGGCAGAGCAGCACAGAACAAGTGTCAAGGTTGTGGTATTTCAACACTACTAAAACACCACTACTAGAACTAGTGCATTCACTGCCACTGATATTCTAATTAACATGTATTAAATGTTTTAATATAAGTTTTATATAAGTGCTATTTTATAAACCCAAAGCAGTCACAACATGATCATATTAAAGATTTTAAGAAGCATAAACACTAAGAATATAAAATAAAATAAAATATGTAACAAAATACAATTATTAAGTGGGGCAAGCAAGCACTTGGTATTAGATTATGCACCTTCCTACTTTTTTGTAGTTTTCACTGTCCCCTTGTGATGTTTGACATAAATACATTTCAGTTCTAACAGAACTAAAAAACTGCAACTATAAAACAAATTTGAAATACTTTATTTGGAGAAATGCCCAAACACCCATTCCAATAGGGGAATGTTACATGCTAAAATACTACAAACCAAAAGGGTCAAAGTCAGTACATTGCCCAATACTTTATCAGCTGGGAACTATGTGTGGAACAGCCTACCCAACACAGGATTCCTGCTACTCCATGGGAGGAGTTTAGAAAGTCATTTTATGCTTGCAGAAAGTCCTTGCATACTGTAGCTGTCTGCTGGAGATTATCAGATAAAATGCCGAGTGGTTGTAACGTTCCACATTTGTAAATAGGATTCATCCTACTGCAGTTGGTGTGATAAGGCTTCTTTTCGAAAGAAATATCTAGGAATATTGTTTGCTGTAGCAACATCATTTTTCATAAGAACTGTGGAAAAGGCCCAGGTTCTGGTTTTACGCTGAAATGTAAAATACAGTAATTCAATTAAAAATGGAGCAGCCTCCCTATTTCTTTTGAAAGATATAATCGCAATCATGTAGCAGCACATTTAAATTGTATAATTAAAGTTGTTCAGATGAGTTGTTCATCTAATTGAAAACTGTAACCTGAATCTTTACTTTTTACTCTCAGTTGCTTTATGTTCCAAGTTTTTAAATAGGGTTCAGATAAGCACCACTTTCTTTTTAAAATCCAAACACCTTCTTCATTTGTTCACTAGATTGACTGCATGTTTTCACACAGTTCTTTTGAAGTACTGTATTCTTATGTGGCTTTGGTTCATTAAAAGAGCTTACTAATGAACAGAGATGGTGCAAAAAGGGGAAGGAACAAGGAAGGAATACGTAGATCAGCAAAGCTGGGTACTAAAGGTTGCATACCGCTTCATAATAACTGGGTGGGGTAGTCATTACTGGAATAGGAGTCAAGAGGAACTGAAAGGGGGTTAGGAGAGGACTTGCTGCAGATAGGCAAGATTTAAATCTTTGAATCAACTGAATCATTCATTGGGTTAAAATGTGGTTGTCCAACCTCTTGAGTTCGCCCATGTGAAATTAATGAATGTTGTGTTTATCATGGAGGTCTTCATCTCTTTCCCCACACCCAATAAATAAATAAATAAATAAATAAATAAATAAATAAATAAATAAATAAATAAATGTGAAGTTGCAGATTGCTCAGAATCATGTAATGAGTTGTATTTTATTGCCTTATCATGTCAGTACTACAGTCCTTCATCCCCCAAAGATGCATTGGCAACTCAGTAGAAATATGAACAAGTATTTTGCCCAACATATTTTCCCTCAAAGGTGAAAGAGATCTTTAATTTCTTATGTTAGTCTGCACTGTAAGGCTATTATAGTTAAAAGGTATTAGTTCAAATTATACACACTGTCAAGGAAATGTGTAAATTGAAGAATATGCACCAAGGTAATAATGAGAGTGTAAATTAACTGTAGATGACACCTCATGCTGATTTACTAAATCTTATTGTAGCTGTAATTAAAAACCTGTTATTCACAGGTGAGGTCCCCCCCCCTTTTACCTTTGCCCAGAGCCAAACCCTTCTCCCTGAGAAACTGGTAGCTCTGACAGATAAGTAAAACAAGACAGATGATTAATATGTTTAGTTCTCTTGCTGACATTTACACAGTTAATTGTGGAGTATTGATGCTCCATAAATGGGCCTGAATATTAATGGAAGATTTGGTTAAACTTGAATGATGTTTGTTTAGGGAAATCATTGGAGAAATAAGAATGCTTCATCAACTTCAGATTTCCATCATGGATTTTATGACATATCATGGAGCATAAGTGTTTTTAATGGCTTGTAAAGCTGGCTTCAATATTTTACATTCTGTGCTTCAAGGAATCCTGATTGGCAGCTGATTAGTTTTTTTCTCAAGTCATTATCTTTTTGAGTGAAATTAGTTGCCTAGAAAATTGCATTGTAGTTCACCAGTGGATACCAACATTTCAAAAGCCCTCTTATGATGGTGAACCTTTATCTTTCTGAGTACAACATGAAATTTTTAAAGCATGTTTTTTTCTAAAAGATTACTATCTGAAGTGATATACTGTATTAGTAAATGTTCAGTTACTATATTTTTTATGCCAAGCCATTCTCTTGTGGATGAGTCCAACGAGTATGCTCATATGTAAGCCTTACTGAAATAAATGGGGTTTTAGAAATGGCCTGCTTGGTGGAGAACACTTAAAATTAAGATCTATAATGTTGGCAGTTCTGTTCTTCAGCGAATTGTAAACTAAACAGTTCTCATTTACAGCACTATTCCGTATTAGGCACTGAATTTGTACTGTGAGCAGAACATCCGTGCAAGAATCTGTGGGCCACTAGTTATTTCTAAATGATGGATAATATAAACAGTAGGTGTATTCTTAACAATCCACATCCATTATCACAAGAGAGAACATTATACCTATGTTAATCTGCTAAAATGTTCAGAGTTTGTATATGTGTGTGTAACCTCCTGTGTGCATCTTCATTATATGAATCAGACATCTGGCTTATTCAGTTTGAGGGCTACAGGCTAAGGCAGTTTAATATTGTGAGGAGGAACTTAATTGATGTTTTCTGCCTCTCCGCTTAAGGGAACAATCCCCTATCCTTCTGTGGATAAACACAAAAAATGGCGGTGGGTGAGGATGAAATGCTTTTTAAGCACTCAAGTGGCATTTCCCTTCAGAGTAAATGTGTTAAGAATTCAAGTGAGATGACTGTGGAACTTCACTCATTTCAGAGTGGGAATGAATAAACAGGAAAATGTTAAATACCTTTGGGTACTTTTTTTTTTAGTGAATATGCATTGTTTTAGTAACTGTATTCGCATAGTTATCTTGTAGCAAGTACACATAAATATATTGCTCAAAAGCACATTCTTCAATATCACATGGAGACTCTTGAATAGATCCAGAGTTCTTCATACTTGTTTGTCATTAATGCCTTCTAAGCCAGATCATTTTCACTGAATCTACCCTTAATCATACTTAAATCTGATTTTTTTTTCAGTTGCATCTAAAGTGCTATATTTGAACCGAGTTCCCATTTTGGCATACAGTATGATTTAACTTCTCCCATTGATTTCATCCAGAGCGAAATTTGGTTCATTCCCCCTCCTAAGGTAATACTTTAGGGGAGTTATTACACAGTATGGTATACAAGGCCATATAAACCTGCCCTTTCAAAGTTCTCCTTCCCCCAAAGTAATGATCTATAACAGGGGCCCAGGAATACCTGGGATCAGTGAGAAAATTACTAGGTAGTCTGATGTTTTGATATCCCATTTTCTCTTCACTATTTGAGGTTTTGTAACAAAACAACAAAACAGCATTTCATTTTTCATTTCGTGCCCATCCCTAGATCCAAGCTATCACAAGGACTGTATCTCCTTTTATGAGCCTGACTGGGTATTAAGATGCTAAGAGGCATGTTTCATGGGGACAGAGGAAAAGGCCCTCTGGGCTGCTTCTCTGAGACTCTGGACCTCTGTTCACTGGAGGTCAGGCTGGGCCATCTTAACTATCCCTCTGCAGTCAAAAATATTTCTCTTCAGGCCATCTTTCCTTTAAGTGACTGGTTGACCAAGGGAACTTTTTAGAGGGAGTATTTTATTTTGCTGTCTTACTTGAGGTTTTAATATTTCTCTTATTTATGACTTCTAATAAATCTTTTTTACATTGCAATAATTCATTATTTAGCTTTTAACTTTCTTTCTTCCAATACTGTAAGCTGCCTTAGATCCTTTGGGATCATCCTTCTTGATCTTTTCCAATTAAGACCCTTCACATTTTGGATTTTGTATAGTTGGCTGTGCAGTACTTTGGATTATTTTACAGAATTACAGATGAAATTGAAATATATGTTTCATGTTGCTGCTTTCTATGTTCTCCCCCATCCTACCACTTCTTTGTGATATCTACAACTGATATTAGGTGCTCTGTAAATCAATAAAACAGAAGAAAATGGAATAGAAAACAACTCTGCAGCAGGTATTATGCAGCTGTTATTTTGATTTGTTCCTAGCATTTTGATATGTTTATGGCATATGAAGTATAGTTCATCAAGTCTGCTCAGCAAATATTCAGTAGAAAAAGAGTAAGTGGCAATTGTAATTAGTTGAGGATGCTGTAGTATAATTTGATTATAAATTTGCATGCTGGTACATTTAGGTGGATCTGACTCTTTATCATTCAAGCTTATTCCAGGGGAAACTTTTCCAACAGATGCTTTAATTTAATATTGGTCATATGTTGGCTTGATGTTTTTAAAAGAAATATCTGAAGCAGTCTCGTGGCTATCATAAAATAATAGTTGATTTTTTGGTATGTGTTAGATTGAGTATGAATTGATTGATTGATTGATTGATTGATTGATTGATTGATTCATTCATTCATTCATTCATTCATTCAGTTTCTATACTTCAACCATCTGTCCCAAAGGGTCATTTTGAGCAGTGAACATAATTTAGAACAAAATACAAAGTTATTAAAATAACAACTAAAATGCCACACAATCAATTCAATATACAATATACAAAGGCATCATAATAAAAAACACAATAAAGTAATATTAAATTACAATCAATAAAAGTAGTGAGAAAAAACAATAAGAGCAGAGGTGGATTAAAACATTATCAAACTTTTTCTTTCCATCAACAGTACTTGGGGAAAGACTGTCTAAACATCCATATTTTTAGTTGACATTTAAATATCTACAGTGTGGAGGCCAGGCTGATTTTGGAAGGCAGCTGGTTCCACAAATGTGATGTGACCACTGAGAAGGTCCGGTTCTTTGTTAAGGTGTTCCAGACCTCCCTTAGAAGCAGCACCCTCAAGCACCCAGCCTGGGATGAACAAGTCATATGGGCAGTTCTCTGTGGAAGCAGTTGTTCTGACAGATACATTATCAGGGCCTAAAAACTGTTTAGGGCTTTGTATGTCATCATCAAAAGCTTGAAATCAACATAGAAGCAAAATGAGAGCCAGTGCAGCACAGCCAAATTAGGGCTAATTATTAGTCCTATTAATAATCTGGCCATAATATTCTGTAGTAGCTGAAGCTTTTGCCTTAACCTCATTGGCAGCCCCATGTAGAGAGCACTACAGTAGTCTAATCTTGAGACTGCGAGTGCATGGACCAACATGGAGAGGGCTCCGGCGTCTAGGAAGGCACACAGCTGAACAGTCCGCCTCAGCTGGTAGTATGTGAAGTGGACTACCGATGACTCCTGGACATCCATGGTGAGTACTGGATCCAACAGGATGCCCAAACTGTGCACCTCAGCCTGAGCTGAGAGCCACCCCCCACCCCCCACCCCTCGAATGGGAAGGCTTCTCAATCCACTGACATCCGGAGACCCCACCCAGAGGACCTCTGACTTTTCCAGGTTCAGCCACATTCTATTAGCTCTCATCCATTCCAGCACAGCATCCATGATGATCATTCCTTAGAAATATCTCCACAGTTTTCTCTTCATTGCGTCACATATGTGTCTACCGTATAGAACTATTCTCAGGATGGCATTCATTGCCATTCATTTTAAAATCCTAGAGGTATGGTCATGTGGGTTTAGGTGTATTTATAGGACCAGCTTTTTGACAGACAGGGCATAGAATTTCTGTTGTGCACAGTGGAAAATGTGCTTGTGGCACCTTTCAACGAACTAGGAACATGGAAGTGAAGAGTGAGGAACGTGGGAGAGATGCGCCTATGTTCTGTGTATTCCTGGTATGCAAAACTCTCAGGAGGAATTCCATCTCATCTGCTTGAAGGATGCATAAAATGTGACTGGTGGGTTGCAAAGTAATTTCAACACTAAGTAATCATGTCAATCATGTTATATTTTTAAGGAGTGAGGCATTTTAATGCCACAATTTTATCTACTGCATTCAATTATAGCATTGTAACACTTGTTTTTGGGTTGCAGGACAACAAGGCAAGGCAGTGCACACCAAAAACCTTTGTTGCCAGAACTGTCATAATTTTGTGTTCCTTCCCCACCGCATGGCATGTTGTCAATAAAGACATGCTTGCTTAGCTGGAACTAAACTTTGATATTCTTGTACTCCTAATAACCTTTTCTTAAGGAAGTTGCAAATTAAGAGCTGGTACTTAGTGGATAAACTTCTGCTTCAAAGTCTTAGTCTGTAACAAAGATCAAAAGAGACCTTTCAGCCAGAGCTAGAAAATATGGCTGCAGAAAATGCCTGCTTTGAATCCCAACCATTTTCATTAGTGCTCAAGCTTGCTTACTTATCGATCACTTATTGCCTCACTAAAAGAGAGCACTGCAGAGCGAGCAGTGACAGAGCACAAAGCTGAGCATCTTCAAGGCCGCACTCCAAGAACACAACAAATTTCTTGCTTGAAAAAAATACACAGAATGAAGACATGGCTATTTCCATCTTTTTTTAAAAAAAAAGTAGTAAGTGGAATGCATATTAAGATTGAGGTGACAGAATGTACATTCTTAGGGAAATCTTAATGACCTCAAAAAGAATAATAGGATTTTGTATATTTATGATCTGACCTTCCCAAGTACAGCAAAGTGCTTTCCCATAATATATATTAAACAGGATTGTTGTTGTTTTTAGGGAGCACTCTAGCTTGACTCTTCTGTGGGTGAATCTGCACAAATCGTGAAAGAGATATCAACCAGGTCTTTCCCCCATTTCATTGAATGTATTAAAGAATAGCACCCCCATACTTAAAACACACAGACACCTCTTTTCTGTGCTTTAGATCCTTCATTGCACATTTCATAATCATGTGTAGGCACTGTTAATGCTGGGACCACCCCTTTCCATCACTACTATGTTCTTCATAGTTCCAGTACCAGATCTGAAGGGGAGGATACATGTAGGGTTTGCAGGTGAACAAGAACTCCATTTCCCCAGGATTCGTGTAAATAATACATGGCATCAGAAATCATTCTAGTTCACTTTCCACTTCCATTTTTCTAGCCAGGGTTGAAGCCATGATGACTGTGATGACAGAGGGAGTGGTGTTTGTCACTTCTCTCTAAGTGCACCAGCATTTGCAATGGTTGGAAAGGACAACAGTGCTGAGTTTAATCTCACACTCCCTGGTTTCTTCATCTCCTGCTTATCTTCAGAAGGCTTCATTCAGAACGATAAAGAAGCCTTGTAGCTTTTGTCGACCAGGCAGGAGTTCTCTGTTACCTGGCAACTTTCAGGGCGACATGTGATATTGGAACTAGAGGCGTGTTTCTTGTTGTTGTTTTGAAAAACCAAAATGTGCTTATTCAGTATGAATTTTTAATTCAGATGGTATATAAATCATACAAGAATGGAAGCTCTTTCTGTAGGAAGCAGCTGTAAGTGCCGGCACTCTCAACTTATTACTGTCCTGTTTGGGAAGAAGAATAAAAATGTTATTGAAGATATGGTGCCCAGATCTGCAGAAACAGCAATTATTAATTATAGAGATTATTATATCAGTGTTGTTGTTGCTGAGGATAGTAACAACAGTGCATGTGTGGTATTATATATATGACTTTTTGCAGGGCAATATATCCTAAAGCTGCGTGCCTGGAAAAGTTTATCATCTTCTAAATAATAGAGAGAGAAAGTATAGAAGGGAAAGATAATGATACAAGCGAATGACTATAATAAAATGAGCTCGGTTTAGTTGGGCTGTATTTTTGTTGTTGTTGTTGTTGAAATCAAAGAGATTTCTGTGCTGGACTCAGAAACCAACAAAGTGTAGGTGCCTCATGAACAGACCTGTGTGTCTGCAAGATCCTCACTTGCCTCAGTTCAGACGCTGTCCCACCCAGAAGTATATTTAGGACAGGTGCTCCCACCATGAATGGATGGTAAGGATGAATGGGTAGAATAGATTTTAAAAAAAAATAAAACCCAACCCTAGGCATGTTTTATTGACTAGGGGAAGAAGGAGAATGCTCATTTCATGGAGACACAAAGATAGTGGAGGCGAGGATTTTGTTAGAGTGCATTATGTATTTGATAGGAACGTCATAGCAGTTGTGAAATAATTGTGGAGAAAACAATGCAATAGGAAAAAAAGTAGAGTAGAAGTTGAGCAGGACATAAATAAAGGTAGAACGCATCTTCACTAAATTCTCATTATTCTTTGTTTATGCCGTTTCAAGCCAAGTCACTTTGTTGAGGAATTTTGGTGTATTTTGCACACGTGTACAAGGAACACAGGACTGGCTGGAAAAAAACCTATATATATAGAATATATATATTCTGTCTCTCTGTATATATTGTCATTCTCCTCCATGTAAGAACTTGATTGAAATTCCTTACCGGTGGAGAGAAGAATGTTGCAATTCTCTGTCCTTGCCTGCAAGGACAAGACAAACAAGGATTTACAACATAGACATGACTCAAAGATTTGACTGCATAAGAGGAAAGGAAGTGATGGATTTTGGTGAGATAAATTGTTCATGGGGAAGTTACACAATTGTGCCACTGAATATTGAGAGATGCAGAAGGTAAGGTATCAAGGGTAAAGTCAGTGTCTATGCTTGACTGATTAGCTACTGACATTATCTGTGTGCCATCCATAGCTATTAATTGGCTGGCTCCTCACATAGGGACCACTTCTTGATCTTTAAAGAGTAGTAGTTGAAAGCAAATCTGGTTAATCTCTTCACATCTTGCCCCAAAGCCTCCACAGCGAGGCAGTCATGCAGTAGACTTGGCCATCGCAATTTTACTTTCATGATATCTTTATCCCTTTTACCTTTTCGCTGCATTGAAAATCCACCCCCATTTCCAGTGCAGCCAGTGCCAAGAAGAGAAAATTCGAAACACTTTTTATTAAATCATTTTTGATGCTTTGTTTTCATTCTCACTGCTCAGAGATCTCCGATTTCCTTTCTTTTGACTCCTTGGCATCTCAAACCCCCCTCCCCCCATTTAGATTGCTGGCTAGTTGATTTGGCATGTTGGAGAGCTGATTGATTCGTACACACTGGAGGTTTTATCTGACATGTGAAAGTTCTTCAGAATAATGTTGCTGTTTCCCCTTTGCTGATTAGGTGGGGAAAATAGAGGAGAGCTTTTCAGCTAACATAATTGTCTTTTGGCTGCTTGTTAGGTAGAACTCCTTGTCAGAGGAAAAATCTCTTACTGCTACTATCAGAATTGTATTTTTTTTTCATAAAACAATAACAAGGCTAGCTATTCCGACTGTGCAGACTAAACCACAGAGTTTTAATTGGAGTCTCTTTTCAGGTGATTGCTGATGCTTGCAACAGGTTAACCTTAGTGCACTAGGACAAACAAACTTGCACTGCATGAATTATAAGGCATTTTTGACTCATATGCTAAGGACAATTTGTGTATGCAGACTCAAGGAGGTTTCACCCAAATACTGCCAGCCAGATATACAAAGTGGAATTGAAATAAAATAAAATAAAAAAAATTAAAAGGCATAAAATATACTAGTATTGTATTTCATGACCAAGTGATAAGAATGGGTTAACATGCCTCAAAATCAAAATATATTATAAGTAGACCCAAATGAGCTCACAGGGTCAGGTTGGCATAAACACAAAAGAAGATGCCAGTCTGTAGAGTGTAACAAATACTTGCGGTTAACTGAGATAAGAGCCAACGGGGAAGCGAAGACAACACAAAGTCACATGACATGAGTAGGCACCATCTTATGGCACCAAAAGCACCATCTTGTTAGCAGCAACACACGGCAGTTAGCCAAGTAAAAGGATAACAATCTCGAACTAAAGAATAAACAAAAGCCATTTCTAAGAATTATGATAACTTACCAGGTATGATTACGTATGACATGCGCACGAAATACGTAAGCTGCGGCTGCAGAAAGGTATAAAAAGGAGACCACTCACCATCACTCGGTGTCCTGGACAGCAAGGCCTCTGGCCGTGCTGCTCCTAGGATCCCTTAAACTAACCTACTTTCTGTACTGCAAGAGGGCCCAGAGAGCAGCAAGGCCGTCAGGCCATGCTGTGCTCGGATCCTAAACTAACCCACTCTCTGTACTGTCTATGTTCTGTACTGACCATGATGCATTTCTATTTGTCTTTAATAAACCTTTTGCTATATAACTACTCAGCGTGGCAATTTTGATGAATCACCAATACTACATTGACAATTTATAATGGTGCATTGGCAACTCACAAAGAAAACAATCCATACCAATTTTTTAGATAAATTTTATTCTTATCACAAGTGAATTCTGTTTCACTCCCATGGAAGAAATTTTTCTTTACAATACTAAAAGGCCAGGGTGTTGATATGGTTTTGAATCACTTATGTTTTGCTGCATTATAGCTTCCTAGAAACAAGCATGGGTCTCCCTGTAGCATTGCTGAGCTTTGTCCCCAGCCCTTTAACATGCTATTGACAAGCACTGTCTCTAATTTTGCTGTTTCGCTGCCAACAACTAGCTTTTCTAGTAAATTAATGATTTCAGACAGATTTAAATTGAATAAAGGTAAAAGAAGTTTATTTGTTACAATGTATAATTAAAAGCATAAAGGGTAACATGTTTAGGTACAAACAAAAGGAAGCATATATCTCAAGCACACTAAAGTTAAATTATACACAAAGTTGATCACATGCACACCCAGTTCTTAAGTTTACAGACACTCAACATTTAGTTTTCCTCACAGAAGCTCTAAAATCCTATCTCTTCTCTAGTTCTTAACTAGTCCTCCACCCTATTTGACTCTCTCTCAGATGCTATCTGATATCTCTCAGTCAGTGTAAGTCTCTCTCTCTCTCTCTCTCTCTCTCTCTCTCTCGCGCGCGCACGCGCTAAGTGTAAGTCCCTCTCTAACCAATTTAGTACTGGGCTGACCCTTAAAACCACTCTGGCTCTTCCCCTAAAATCTCCCATTGGCCAACAACCAACCGATCAATACAGACACTTCTCATCAATTATTCATCACCAAAGGGTAAACCTCACACTCTCCACCTCCCAATACAGTAATACCTCGTAAGATGAATGCCCCTTAAGATGAAAAACTCATAAGACAAATGTAATTTCTGGGGATAGGAAAAACTTGTAAGATGAATTTTTCCTTCCTGTTTACATTTGTCTTACGAGTACCATTGATCCTCGTCGAGCCTGGGCTGTTTACAAGAGAATAGCCCAGGCTGGGTGAGGATCAGTGGGTCCCTGCTCTGCCCACCAATTTCAAGCAACACAGGCTGGGAGAAGATCCATGGGTCCGTGCTGTGCCTGCATAGACCCCCATGGATCTTCTCCCAGCCTGGAAGGGTTGCAATGCAAGTGGCGGACGCACATCGCCAATGCTGCTTGCATTGCAAACCTCCTGGGCTGGGAGAAAATGCATTTTAAAATGTCCTGCCATGAGCACTCCAGCTGGGGACAGAGCGCTCGTGGCAGGACATTTTAAAATGCAAGGCAGTAGAGGCGGCAGATCACCACTGCTGCTTGCCTTGCAAGGCACCTGGGTTTGGCAAATATCCAGTGTTCCCTGTTCTGCCCAACACCTTGTTGGGCAGAGCAGGGACGACTCCTATTCACCTGAGGTGGCTGCTCCCTCAATCAAGGGACAGCAGACGACTCTCTCCCCCCCCCAGAGCTGAGATACACCTTATTTTGACAGCTCTGAGCTGTCAAAATCAGCTGTTTGCTGGCTGCAGGGGGGAACAGCCTTCGCTGTCCCTTGATTGATGGGGTTGAGACTGCCTTCCCATAGGAATGCATTAATCCCCACAGAATGGATTAATTGGTTTTCAGTGCATTCATATGGGAAACTGTGCCTCCTAAGACAAATTTTTTCATAAGATGAATTGACTCATAGAACAAATTAAATTTGTCTTACGAGGCACTACTGTACTTTACACTGGGTGAGGAAGAAAGCACCCCTACACTCCAGCACTGGAGGCATTCAAGAGAGAATTGGACAGACATCTGTCAGATCTGCTTTGAACAGGGGGTTGGACTCAATGGACTTAAAGGCCCCTTCTAAATCAGTTATTATATGAAGTAAGAGAATACTGCATGGCAGGTAGCTTGTAATTTGGGGAAATTGTGGACTACTTTGGGGGTGCCATAAAATGATATACCTTTAAAATCTGTTCCCATGTACATGCTGAAAGATTAAAATAGTGGCCAAATTGTTGCATTGGATTATATGAAGGTGAAATCTTAAACAATGTCACCCTGTGTGGAACTGGCCAGATTATTTGGGATGCAACTCCCTTGTCCTGGCCACTGCATCAAATAGTCATGCTAGCAGCCATAATCCCAACAGATCTGGAGCACATCAAGATTTAGAAAGATGTTACCCGTCAAGCTAAGAGAGTGTTCACTGGCAGCCAACTCACAGGTTCAAGTGTGGGTTTTTTGTTGGTTGGTTGGATGGATGGGTGGATGGATGATTCTCTTTCACTAGGAGAAAAAGTGGAGTGAGAAGATGACTAACATAGACAGAAAATATTAGAGTGGGTCATGTGTCCAAAGTGGGAATACATGTGGGCTTTGCAGGCTTATACCACTATCTTTTTCAGTATGCAGTCATGATTGGTAAAAGATATGGTATAGGTCTGTGAGCAGAATGCAATCAGGCTTTGCTGCCTCATCTTTTCCATTGCAGCATCTTTCAGTTAGGGAACTAAGCTGAAGAATGTAGGATTTAGGATGCACTGAGAGAACAGTTATGGAGATAAATGAAGAGATCTGGAGATGCCATTTTGCACAAGCAGAAAGCTCTTATGCTGACACAAAAGCTTATCTGGGTTTTTTTCTAATACATGTTATATTTTGTTGATAGTATGGAATTGTTTCTCTTTTGTTTATTGTTTCAATTTGATATTTTATTATTGAATTTTTTTATGTTTATGGTGTGATGTCATAAGCAGACCAGAATAGTGACAGACCATTAGATGGGCAGGGTAAAATTTTCATGAGTGAGTGTGTGAGGTTGCAAGCAAGTAAAAAGATTTAGTTTTGTTTTTTAAATCAGTGGTCTCTTCATTTTTCTTTTTCTTTTTCAAAATAATGGTTAGTAGGGAATGAAGGGAAGGTGTGTTGTCATTTGATTTGGTTAGTTCACAGTATGAATATCAACAGAGTCATAGAATCATAGAATCATAGAGTTGGAAGAGACCTCAAGGGCCATCTAGTCCAACCCCCTGCCATGCAGGAATCCCATCACAATATTTCCGACAGATGGTCATCCAGCCTCTGCTTAAAAACCTCCAAAGAAGGAGACTCCACCACCCTTTGTGGCAGCATATTCCACTGCCAAACAGCTCTAACTGTCATGAAGTTCTTCCTAATGTTCAAATGGAATCTCTTTTCCTGTAGTTTGAAACCATTGCCCCGAGTCCTCGTCTCTGAAGCCATGGAAAAACAAACCTGTTCCCTCTTCAATATGACATCCTTTCAGACATTTAAACATAGCTATCATATCCCCCCTCAGCCTTCTTTTTGAAAGGCTAAACATTCCCAGTTCCCTAAGCCATTCCTCGTAAGACATTTCCTCCAGACCCTCAACCATCCTGGTCGCCCTCTTCTGCACCCGCTCGAGGTTTCAGATGTGGTTAAAACACAGTGGAACTTTAGTTTCCATTTTTGTCAGTGGCCTGAAAAGCACAGCATTATCTCCCCTGCCAGCATTCTCTCTGGTTACCAAATCCTACTGACCTGAGCAGAGGAGAAAATATTATTCTTGTTCAAAGAGTAGAAGGAACTAATCCTGTTTTATATACAGTCAAGATTGCCTCTCTAAATTTTATTATATGGCAACAATAAAGTTATGTGTGAGGCGTTCTTCCACAGCTGGTCCAGATTTTAAACCTAAATCTTGTTTGGAAAAATCTTAATATCTGTGCCTAGAAGGCAATCCGAAAAATACTGTAAAAGCTGTGAAGCATTAAATAAATCAAACTATGTTTTGCATTCCGTTATCTCTCATCCAGTAACCTCCTTTTACAGTATATTAAAGCTGTATTTAATAATCAGTTTGCTTAGGCCCCTGACATCTGTTGAAGAAATGGGTGTATATTACTGACAGTAATAGTTTCCTCATATCTTATTTTCCAGTGCTGTAAAAGAATTATTTTGACATTCGTAGGATTTTTCATGCTATTAATTCTGTTAAGCTCTCTTACGCAGGAACAGTTAGTGCTCGTCACATCCTTAATAGTGCCTTTTATATTCAAACACTCGTTTATTACATTGCCTCTCTAAAGACACTTTTGCCATGTTAAAGAAGTCTGGTAAAACATCTCTGCCTAGCATTGCCATAGTTTGTAAATAAAATCTAAATAGATTTTCCATGTTCCAGTGAAATGTGCTAGAATAAAAACGGCTGCTTTCTCTCTCCACAGATACAGCCTTCTGAACAGCCATAGATGTAATTCTAATCCCTTTTATTACTGAGCGTGGAAGGTTTATTTGGTTTCAGAATGAATTGTGGGGAACTGCTATTTTGAAAACACTGATTTGACTTGAAAGCCTTTTTTTTTTTTTTTTTTTTTGCTTTTTGGGGTTTTTACGGCACACATGAGGAGCTGTGGGAAGAAAAGATGGCATTCTTTCGATACATTACAAATACTAGATTTCTTTTGGCTTTAAACATCTTGTTTTGGTTTATATAGTGTAGCAGCTTATCTAGACCAGTCTAGGTACAGGTAGTAGAAGAACTAGGGAAAAGGTAGCACAACTACCGTATCTACTGGAGGTGAAATAGAAGCCTAGCCACAAATACAGTATATAACTGGCTGTAGTGAAAACAGCCATGCTTCTCACAGCTATCGCTTTTAAGAACTTTTCTGTAACAGCTTAACGCTTCCAGTCCTTAGGGAATTGAAGGAGATTTATATATTCAGAATGGCATATTAAGTTGTATAAAGATATGCTGTTCACCTGGGGGTTTTCATACCAAATCATCACCCACACAATAGGAATCTAAAAGAACTTAAACTGCTATGACGAGAAACTGATAACCTGTTGTGTATAGATAGATCATAGGTTGTACATACCTAAACACAGAGATGTTATTTATAAATCAATGCCTTCAAAATTATTAGCCATCCTTCTCTAAATATGACCTGCATGAAAATATAAATGTATATAAAACACTTAAAATGAATAACTCCAGAATGCTGAGTATTTGAACATGATACACTTGTTGGAAAAGGGACATTTTGGATTTCATTCTAAATTATTGGGCTTTGATGTGTTCCTCAAGAGGAAGTTGTATACTGTGCTATGCTACGCTAGTAGGGTTGTACTAGTAGGGAAAGCGAGCTTCTAACCCAGCCATGTCCAAACTTTGGCCCTCCAGATGTTTTGGACCACAACTCCCACAGTCCTTTGCCATTGGCAATCTAAGCTTAGAATTCTGGGAGCTGTGGTCCAAAACATCAGGAGGGCTGAAGTTTGGACATGCCTGTTCTAACCTTTTGGCCACATGCGACCTGTAACTGAGGCCTGAGTTTAGTGACTCGCTCGTTGTTGAACGTGATGGTTGCAGTGTGATAATTGGGACAGAAAAGCATCTAGCGCTGTAATCACCCACGCCTTGCCAAACCTGTACACGCTGCTTGGGTGTGGGTTACAAAAATGAGCTACCAGCAATTAGCTTTAAAGTGTACTTCTTTCACAGGTTATGAATTGATGTTCATGCTAGATGAATAAACCGAGTTCCCTTTGAAGTGATAATGCGAAGCACTGTATGCCGTACAAATGTTATGAACCCATACACATGATAAATCATAGCAGCACGAGGATCTGGGCTTCCCTATTCCCCACCTCATTGGCTTGAGTAGCTAATGCATATATTAGAATCACCGGTTCCGTGTTTGATTTCCTCCTTGCTGTACCTTATTTTCTCTTGTGTTGTTTTATTTTGTTTTAATGCCAATAAAGGTTGATTTGATTTGATTTGTTACTATAAATAATTTTGAAAAGGAAACAAAAGGAAGGTATCTGCTGGTGATGCAGTTGAGTACAGGTAGCAAGTGTTGCCAAAGAAAGTTTTCCCTTATTTGTACTATGTGGGAACCAGCCGAAACCCTAAACAAAGTGAACATCTTGACTTGGCCTAGCACTAAATGCATGCTCAGAGACAAAACCGAGACCATTTCTTTTGAATGAATTAGATTGAATGAAGTTTATTATGGTCAGTGACCAGTACCAATATAAACTTAATATATATTTATACTGTATATATATCCAAAAAGCCTATACATAAATATACCTAGATTCTTGTTAAAAATCTTACTAAAATCTTGCTATTACTGATTCCACGAGGCCAGTGGCTGCTCTTCATACTAGGAAAAGTGGAAGGCAGGAAAAAAAGAACATTAAATATGAAATAGACTGGTTCTCTAAAGCAGCCATTCTCAACCTTACTATGGTCATGGCCAATAAACACAATATGAAAGAAATAAAGCCCAATTCAGGATTATATAGGTTACGTAATGAACCATATATGGTTGTACGTGAAGAATTGTTTCTAGTCTGTGGTCCCCTTCAGATGTATCTGTTGAGAATATCTGCCCTAAGGAAACCAAAGCCTTTAGTTTGCTATACCTTGAAAGAGTTGTTAATGACAGGACCTTTTATGGGTCATATATTTACAGGGTTGCCAACAACAAGAAAAAACAACAGTGATAATACAGTAGGTAGGAGAGGATGAAAAAAGATGCCTAAATGATTATATTAGTACAAGTAGAGAAAAATTACTTAAAATTGAGAAAATTGTGAATATTCTGTAAACAACAGAAACAAAGAGTCAATATAAGAAACAAAAATTTGGAAATAAACAGTTGAAAAAATAAAACATTTCACTTATAACATCTAAAAAATACTGATGGAAGGCATGACAGTAATTCAATATGGGCACAACTAAAACCGGGGACCATTAAGAAGGAAACTGAAGGCTTGTTTTTTTCTTCACAAGAGCAAGCAATCTAAAAAAATGTGATGAAATCTAAGATTCAAGGAATTAGTGCTAACAGGAAATGTCCAGCCTGCCAAGGAAAAGATGAAGCTGTGCCACACCTCATCTGCAAGTCTCCAAAGATTGCATAAACAGATAACAACATTAAGACATGATAGAGTGGCAAAATTAGATCACTGGTCACTATGCAATAAATATAACTTCCCACCCCCCAAAAACCCACCCATCAGATGGAGGAGGTGTCAGAAAATGACAAACTCAAGTTCTTTTGGGATTTCCAGATCCAAACAGATAAACACCTTGAACATAACACACCAGTCATTGTACTAATGGAATGAAGGAATGTCTGGTTCATTGAAATTGTAATTCTAGAGGATGCCAGAGATGAAACTAAAGAACTGGAGAATTTTTTGAAAAAAAAATTACAAAGATCGGGCAATTTGCCAACACATCACGTAGTCCTAAACACATGGGAAGTGTTTGACTACTGATTTGTAATACAAAATCCAGTGTAGTTATCTTGTCTGCTGTGCAATAATAATAATAATAATAATAATAATAATAATAATAATAATAATAATAATAATAATAATAATAATAATAATAATAATACGTATCTTGGTCCCAGCTTAGTGTGCTCATATATAACTGGCAGTGGAGGCGCGATCGGACGCCTAAGGGGGGTAGGCGGGGTAGGAGGCACCGAGAACCGGGCCTGGGATGATCGCTTTTTTTTGCACTACAAATCCCAGCATGTCTTCTGGCCGGGCTGGCTGGGGGAGTCGTGCAACTCTCCCCCATTGCAAACTGTTACTTGGGAGGGAATACAATTCCCAGCCAGGCTGCTGGGGGTAGTTCAATTGAAGTATTGAATATGATTTTATAATGCAGTGATTGAGGTTGTGTTGTAATAGTTTAATTATTTGTTTGTTATTTTAGTTTATTATTGGATAGGTTTGCTCTGTTTGATATGTGTTTTGTTTAGTACTGTTGTAAGTTGCCCAGAGTGACCAGATGGCCAGGTGGGCAGGGTATAAGTTTAATAGACAAACAAATAGATAATCAATAAATATAGCTGTTTCCCGCTCTCATCTGAGGACAAATTGCCACATTTTTCAGGAAGCTGAAGTCTTCCAGCATTTAGACTATTTAAATTTTAGATCAGATGGTTTTTATTCCTGTCATAATTACTTTAGAAGAGGGTATTTTTTCTGGCAGATATTTATTTTCAGTAGGAAAATTAATAGCCAGGCAAACTGTCAGAGTTCAATCAATTCATAACAAAAGTCAATGAACACTGAAGAGTCATTGTATGTAGTAGCCTGAATAAAGGCTTGCTCCTATCCCTGCTTCACTCATTTTTTTATGCCCCAGCCTTCAGAGGAGAGTTTTATTAATTTATCTTGTATTAGCTTGTTCACTGAAAAAATGAACAAGTAAACATATTAATCTATTTTTATAGTAAGAGCCATAGCAATACTCAAGCACCAGGGACTCCTGCCAGTTTGAGCTAATTAAATCTACACTGTGCAACAGTTCAGTAGATCGGGATAATGGCCATTATAATTAGAGGAAATCTGCTTGTTTAATCTGCATAAAGGAGAGTAGGAAACATAATGCTTTGTAAGTTTCTCACCATAGTTTATGGGAACTTGTCTTGGAGAATTGGACAAAGAATAATAGGGCCAGTATTTCATAACCTATGTTCCCCTCTCATTGGTGGCGAAATGCATGTGGAGTAACAGCAGTCCCTATAGATGCTGTGAATCACAGCATATATAGGCACTTTGCATACATTACTCTTTAGCTGTAATCAGTTAGTTGTTTCAGTGTTTGATCAAGTCTGCCTTGAGCTTTCATTCTACCATTCTTTCATTCTACCATTACTTTTCCTATATTTAGTCCTCTGTGGAAGAATGTGTGTGCTATATTGAAGCAAGTGCACCATGATTCATTTTATGGGGGCTACCAGTTATTTTAAGATACACCTTGGGGACTTACAGGGAGAGAGGCAAGGACAAAACAGATATTGTCAGCAGCCCTGCAATATAACAAGTGTGACAGAAAAGGAGAAAGGAGTGAGGAGGGGAAGAAAAGAGAAACGTAAGTAAATTCAGGCATTAGTTCCTGACGTTACAACAGCTGAGCAGTACCATTCTGTCTGGATGTTCCCACTTGTCTTCAGATACACATAAACAACACGGTAACACATAGGAATATACTGTAGGAAGTAGCCTATTAATGAATCAAACCATGGAGCCATCCAGACCAATATTGTTAATTATGAATAATTAGAGATTCTGTGGAGGACCCTTTGTGGTGGTTAGAGATAGAACGATAGACGAGAACTCATGAGACCTGAGTTTGAATCATGACTTGGCCATGGGAACTCAGGGGGAGGAGATGCACTATTAAAATACCTCTTAAATATTTAACCTTGAAAACCCTATTATGGTTGCTATAGGTCAGATATGACTTGCAGTGAATACACACAGAGACTCTCCAGACATCCTGGCAACCTTGTGACTGAATGCGAGACTGAGGCCTAGAGTCCTGGATAACGTTGCAGGCCTTACACCTTTAGAGACTGCAGGCCTCCAGCTGCACCCCAGCATCCTGGATGAATTACTACAATCAATTTGCTGGCTATATTTTCATTCCTAGTGCCTACCCAAGGACAAATAATGTTAGGTAAATCAAATATTTCAATCACCCTCCACCTACTTTTGACTATAGTAAACTATATAGTATAGTCGGTTTCACTTGGATGGAATGCATTCAAAGGGCAAAAAATATCAGTGCAAGTAACACTGGATGATTAGCTAGATAATTCACTTTCTCCAGCCCTAAACAGAAGATGAATCTAGTTACTCTCTCCTGTGTCAGGTTATGTACGATTCACTCTGAGTGATTTGTATGTATAGCTTATCCTTCCCAAACAGGACACTGGAATATATGTCGTTTATGTCCTTTACATTCTTAGGATGCTTCAGCAAGTCTTTACTGTTTGGTCCAGCTGTTATGTCTGACTTCACAGGTGGTTGTAAGCAGATAATCTTGATTCTGTTTGTTTATTAGTATGAACTTTGCTGACTTTGCAGAAGACAGGTGGACATGCATGTATGAGTCCACTTGCTGCTGAGAACCACTGGCCATTGCTGAATACTATTATCTATGTATGGCTTTAAGGATGATATGAATCGACATAGGGGTGTCTTGATACAGTGAGGCACCTTGTCAAAACAAACCAAGCAAACCAAATAGGAAACTGCTGTGAGATTTTTCAGTTATGAAAGTGGGAAGACAAAACCATTTTGTTCCATTAATAGGAGCACTCACAGAGAAACTGCTGAAAAATTATTTTACACAAAACATTATTTTTTTCTGTAGCAAATACAGATTTTAAAAGTGAAATGTACATTTTATGTCTGTAAAATACAGGAGAGGTATTGCATTAAAAAACTTATGTGAACTTTTCACAAAAAAGGAACACACCAGCAATGCTTGTAATGTCACCTGGTGAAAAGTTTTGACATTTTAAACATTCAATTTGATTGTTTTTAAAAAGTTTGAAACTTTTTGCCTGTATGAATGATATAAGTAAAGTAACTTGAAGGATGTTATATTCATCTTTCTGCCGCTTTCCACCAGAAAGATGAAATATGGGGGCCGTATTCAACAAGTCAGGAATATTTTGTAACTATGATGATGATGATGATGATGATGATGATTTTTTTACTATTACCCTCTAAGCAAGTGCTCATTTCATGGAATAAGCTGTTCTTTATGAGTACAATAATAAACTGGGTTACAAGTGGAATTCATTCCAGAAACATGCTTGTAAACCTAAAGCACTCTTATATCATTACAGTGCTACAGTATTTCCAATTACGAATGACCCTAATTATTAAAAAATTGAGTTACAAATAGAAATCCTCTGCCGGTATGGGGTTGTAATCAACCCAAGTGTTAGGACCAAGCAGAGTAGTTTCCACAGCCAGGTACATAAACCATGGTGTGGACGTGGACTTCTAGCCCACTTTTGTGAGTTTTGGTATTTTGTGTGTCCAGTATATGGTCTATGGGGTTCCAGAACGAATCGTCTGAGTTTCCGTTATTTCCTGTGGGGAAATTTGCTTTGATATGAGAGTGTTGTTGGTTTACAAGCATGTTTCCGGAATGGATTATGCTTGTAAATCAAGGTATTACTATTCTGTGATCTTAAGCACACTGACATTCTAGCTGTTCATTTTATTGCAGATAGGAAAACTATGCAGACATGTACTTGTCAAGGTAGAGATAGTCTAAAGCAGGGGTCTTTAAACTTTTTAACCAGGGAGCCAATAAATGTCCCTCAGACACTGTTGGGGGCCGGACTATAGTTTGACGTCATATACTCCCATCAAATAGCCACCGCACTCACACCCGTCCATGAGCTCCCCTCATGGGCCATCCTGGACACTGCCTTTGGGATGCTGCCTGCAGCCTAGGCCTTCGTCCAATTCTGGCGAAGAAAGAGGAGGGGCGGGTGTTGCCCTTTGGCCTATGCTCCGGCTCCCTTGAGCGAACATGCTTGCCTGCCACTCAGGTGCGGGGACATGCAAAAGGCATCTCTCTTTGCACTCAGAAGCACTCAGCTTCCTGCGTGCCGGGGCTCGGGAATGTCCGGAGTGTCCTCACATCAAAGTGGGGGGGGGGTCTGCAATTGCTGCCAGGCCGGATTCAGGACTCTGGCAGGCCACACTTGGTCTGCAGCCCGTAGTTTGAGGCCCCCTGGTGTATAGAGATGCAAAATTATGCATGAGGACTTTTTAGGCAGAGGAGAAAAGATGCTTCCAGAAAAGTCTTTTCCCTCTTATGATGAGAACTAGCACTCACAGGTAGACATGGGCACGACTTGGCGAAATTGTCGTTTCCGTTTTCGGATATCATTTCCGTTACGTAACGGAAACGGTAACGACAATTAGGCTGTCAGAACTCGAACTTGAACTGAAAAAAGAAAAATTGGGTCTGATTTGTCGTTGTCGTTCCTGGCATCGCGTGGCGATCGCACGATGCCAAGCGGCACAGAAAAAAAGTTTTAAAAATTAAAAAACCCCGATTCCCGGCCAAAAAAGCAGGTGAAAATATGCCTGCCTGAGGGCACCTACCAGAGGGGTGGTTTCTGGGGGGGGGGTCCCCAGCCTCCCCCCCTCCTGTCCTGGGCTGCTGGTACCGGGCTGGGAGGGGGCATCCTCGGCGTCTCCATTTGCCATGCGGTGCGGGGGGATCCACAGAAACATGCGAAAATTAGCTATTTTAAATGCTTGAATTTTTACAGTAGCAGCAGTGGGTTTTTTATAGCAGTAAAATGCCGCACTGATTTTATTTTATTTTATTTTTATTTTTGGTTTTTTACACCTGCGCAATGATGGGCTGGCCATGGGATGGGACCATGCAAATCAGGTTTTGACTGACACTTCTGGATGTGCAAGAGGGCATAAAAAGGCGAGGCACTCCCAGAAGAGTCGCAGTCCGGGCTTGGATATGGGTGGGAGAGGGCTGTGTGTAGCTGGCTGCTGTGCTAGACTAGTTTCGATTTCGCGGAGCCTTTAGATTTCAGTTAGGCAGGGAGGGAGGGAATTGATTCAATTGAATTTTTAGGAAATAATAATAATTCCTTTCATTCTCTGTCTGCTGTGGGGAATAGCAACATAGTTTATTCTTTTTTATTCTCCTGCAGTTTGTTAGGATTTCTTTTCTGATAGTGCTTCAAAGGGGGGGGGGAGGTTTGAGTGGGAGGGGAGGTGTGGATTTATTTTAAAAATTTCATTTGCTTGGTGGCAAGCCAAGGTCCTTTCATACCCTGCCTGCAGCTCTACTGTGGGTGCACTGCCCACTTTGTTTGCAATAAAAATTGCAATTGCTTTATTCGATGCAGTCTTGTGCAGCAAGTCAGTTTAAAGTGTTTTCCGCCTGCTCTGGGTCATTGCGGGACCCGCACCCGCCGCTCGCACGCACGCCCATCCCCCCTGCCGCTGCCGCCGCCCGCCCATGCCCCCTCGCCACCCCGCCCGCCGCCTAGGGCGCAAAAACACCTAGCACCGGCAGGACGCCACTCGCTGGGAGGGACGTCAAATCGTGCGAAATCGCGGTGGTAACGGCAAACGACACGACGAAACGACAAATTTTTAAACATTTTCGCAAAAAACGGAAACGAGCCAAAACGGACCCGTCCCGAAAAACAACAACTCGGAAAAATTTTTTTCTCGTCGTGCCCATCTCTACTCACAGGATGTTGTCAAACTGGAATTTTCATAATGCCAACTCTTGACCATAGAGTTCAAGTCCGAAACCAGCTAAGGGCAAGAATACAAGTTTTTGGCATTGCCTTGTATGTATTATTTTATCTTTACACGAGCTGGCATATGCTTGCAGAGTTGTGCTGACAGATGGAGATTCTTCTTACTGCCCTTGCAAGATTTGTCATTCTCAGATGGCATGCCCACTGTCACTCATGTTAAACTCCCTTTGACATTTATATTAACTAGAGATGGACATGAACCATCAGCTCAGCTGTTTTGCCACAGAGTCATAGAATTATAGAATCATAGAATTGGAAGAGACCTCAAGGGCCATCCAGTCCAAACCTCCAAAGGAAGAGACTCCACCACCCTCCGAGGCAGCATATTCTGCTGCCGAACAGCTCTAATTGTCAGGAAGATCTCCCTAATGTTCAAATGGGATCTCGTTTTCTGCAGTTTGAAACCATTGCCTCATAGAATAATAGAGTTGGAAGAGACCCCAAGGGCCATCTAGTCCAACTCCCTGCCATGCAGAAACCCCTTCACAATATTTCTGACAGATGTCCATCCAGCCTCTGCTTAAAAACCACCAAAGAAGGAGACTCCACCACCCTCCGTGGTAGCATATTCCACTGCCGAACAGCTCTAACTGTCATGAAGTTCTTCCGAATGTTCAAATGAAATCTCTTTTCCTGTAGTTTGAAACCATTGCCCTGAGTCCTAATCTCTGAAGCCATGGAAAACAAACCTGTTCCCTCTTCAATATGACATCCTTTCAAATATTTAAACATAGCTATCATATCCCCATTCAGTCTTCTTTTTGAAAGGCTAAACATTCCCAGTTCCCTAAGCCGTTCCTCATAAGACATTTCCTCCAGATCCTCAACCATCCTGGTCACCCTCCTCTGCATCCTTTTTAAACTGAGGCGCACAGAACTGGACACAGTACTCCAGGTGGGGTCTGACCAGAGCAGAATAGAGTGGCACTATCACTTCCCTTGATCTAGACACTATGGTTCTGTTGATGCAACCAAGAATTGCATTGGCTTTCCTGGCTGCCGCATCACACTGCTGGCTCATGTTCAATTTGTGGTCCACCAAGACCCCCAAATCCCTTTCACAGGTACTATTCTCTAGCCAGGTGTCCCCCATCCTATATCTGTGCAATTCATTCTTTTTACGTAGATGTAGCACCCTACATTTCCCTCTGTTGAAATCCATTCCATTAGCTTTGGCCCAGCATTCTAATCTGTCAAGGTCCTTTTGGATTTTCATCCGATCCTCTAGGGAATTAGCAACCCCTCCTAATTTGGTATCATCTGCAAATTTAATTAGCATACTCTCTATTCCTTCCTCCAAGTCATTAATAAAGATATTGAACAGCACTGGACCCAGAACAGAACCCTGGGACACCCCACTGGTCACGTCTCTCCAAGCTGATGAGAGGCCATTTATGATCACCCTTTGGGTGCGATCAGTCAACCAATTACAAATCCACCTAACAGTAGCACTATCTATCCCACTTCCTACTAACTTCTTAGCAAGAATACTATGGGGAACCTTATCGAAGGCCTTGCTAAAGTCCAGATAAGCAGTATCCGCAGCATTCCCCATATCCACCAGGCCTGTAATTCTATCAAAGAAAGAGATCAAATTAGTCTGGCATGACTTGTTTTTAAGAAACCCGTGTTGACATCTTGTAATGACAACATTGTTTGTTAGATAACTGCAGACTGACTGCTTAATAATCTGCTCTAGGATCTTTCCGGGAATTGAAGTCACACTGACTGGGCGGTACTTATTTGGGTCCTCTTTTTTCCCCCTTTTGAAGATGGGGACAACATTAGCCCTCCTCCAATCGATGGGGACTTCTGTCTTCCAGGACTTCTCAAAGATTATTGCCAGTGGTTCTGAAATTACTTCTGTCAGTTCTTTTAATATCATTGGGTGTAATTCATCTGGCCCAGGAGACTTAAATTCATTTAATGTTTCCAGATGTTCCTGTACTACCTCCCTACCTATTCTATGTTGCAATTCCCATCCTACCTCATCTACTGATTTATATACCTCGAGTGCTAGTCTCTGAAGCCATGGGATACAAACCAGTCCCCTCTTCAATATGACATCTTTTCAGATAATTAAGCATGGCTATGATAGCCCCTCTCAGCCTTCTTGCCAGTTTGTTTATCAGCCGGACAAATGTTTGGCACTTCAAAGCCTCGCCTCCTCCAGCAGGTGACCATTCAGAGACAGAAGAGGAGCTCAGAGGAGGTGGGGCAAGGAATCCAGGGTGATGCCTCTGAGTGGATGCCCTTTAATGCAGGCGGAGCCTTGAAGAACCAAACACCTACCTGTTCAGCCCATCAACGAACCAGCATGAACTGCCAAACTGGTGGTTCATGTCCATGTCTAATGTTAACCCTTCTCTTTCACCTATTAACATGATTGAATCAGTTACAGTTTGGGTAGGTGTTCTCTTGACAAGCAGTGCAGCTAAGGGTGGTGGTGGGAAATGTTGGTTTTGAACTAATCTAAACACTCCAAATCTGGAAGGGATCCTATGGATCAAGTCCAGCCCCAGTCAAGAGGGCACAGTGGACTTCAGACCTGATTTCGGAGAAATTCTTCATCCCAAGCACTTCCACCAGGTGCTAATGTAGCAAGTAATTAAGATAGGCTAAACACCATTCAGCCAACAGAAATGAATTTTATGCTCCTTGTGTCATATAAAGCTGTTTGTCTGGGGAGGCTTGGCTTTTCTTCTTCAGTGTCATTTATAAAAACACATAAAAAATCACATTTTGTTACGATAAATCATCCATAATGCATTTAGAGCTGAAGTATCTGAGAAAAAGCCAGAGGAACATTCCTCTGGGGCAGACATGCAAACACAATATTCACACCTGTAGTTCATTAATTTGAAGTGAGGTTGAATTTCTTGAAACTCTGTGCAATTCATCAAATTGACTGTATGCTGCAAGAATATGTGATTAAGTATACTATAAAGATTTTTGCACTGGAGATAATTTAGTTGTGTTTTTTTTTAAAGAATCTCTTTGCATATTTATGTGATATCATCTTCCTTTGAATAAACTTTTCAGACATTCAGTGGTGGCTTTGCATGGAAAATATATTAATTCTCATTCAGACTTGTTAATTCACATCCCCTAAATGAACAAATGATTTTGAGTTATTGGTCATTGTTGTTAAGGCCTGGTTACATCTGAGGCCTTAAAGGTTGAATATTCTATAACTTACCTTACTCATGCTATCATCATTGGCTGAAATCTAGTAGCAAGTTACAACTAGAGTTGGCCCATTGAATTAGTGGGTATTTGATGATTGAACTCATCCGTAGGTTTCATTGATTCAGCAGGCCTATTAGATGCAGCTTAGTGTTGGATTTCACCCATTGTCTTCCATCTTTATCATGACTGAGATTCAACTTGATGAGACTGATTTATATGTTTGGAACTTTAAGCAACATCTGTATGAAATGCTTTTTGTAATGTTAACATGACCTTTTGTATTCTGATTTTCTTGTTTACTTCAAGACCAGAAAAGCCACATTTGGTACAATCTTGTATAGCTACCATGGCCAAAGCACCTACCTTAATACAACTATTTTGCAACCTCTTGTATATCCTCGTGGGAAAGTTTCTTCTACTTTCCTGGATTATCAAAATAAATCAACTTCTGCTTTAGTGAATGGGTGTGGGAAAAACAAAAGCAGTCATGCCAGTTTGCATATATCTCTGATGATGCTTGAAAAGTTAAAAAAAAAAGCTGGATTATCCAAAACAAGAAATAAATTTTTAAAATGTGTAGTACTTTGCAATTGCTTAGCACAATGGAACTGTGTGTGTGTGATGTGCTTTCTTCAAGCATTATACACAGGCAACTAATCTCCCTGTACCATGAACACATGACATAGTTTTACATGCATGAACCTTTGCAAAAACAAATAAAGCCATGGTCTCAGGTAGCCTCCCCCAAAGCAGGGGGTTTGCATGGTTAGAAGGAACTGAGATTCTAATTTGCGTTTGCAGGAAAGTTAGTTTGAAATACATTGTAGTTCAGGGGCAGATTATACAAGGCCATGGGGTACATGCAGCTTTGTAAGCCATTTTTGCTGTTGACTCCCCACCAGTGTCCCTGGGTCTCACATATCTAGTTTAAAAATAAATGCACACAAAGCCCCCCTGTACTTATTAGAAGGCTTAGGGGGCATTTTGCATTGTTTTGAGAGCCCATTAAGATCCCTGGATTTTTGTGTTGCCCCATTTTTAAACATTAAATATGTGAACATTAGAGGGCAAATGGGGTATTTTCAATTTTTTTAAAAACCCACACCCTTATTTATGTTAAGCCCATTTTCCAATTAAGATAAATCTGCTGAAGCAATGCTTTTCAGGAATAAAAAATTGCAAATTAGTGTTTTTTTGCCACACTCTTTTCTTTTAGCTTGGGAGTGGAGGCATGTGTGTGGGGGCTCAGCAGATTAGAGTGCTGAAATAGTCAGCTGCAGAGTCAGCAACTCAGTGGTTCGAATCCTTGGTGCCGCGCAGCAGAATGAGATCCTGCTGTTAACCCCAGCTTTTGCTAACCTAGCAGTTCAAAAGCATGTAAATTGCAAGTAGATAAATAGGTACCACCACAAAAGTTGGAAATTAAACAGTGTTCCGTGCAGCCATGCCGACCACACGGCCACAAACTTGCACAACAACACTTGCTCTGTGGCTTGAAAGTGGAGATGAGCACCGCCCCTTGAGTCAGACACAACTAACACGCATGTGCAGGGGGAACCTTTACCTTTCCTTGGAGTACAGATCTCAGGCTGGTGGCAGATCTGAAAAATGGCCTTAACTCTGTTTAAGACCACTCAGCTCTGGTACAGCTTCTTAAACGAAACCAGTTTCACAATGTAGGGTGTGAAGGCTTGGTTGGCAGGACAGTTGTTTAGGATTTAACTTTTGCTTGAAAGTTGAGAAAGAGATGCTTGAGGCTTTGCATTGACTGTCAGAAGCCTGTGCACATGACACCAAATGATGACTGAGTATTATATATAATCTGGGCTTGACTCTTTTTGACCCAACAGTGATGCTTTACTGATTGTCCTCCTTCTTTGTTGAAACTAATTTTTTTGGCATCTGCCTCCAAGCCTGTTACTTATCTAATTAAATCAGTTGGTATGTCAGCATTCTCTCAGATTCCTCTTTTAACGAAAACAAACATCAAGATGCTACTGATTGTTAGGCAAGCTTCTTGGAATTCAGTAATTATTCAGTTCCCAGTAAACTCATACAGTTTGTGCTAGACCTATGCTTCAGGAAATGGCGGAGAAAGTTTCACCATAGCTTAGGTCTGACTGACTTCTGGACACAGTAAGCAGTTCCTCTGAGACTTCATCATCCTAGAGTATGCAGTCAAATAATGTTAGATGTTGAGAAGTATCCAATCTTGTTTAAGAGTTTACATACCATTATTTTAAAATCCATACATTTGAGGCAAGGAATACTTCTGGGGATGTTTCTAGTGAGTTCCTCATGAGATCAACATTACTGTGAAACTTTGGGGAAGGAAATGTGTGTTCTTCAATCACACTTCTAAACCTATGATGGTTGAAATAACTCATACCTGGTGACCAAAGCAGAGGGGCACCCCATAACAACATTTTGGAGTGACGTACTGTCTCACTTGAACCCCCACTTAGGCCTCTGATATAGTTTATGCATTTTCTCGTATATCTAATGATTATGTACATGCAGCTTTTTGAGGTACACTGTTCTTGTTATAGGGTAACAGGTTGTTTCCTAGATTTGATGGACCAAACAGGGTTTTTGATCTATGCAAAATGGTCATAGAATGGTTCACCCATACTAAGCCCAGCTAGTTTCTCGGTTAAAACAGGGATTTGAACTCTGGTCTCCCAAGTCCAGATCTAACATTCTGTCCTCTATTCCGTACTATCTCTATGATGTTCAGTCAGTAGTAAGATCTCATGGATTAATTTACTTTGGGCAGAGTGTGGCCCAGTGATAGTCTCTATTTTTGTGTCTATAGTTAGTTGTAGGAGAGCCTTGTTGTTTTCTGTAGCCCAAAGCTGCAGCAGTTGAGAACATGAAAATACTCCACACACATTAGCTACTTGCAGTTTCTTTTAAAGGCAAGATGGGGTGATCCTGTTTGCAAGCTCTTGCAGCCCACAGGGATTCCCTGTCTGGCTCATAAAAACTTCTGCTCTTGTCTCTAGTAATCAGTAACTGGGCATAAGAAGATATTGAAAGATGATTTAAGCCTCCCAAGAGAACACTCTGCCTCTGACCTTTAAGTAGCCATTGCAGAGTAAAGAATTTTAAAAGGAGCTCAGGATGATAAACTGTTGAATTGCATTGATTTTTCAGTATTGTATTGTACTGCATTGGTGATGTCAAATTAGTGCCCATTTTTTCTTTTGTGCAATGACTGGCTTGTTTACTTTATGAAGACCACAGAAGACTATCTCATTGCTCTGGAAATACTTTCTGAGCATCCTTTCATTTGCAGCATAAGCCATAATTCTGTGGTAATGCAAATGTCAGTCACACAAAAAATCTCAATGCAGAAGTTGAGTCATGGCAACTGGACTTTTTTTCTTGTGATATCAAATCATTTCACTATTTGTTTGTTTGTTTGTTTGTTTGTTTGTAACTGGGTGGTATACCACAATCACAAAAAGCAATTAAAAGATAAAATAAAAATAATAAAACAACACTTAAACCATTTTAAAAAAATAATGCTCGGCAACATAGCGGAACAAGAACTACTCATCCAAGTGTGGCCCTATCCATACAATCTATAGATAGATAGAAATTTATAGATTCAATCTTTAGATACATTTTCTATAGATATAGTAGATAGAAATCTATAAATACAATTTGGATATTAAAATGGTCGAATTGTGCAATCTGGATACCAGATTTATTTATTAAATAAGCACTGTAAGCATCTATTTAGCTACAGGTCTTGATTTGTCATCGCCATGCTATCAGATGTGCCCTCAACCTCACATCAACGTCACTCCCTCACCATTAGTTGATTCCATCTAGATCACCCTCAATAAACTCCTGTGATGCTTCAGTTCAGTTGTTGGTAACTTAAAAATGCGCACCATGAAATAAATAAAAAACAAAATATAGACAACTGAAATTAGCTGTTGCAAATTGTCTACTGGTTGGATGGGGGGGACGTAGATACTGTATCTGTAATAGTTTTAAGCCTATGTTGTGCCAACTTTGGTGTATGCTTGCTTCCTGTCCTGTATGCCTTTTTTTTAACCCTGATTCTGAAAATGCCTGCAAATTGAACAGTGTGAGGCTTCCCAGAATAGTGGTGGTGGTGATGGGACTCAGTTTTATGGGGAAAATGCCTTATGCATTGTTGGCCCTTCTTGGTTCTCCGGGAGACGGAGGCTGCTGTATGATCAGTGGAAAGGAAAAGCAATTCTGCATATGTACTAAAAAGTACTGTTATTACATTGTTGCTGGCATCTAGAAATAAGTCTTTGTGTGTAGAAGTTTTCAGACCTCTGAAGCATCAGCGTAGTGTTGTTTCAAAGAAAGCAATGTGATCCCCTTTTATTTTGCATGCTATGGCTAGTCATGCCCATCAGCCATTCCTGTTTTTTGAAAGCGTATTCTGCCAACATCTCTGATAATAGTAATTGGGCAAAAATAATAATGATGTAAGCTTGATCTTTTTAGAGTGATTCATTCTGCATAACTGCTATTTCTTGTGATATTTCTTGTAAATAAACACTTACATTCAAAGCCCTGAGTAAACATGAATCATTGACCTATGCTTAACATCAACCCTGTCACATGAAATAATTCTGTCTGTGCTAATAGCTGTATTCAAGACATGGGGCTTTCAGTTCTACGTGCCATAGTCCCCTTTTCTCTTATTAGCTGTGCACTTAAAATTTCCCTGTGATTTACAAGCAGGAAATATGGTCACCTTTTTAAAAAGCTTATAAAATGGTTCAAATTTAAGTTAAAGCTAGCCACATATCTATGAATGCATTCCTTGCACCCTGTCTTTTAATCCCGTGAGCAGTACGTTGAGAATGTAAAGTGGGGGGAAATGTCAGCTAACAACAGGTAAACTTGTAAATAATCTCTTAGATGTATGTGCTTTAATTTTTGTCATGGAAGGCAAATACCATTTGAGAGTAAGCTGTGTTGCATTTCTCTGCAACGTGAATCCAGATCCCTCTTCTTGTAGCTTTAGGGCAAACAGTGAATTAAAATCAGACTGGTGGTTCTTACTTTATTGCTTATAAAATAAAGTTGCAAAATTGGCTAACTTCAGCAACTAACAACCACCCTGTGATAGGCTTTTATTACCTAATGAAAAGTATCTTCCCGATTATGATACACCAGAAAGCAAAATAAGGTGTAGCAGAGATGACAACTATGCTAGCATTGTTAAAATGATTTGTCTAATAAAACTTTGGCATTTAGAGGGGCTTTTAAAATACTCATGTTTTAAAGGAACCAATATTTTCCTTGAGTGGTTTGCTGAAATTTTAAATGTTGACATCTTAGGTCAACAGACTGATAGTTTGTTGAGCTGGGCTTAAGAGAGCACAGTGTTGGTGCTCTATGTCTAGTTTGTAAATGAAGACATCTGTATTTGGAGGTGGTCAAAGAGGTTCTTCCAGTGAAATGTATTGGATTGAAGAATGTAAAGGAATTCCAGGGTCATTAACATTTGAAAATGAGACAGGAGAAAGGTGTGAAGGGATATGTTTAAGAGAAGGCTGTAGGAGATTTTCTAATTAAAACTGAAGAGAAGAAGAGTGCTTTAGTATAACTGTGCTCATTAAACACTTGGGTGAGGGGAGTTCCTGTTCCAGTTATACCGTGGCGAGACAACTTGATAAGTGCTGCATCTTATCAAGTTGAATTCCTCCAGATAAAAGGGACCCTAAGAAGGGTTAGTTTCTTTGGAGAGGAAATGAAGAAGAGGCAGTGCCAGCAGACCACAAAGGGAATGACCATGAACTTCTGTGGAAGCAGGAGAATGCCTTATCTCCCACTAGAGAAAACCAATGTCATTACTGGTGAAGGCATGAGCTGTTGGTACCAGAGAACTGTAGAAAGCTGTAAATATTTGGCATGTCATGAGTAAACTGTTTTTATCCCTCTATCTCTCTATGTGAAGCTTCTCCTTGATGATCAAATCTTTTCTTCAAACACACCACCACCCCCTTTGTGGAAGCAGTGTTTGGCAAAGGGATGTGAATATTTTGAAAGACAAGCACATATCTGAAGAAGCAATCTTTCTCACATTTGTTTTATGGATTTGCCTTCCTTCCTATTGCTTTTTTGGGGCTGGTAGAGAGGAAAAAAAGTCTTGAGGAAACTTATTTTTGTTTTGTGCATTCTATATGTGGTGCATTTAAAGATGCAGTTTAAGGGCAGCGCTGGGAAAGTTGTTTTTCAAAGGTATATTTATTTGACTTTGGATGGACTCCATATTTTGAAAACAATTGCTGGACAATCTCCATTCCCCCACCTCTTTTGCTCTTTCTTTCTTCACTCCATTTGCTTCCCTCAGTACCCCTCCCTTTTGGAAACTGAGTAGCAGAAACTACAATTGCAAGCAATATTAACTCTTTGTTCTGAGCTATAATAACACAATGATCTGGGAAATCTTATCAGAAGAACAGTTTGCCAATATAATCCTATGTGGATTACAAAAAATAATAGGAATTTGTACATCACAGATGGACCCATCCGCTGAAGATACAGAGATTTTTAATCCTGATCAGGACACATAGGCAGAACAGACATATGACAGTAGTCACAGATAACTACAACAAGAATTGTGTAGGATGAACTTGTGAAAAAAGCTGAAATTAGTCTTGATCAAGAGAGAGAGCCAGAACAGTGAGCTGATTTTAATCTGCAGACAGATTAAATACAACAATATCGGTACAGGATAAATCTTTGGTTAGGCCAAATTCACAAGGCAAGATAAACACATCTGTTTTACTCAATATGGATACAGAAGTGAGACAAGTTTGGGATCTTTTCAGCAGCAGAGCAACTATTAAGATTGCTATCAAGATAAAAGAACAATTTATGAAGATAATAGACTTGGCAGGGAAAGAGAAAATTCAGAAAGGGAATTTCTGGCTTAGTGAATTGATTACGTTTAAAAGTTTATTTTCGGTATTTTGATTGGCTGAAGCTACTAATTGATTGTAATGATATGGGAAATGGAAAACGTAAATGTGAAGACCAACCTGAAAAATAAATACATGTTAATTTGTTAGATCCTTAAAAGAATTGTGGTAGTTAGGTACAGATAATAACTTCTATGCATAAAGTGGAAACTGTAGACCAAGAGGTAGCTCTTTTATAATAGCCCATAAAGTACTAACTTGAGTTAGAGAAGACTTTTGAAATTAGGTATTTTTTAGAAGAATAGGTAAATATATCGTGGATATATATAGTTAGCTAAAATGCATCCTAAGTTGTTTAGCTACTTGAAGAATTAAGCATGGACATTGATTTTACTGTTGATATTAGATATGCTATATCTTTTTAGAAAACACATGTAAGTAGAGTATTTATTTATTTATTTATTTATTCTTGTATTTATATCCCGCTTATCTACTACATGTAGTACTCTAAGCGGCTAACAAAAGCAATACATACCAAATCAACAACAATAGAATACATCAGATATAAAGCATAAACAACATAGAACTATTAAAACAACAAAACATATAAAAATCCTCCTGCGTCCCGGCCGTCCCGGCATGCGGAGGAGCAAATTCTAGGAGAATTAAAAATAGATATGGCAAAACAGACTAATTTGGAAGTGGTGACGAAGGCGGGGAGGGGAAAAAAAAAACCTTGTTTCTGTCTTCAGACCAAATGAAGATTTCAGCCAAGAAATTTAGAGTCGATTAAGAATTGGAAGTGCAGCAAGGATGGAACGCTGTTGCTGCCGCCCGCCATCTTGCAATTCATCCGGTCTAAAAAGCCCTCCAAGGGAGCAGAAGCTGAAGGCTCTTCAAGGGCCGGGCACACCTCTCAGCCAACACAAACCCCAGGTGGAACAAAGGGAGGGAGAGGGTCCTCAGCGAAGAGTCCAGCTGGTCCAAAAAGCCCTCCAAGGGGGCAGAAGCTGAAGGCTCCCCAAGGGCCAGGCACACCTCTCAGCCGACACAAACCCCAGGTGGAACAAAGGGAGGGAGAGGGTCCTCTGTGAAGAGTCCAGCCGGTCTAAAAAGCCCTAAATATGGCCTAAGTATGACCCCCTGATCTGCTGATTCACTAACCGTGAATTCAGTTATCTGTGGTTGGTGATCAGTGGGGCCCGGCAGGGAGATGGGGAATTAAAAATAAAACTTGCTGCCACCGATGGCTGCCACTGCCGATGCCACGGGCCAGCCAGGCACTCTCTGGAGGGGTGAGATGGGGACTTTGAATCTCCTGGTCAAGTCCCGGGTGGTGGATGAAAGTATGTTCTTTTAAGTTGGGAAGGGAGATATGTATTATACTGGGCTGAAATGTTGGGAAAAATTGTGCTTGAATTGGTAACATGACAGGAGAAAAGCAACATATTTGTTTTATTTGGTTCAGTGTAGAAACTAAATAAAACGTTTTTAAAACACTTGGGTGAGGGCAGGGAACTGTATGATAACCATGAAGGAAAATGAGGGTGGAAGATAAGGTTATTTCAACAGCCTATGAACCGGGGAGGGGGGGGAGATAGAGGCTGATGAGGCTGAAAGAACAGAGGATGGGTGTATTCAAGAAAAGAATGAGATGTTACAATGAGGTGCAGGTACAAATTAAATGAGCTTAGCCCACATTGTAAACACTGTCAAAATGTTTTCACCATTCTCTTAATTAACATTGATCTAGCTATTTTAGTGTGGGTCAAGACCTATCCACTTATTCCCCTCCCCACAAAGTTTACATTAGTACTAATAATGTTATGAAGCGGGATCCTGTATTGAAAAGTTGGGATTCTGAGGTAGTACAGGCCATGATTTAGAACAGGAGTTCTCAAAGTTTTCAAACAGTGGGCCGGTCCACCGCACCCCAGGCACCACTGGGGGCCGGACCATAGTGGGTGGGGGGAGCGGGCGACCTTGCCGTAGCCCTCCCACTCTAAATGCCCCACCAGCCAGCATGCTGATCATCTGGGCAGTAGTTGGGGGGAGTGGGAGAAGTGGCACAGCCCACTGCTTTGATCTGCCTCAGCAACAGAAGCAGCTGCGGAGACTGGCTTGCTTGCAAAGCAGGGGTAGGTGGGGGGGTTGCAATTGGTCCTGGGGGCCGGATTCAGGACCTTAGGTTGAGGACCCCTGATTTAGAAGCTTTGGTTTGGTTAGCAAGTAGTAGAGACAGCCAGTTGCCTGTTGGCACAGTGGTTAAATGCCTGTACTGCAGCTAAAACTGTGCTCACAACCTGGGGTTCAATTCCAGGTAGCCGGCACATTGTTGACTCAGCCTTCTAGCCTTCCAAGGTCGGTAAAATGAATACCCAGCCTGCTGGGTGGGGGCAATGTGTAGCCTGCATAATTAAATTGTAAACTGCCCAGAGAGTGCTTGAAGCGCTATGTAAACACTGTCAAAGTAGAACACTTTGCTTTGTGAGTAGAAAAATGAAGCTAGTATCAAGGATGTGGTCTAGTTAAGTGGGCAAGAATGCCTGGCTGCAGAGCCTGGGATGTCCTCCTTGAGAGATGGGCCAGCTGACATCGCCTGGAACATGTGCAGCTGAAGGGGGTACACTTACTGCCACCTAGGTGGCCTTGGTCAAAATGGCAATACCTGGGTGCCACCAGAAGGAGGAACTGAAAAGCAGTGCCTGAATACATTATACAGTATCTAGACCACTTGAGGAGGCTCGTTGTGACTTGTAATGGGGTGCACAGGATATAATTAATATGTATTGAGCTGCTGCTCCAATGAGATGAATAAGACTGCCAGAACAAAAGAAGATTTGTTCACTACAAGGAGTAAAGTGTGTCTGGTGATAGCAAAAATGCATTGTTTTAAAAAGATACTTACTTTTTTCTTTCTTGTTCCTCCAAAATTGAAAAAGGTGTTGCGATAGTCAAAACAAACCATAGTTTTGAAATGACAGATCTGAAGTTCTGGTGCTCTTCCTCTTTCAATTAGTGCGTCTTCTTTCATTTTTATTTTCTTTTTCTTTTTCTGGAATGCTTGTCAGATTTCTGCATAAGCCACAGAGCTCCTGTATTCCCCAAGTAGATCAACACTATTGTATGACAGATGACAACATCATAGAGTGGTTCCTTAAAGTGGTCACCATAGCAAAACAAGTCTGGCAATGAAATAAATCATCAAGAGGTTTTGCGTGGGAGAACTGCATCCCTCTTTCAGCGCTAAATTATTTTGTATTTAAGATTTATTTTTCATTTCACTGTGCTCCTTATTTTTTCCATGGAGCGCACAAGGTCAAAAGAAGTTTATGATGTGCTTTTGCCTGTATAATTTCTTATGTTGAACTGTGGTGTTTGCGTACGTTAACATTTTTATCACCATCTGCGGTAGCAAGGCTAGATATACCAAAGAGGGTTTTATTGATAACAAAGCTTCCCCTGGTAATGTTAATGCTGTTTGCTTTGCTGTGGATTAATTTGCAATTCCTAAGGATTTCTCCCCTCAGTAAGAAATACATTTATCTGCATTGTATATCGTTAAATTGTCCAGTGTCTGCTGTATAATTTTAACTATTAAATTGTGAAGGGCTGCTAAGAGTTTTAGCACACAAGCACTGTATAAGTAATTCATGAGCAGGCGTTTAGCCATGTAATATTCTTTTATTGAGTGCTTTGAAAGGACATTGCCCATGGCTTCGTTCTCTCATTTTTCTGGTATATGTTATTTGACAACCCTAAATGCTACACTCATGGTTTCTAATATACTTCAAGCATTATTCCCCTAGCAAATTATTGTGTCCTTGCATCTTCTCCTCAACAATTATTTTTAAAGTGATAAAGTGAGCACTTTGCTTCTCTGTATGCACACAAAATGTCATAGATTATGCCCCTGATCTGTTTTTTTGCCTCCTTGCATAAATGCTTCCTGTGCATTTGCCCTGGAGAAGAAGCACAGCCTCTCTCCAAAGGCAGTTTTTGACCAGACCAGAGGGGGGCTAATTTTCCCCCTCGGCTGTTTTGAAGTGTGGCTTCTGGCTCCGTTCATGAGTTGATCCAGACTCTCTTGCAGGGAGTGCCACCCAGGGCTCAGCCATAGAGGTCTTAGCCCTCTGTCTGAAAGCATTCAGGAAGTAGGAGCATACATCAGAACTGCATCTTTTGCCTTGTTCTACTGGGCCCCTTTGGACACTTTTCTTTCCCATCTGTAGAAGGGTGCCACCATTTTAAAAACACTTCCAGACAGGGTAAGAAGGGTGGGCAAGGAGGAGGACAAAAGATGGTGGTGGTGGTGGTGGTGGGTGGCGGCGGCGACGAATGGTGTTTCAGCAGACAGGGAATTCTTTTTGTGGTTTCTGAGGAATGACAAATGCCATTTTCTGGTGTGTTTGTTTTCATTCTGAATGGGAAGAATTTTACTTTGTGTCCAAATTAAGACTTTGTCCGAACTAATTTGATTTGCTGTGTAGCGAGCATCAGTAATCGCTTATGTCCTGAACTTCTAAGCATCACAGCTGGGCAAACAAGAGTTTGATTTGAAACTAAGGTTTGATAGAGGATCGTTTGGGTGGGGTGATATGGAGAAGATGAAGAATCTACCCACGTGGGAGGAATGTAGAGTTCTGGTAGGACTTCCACTAGCACAGTTTGTTTCAGAAGTTCACATCATTTGCAAAATTGTCGATTAAACCCTTGTCATCAAAATATATTGTTCCAGGATGGGGTAGTGCAGTCTTGATATGGTATACCACATGCCATGCCAATTCATGTTCTCCTTAAATAATTATTTTTTGCAAGAAATGTTTATACCGTAAATTAGGTCATTCATCTTCTTGTAATGAATATGGCTGGAATTGATTTGTTCTGTAGCTAAATAATGACTTGGGGGAAGGGGAGAAAATGACAACATTTTTCTTAAAAGCATAAGACAAAAAGGATATTAAGGATTCATTTTGAAATCATTTGTATTTCTTTGAAAAGGTTTATTGGAGTTTGTTGTTTTTTAAATGTGGTGGTTTTGCATTCATGAGTGCATGAATAAGCCTCTTAATATATAAGCATCTGTTTGTATATTAGAGAGATGGGCACGACTAAAAAAAATGGTGTTTCGTTTGTCGTTTGTCATTTAGGGGGTCCGTTTCGGTTCATTTTTTTTTTCATGAACTTTTTGCAAAAAAATTCATTTTCGTTTCGTTACATAATGAAATGAAAAAACGAAAACGAAAAATTGCTGTTTCATTAGCATTCATTACAGTTCAATGTATTTGCCACAACGAAAATGAAATGCACGACAAAATTTCTGTTGTTTCGGTTCGTTTCCTTTCATTTTGGAGACAAAATTCGTTTTTCGTTTCGTTACATAATGAAACAAAAACGAAAATGAAAACGAAAAATTGCTCGTTTCGTGCCCATCTCTATTAGAGAGACGAGGTACATTTTACAAACCATGCTGCCAACCGTTGGTGACAACTGTTATTGCCTTTCCCTGTGTGTTTTTTTTCTTTGTGCCCCCTTGGAACTGTGCTCTTAAGGATTTCCCAAATCTCCAGAGCAGTTTTTTGCTTGCTGGGTGGGTGGGTGGATAAGTGGTAATTAGAGATGGGCACGACTTAGCGGAATTCCCGTTTCCGTTTCCGTTACTCGTTTCCGTTACGCAACGGAAACGGTAACAGGAATTACTCCGCCAGAACTCGAACTCGAACTGACTAAAGAATAATTGGGTCTGATTTGTCGTGGTCATTCCTGGCATCGTGGCGATCCCGCGATGCCAAGCGGCACAGGAAAAAAGTTTTTAAAAGTAAAAAAAAAAAGACCCGATTCCTGGCCCTAAAAGCAAGCGAAAACTGTCTGAGGGCACCTACCAGGCCAGAAGGGTGTTTTATTTGGGGGGGGTTCCCCGCCCCCCTCTCCTTGGCTAGTGCTACTGCTGCGCTGCTGGTACCAGGTGGGGGGGCATCGTCTCGTCTGCCTTTGCCATGCGGTGTGCGGGTGGGGGGATCCAAAATGGCGACCGCAATATTTTTTTTGAAATCGTGGTCCAAAAACCCACCAAAGCACCACAGAAACATGCGAAAATTAGCTATTTTAAATGCTTGAATTTTTACAGTAGCAGCAGTGGGTTTGTCTTGCCAAAATAGGTCTCCGTTGGTTTTATTTTATTTTATTTTATTTTATTTACACCTGCGCATTCGCAATGATGGGCTCGCCCATGGGAGTGGACCATGCAAATTTTTGGAGCCATTCCACCAATCGCATGGCCAGGTTTTGGAGACTGTACCAGGCTGGGAGGGCGCATCCATTTGCCATGCAGTGCGGGGGATCTAAAATGGCCCAATTCCCAAAACCCCACCAAAGCACCACAGAAACATGCGAAAATTAGCTATTTTAAATGCTTGAATTTTTACAGTAGCAGCAGTGGGTTTTTCTTACAAAAAACGTCTCCGTTGATTTTATTTTATTTTATTTTATTTTATTTTTTTACACCTGCACATTCGCAATGATGGGCTCGCCCATGGGAGTGGACCATGCAAATTTTCCACCAATCGCATGGCCACTTGGCCAGGTTGACCACAGAGACTTCTGGGATGTGCCAATTAGGCATAAACAGCCCACTAACCGTAGCCCGAACCCGAACCCGAACCCTAAGCCTAACCCATACGCCAGTACACTGTCTTTCTAAGTGGGTCAGAGAGGCACCCAGAGGTGCACCCCAATACTCACCCTAACCTCACCCGTAACTAGCCTAACCCTAGCCCTTGCGCTAACCCGTCTTAACCCTAAGCCAGATCTACTTGCATTGCACTACACGCAAGTACATTTCCCTTGGAGCGGGTGCAAAGAGTCTGCCAGTCCGTCACTTCTGGCTCTGGCTGACTCCTGCAGCAGCATTTGTGTGCCATGCAAACCATGCCTGCAAGTGCTGCCTGACTGTGTCTCATCGACTGTTGCAGGGAAGGCACCCCAAAGAGGGGTGCCTCTGCCAGTCTGCTGCGTCTGCAATATGCATATCCATAGCATATGGCTATGCATGCCCTTTTGTAGCAGCGCTGGCAGGTGAGGATAGGAGGCACCCACCACAGAGAGGTGCCTCCAGGAGCCCACTACCCCCCCCAAAACCAGTACTACCGACAAATGAAAAAACGAAAAATGAAACGACAAATTTTTGCAAAATTTCACGAAAAACGGAAACGAGCCAAAACGGGCTGCCTCCGACACATGACAACTCGAAAACGTCATTTTCCCTAGTCGTGCCCATCTCCAGTGGTAATCCATTCACTTCTTATTTCTGTTCTGTGGGATAAGAGTCACCATTGGATACAATACCTGTAGTTACCTAGTGGGTGGATAGGTGTCCACTTGCAAGATAGAATTACCCATTAAGAGGGAGGTTGCCAGGTCGGCCCATTTTAAACAAATTTCGTACAACTAGATTTTGACACTGGAAGTAAGTTTGTTAGGAAGGATGGAAATTTGTGGATGAGAATGGACAGTGTTTAATTCTTCCTGCTGCCTATTGAATCGGTGCCTCCACTGAATTATGAGTTCCCAACTGGGACAACCACGATTGCTAATGTACCATAGACCACAGGAGGTGTTTATTTGCAGACAACTCTGAGCTTCAGTAGTTAACAAGAGGTCACATATGTTCCAGACTCTTAAACAAACAAAAACACCAACACTGCCCTGTGATACTCTAGGGATCCATTGGAAAACACAGCAATGTTTCCTACGATATCAGGAGTTTATTTATCTGCTCATCTTCCAGTGTGATACATGCCATTTTCTAGCAGTGCCTTTCTGCATTCTACATAGGATTAGGATCCCAGTCTCTAAGACATAAATCTGACATCAGAAAAGCTGTATTTAAATAAATAAATAAATAAATAAATAAATAAATAAACCAATAAATAAATAATGTTTAGTTCAGCTTCCCTGATTACTTTAATTTTAAAGTGGCAATTCTGAAGCAAAATCAAAACAAAAGAATAAAAGGTCCCTCCCAAATCCAAACAAAACATTAGGGGAGATAGCAGCAAGTGATAACACAACCAGAGATTGAGTTGGATTTCCTGAAGCTTGAAATTGATTAGCTTTTCTTGCTGTTGATTTAAATCATATTTCACGTTTTAGTTAGCATGTCCAGTATCAGGATGTATTTGTTATCACCAACAACTGAATGTCCACTATGAATGCCATAATTATTATTTTCAGTACTCTTTTTATTTTCCTTTGATCTCAACCATTCTCAATTTTATGTGTAACTGATAGCTCTCCAAGCATCAAGTGAAACGGACTGTAGACCTTGACATGTTATGCCTTACAAAAAAATGGCTTGTCTTCAAAGTGCTATATTCTTCTCTGTCATTTTTCTTGCAGAAACTTGCATACCTGGAAACTAAAGTTATATAGATTTTCATCTTAAACTGTGTGAATTTACAGTGCCACTTCTATGTTAGGCAAAAGGATGTGAGATGATAAACACTAGGGTTGTGCTTTTCACAACACTGGTATTTCTCAAGCCATCAAGTAAAACATTTTGCGTGGAATATAGTTCTGTTTAGAATAGCATCGCATTCACACCAGGTCCTGTGATATGGTGCCTGTGCAGGGGTGAGGGAGCAGCCTGCTCTTCTAAGTATGATTTCCCATTTGGTTTTAAGAGGGAGACAGTTTTTAGCATCTATTGTAACTTAATGTAATTTACAGTTGTTTAGTGAAAAATGTCCTGAAGTATAATTTATATTTGAGTATACATTTTTGAATTCCATGACACATTACAACAAACATAAGTTCATTTCACAGTGCATGAGCATCTTTATAATCGGCAGCAAATGATGAACAAAGTGCCAGTTCCCTTGGAAATCCATCACCTTCTCTTGCCTTCTTTTAAGGCTTCTAAAGCTTCTCAGTTTCTCCATTAGTGCTGCATATCCCATAATTTATGCCATCATTATGTAACTGAAGTTGGAATTCACTCTGCTGGCTCTTGACAATCAAGATTTCAACAGGATAGGAATGTATTTTTTACATTTATTTCTAGGGTGGAAAATACTGAATGTTTCAAAATGGAGAGGTTTGAAAATGCAGTTCCATAATTGTGCTTGCCTGTGATGATTAAAATACACTTCAGAATAGCATCTTGTAAATTTAATGAGACAGGTTCAGGATGGATTTTGAGTATTAAAAGGAATCATTTATGCGTGTTTTTCTTCTTCTTTAAACTAGGCTGCCAGAAAGTTAACAAAGGCACAAAACACATCAAACCACACAATTGAGTTTCTGAAGCATAATATAGATAAATCCCTCAGTTTCAGGTGGATCTAGTGACACTAGTAGAATGGACACCCAAGACTGCTAAATCACAAGCTTTCATGTGATCCTCTGCAGGCTTTTTCTTCCATTCAAGCCATATTGAGTAGATTTTTAAAAAGATGGATGGGTTAGAAAGTGTGAAGAGGGAGAGAATTCTGACCCAGCTCCTGCCTGTTATTTCCCTATATGAAGGATAGCCAGAAGAGTCATAGAATCAGAGAGTTGGTAGAGACCTTAAGGACCATCCAGTCCAACCCCCTGCCATGCAGGAACCCCCATCACAGGACTCCTGACGGATGGCCATCCAGCCTTTGCTTAAAAACCTCCAAAGAAGGAGACTCCACCACCCTCTACAGCAGCATATTCCACTGCTGGACGGCTCTAACCATCAGGAAGTTCTTCCTAATGTTCAAATGGAATCACTTTTCCTGTAGTTTGAAACCACTGTCCCAAGTCCTAGTCTCTGAAGCCATGGGAAACAAACCAGTCCCCTCTTCAATATGACATCCTTTCAGATGTTTAAACATAGCTATCACATCCCCTTTCAGCCTTATTTTTGTAAGGCTAAACATTCTCAGTTCCCTAAGCTGTTCCTCGTAAGACATTTCTTCCAGACCTTAACCATCCTGGTTGCCGTCCTCTGGACCTGTTCAAGGTTGTCAACATTCTTTTAAAATTGAGATGCACAGAACTGGACACAGTACTCCAGGTGGGGTCTGACCAGAGCAGAATAGAGTGGTACTATCACTTCCCTAGATCTAGACACTGTGCTTCTGCAGATGCAACCAAGATTCACCTTGGCTTTCTTGGCTGCCGCATCACACTGCTGACTCATGTTCAGTTTGTGGTCCACCCAGATTCCCATATCCCTATCACATGTACTATTTCCCAGCCAGGTGTCTCCTATCCTATATCTATGCAATAACCTAGATGCAGCTCCCTACATTTCCCTCTGTTGAAACCCATTCTATTGGCTTTGGCCCAGCACTCTAATCTGTCACGGTCATTTTGGATGTTCATCCTAGGGAATTAGCCATCCCTCCCAATTTGGTATCATCTGTAATTTTAATCAGCATACTCTAGTCTATTCCTTCTTCCACGCCATTAATAAAGATATTGAAGAGACAACCATCTAGACCTGGAACGTCTCCAGATAGACAGGAACCTGTGTATTTTCCTCCATTGTGGTAGTCATGTTAATCTGTGCAAGCATATCAACAAAAAACAAAACAAAAGGGCAAACAAATTTATTTGTTTGTTTGTTTGTTTGTTTGTTAACCACCCAATTTTCCCTCAGGAACGCTGGGTGGTATACAGCAAATTGCAAAAACAAACTGCCCAAACAGAAACTCTTAACAACCGATATTACAATTTAAAAGCAATAACAAAAAAGACACAACAAAACAAAAACACAAATCCAACAAAAAAGAGACAAAAACAAGGTGGTACCTTAAAAACTAACTGCTCTATTTTAATATGGGACTTCGTGGATCAAACCCACTTCCTGAGGCATAAAGAGGGAGACGACATGGCAAATATTTATGCAAGGCTTCAAAATATAGACACCATGGTCAGTAGATGCAAGTTTCCAGTTGTGTGGGTCAATGTGGCATTTCGCACTTAAGCCAAAAAGAACTGAATCTACAACCTTTGTTAAGTCATCATTAGTCTTTAAGCTGCCACAAAACTTTCCCTTTTTGTCTTTGCTTTTGTTTTGTTTCTTGTTTATCTGATTTTTCAGGATCTCAGATTGTAGGAAGAGGATCTATATGCAGCATATACTTTTTCCTCTCCCTGTGAAAACAATGACAGGCAGGAGCAGGAGGCTATACCTCTGTCTCTGCTCACACTTAAAAAAAACTCACTAGGCTTTCAGTTGCAGAAACCATTTCAGAGGACTTAGAAAGGTCACTATGGATGAAAGGGTATATTGACAACACCATAGAGTGCCTTACTTTTTTTAGTGCTGGGTACTACAAATTCTTACTTGAATTTTGGTGATGTTATTAACCAGAGGCTCATTTAATATACAAAATCTATCTATTTTTTGTCTGTCAGACACAATGATTCCTCTCTGTTATGTCATTCAAGAACCTTTTTTGAGTTTGAAAAAAAGTAGATATAAATTTCAAATGGAAGGTGTAAATATTTCCCCTGAGAACAGGGGTGATACAGATGTCCTTTTCATTACTAATGAGCAAATGTCCTACACACTTCTGGATCACAGTAGATAAAGCAGATTGTTCTCTACTGGCTTGAATTATCTCAGTAGGTGTGGGATGCAGATTATTTCAAGAATTTGTGATTAACTCGGTTACTTTCTAGCATTTTTCTAAACAGCATCCATATACAAAACTATGTACAGTACAGTGGTGCCTCCTAAGACAAATTTAATTTATTCCATGAGTCAATTGGTTTTATGAAAAATCCATCTTAAAAAGCACAGTTTTCCATAGGAATGCATTGAAAACCAATGGAATGGTTCTGTAAATGGCTCTTTGCACCGATCCGGGCGAAGGGGGTGGTGGCAGTGGCTTGTGGGCTTGTTCATAGCCTATTTACTCTCCAGCCATGCCACTTTTGTGTTGCCCATAATGGAGTGGCTGGAGAATAAACCGGGGCTAAGAAGGAGCCCACCTGCTGCTGCCTCTCAGTTGAAGGGGAGGCAGCAGCTTGTGGCCTTGTACATAGCCCCAGTTTATTCTCTAGCCACGCCATTTCTGTGGCAAAACAGTTCAGCTCAGAGGCACAGGCGACGGCGGGGTGGTGACAGCTTCAATCCTGCCTTTCCCAACCATGTAGCACCTTCAGATCAGGTGCTACGGGGTCAGGAAAGCCAGGATGGAAGACCAGACTTTTGAATTTCGTGCATCTAACCCCCTCGGGTTGTGGGCATGCAAAATTCAAAAGCCTGCCCCTAAGATGAATTTTTAGCAAGATATCCAGTAGGTAAACCGTTGTCTTCTGAAAAATGCCTATTCACGGAAATGTCAGTCGTCTTTCGAAGAATTCATCTATTGGGGCATTTGTCTTGTAAGCTACTACTATATTTGCAAATTTGTGCTTCTCTTAGAACCAAAATCTCTTTTGAAATGCATAAGTAATCATGCTAACGTATACTTCTAAAACAATTTTGCTAATTTTTGTTACAATATAAATATACAGTGGTACCTTGTATAAAGGAATTAATTCATTCCAAATGTAATTCTATTAAGCAGATTTTCCTTTGTACAAATTTCCCATAGGAATGCACTGAAAATGGATCAATCCCTAATCGCAACTGGTTTTCTATTGTACAGATTCATCCCATAGCCGATTCTGTTAAGCGATTTCCCCCTGTCTCCGGAAATTTTTCCTTTAAGCGAATTTTCTGTTAAACAAACCATTTGTAGGAACAGAAATGTTGTCAGAACTCTTCACATTATCGATCTGTTTCTTCCTCCGCTGCATGAGTATTGTTGCATTTCTTTGATCTTCTACTTAATTCCCCCACCCCGCCAAAAGTACTGAAATGTGATTCCGAGGAAACAGTGTGCACACAAGAAAACTATTCAGGTATACTGTAACTGTGTGTCCTGTGCTTGCATGCTGTCTTGCAAAGGGAGTTGCTTGGGTAGTAATATGTCTTCACCTTGGAAGACTCTGGAGGCATCAGACTTATTTCTCATTCATGATAATCCATTCAGGTGGCCTGTAATGCACACCCTTATGTGCACATTATCTCTAACCACGGCAAAATTGTTTTAACCCAGCTAAAAGAAATATTTTGTATACAAGCTTGAGAGGCTATGATGTGTATCTATGACAGTGTCCACACACAACACTTCCATTTTCAAACAGACCTATATGACAAACAGTTTTGGTTACTGTCTGCTTTTATGATGGGAAAAAAGTTATTGGAAACTTTGCAACTTCGGGACATAGGACTCTGAAATGGCAGAATGGTGGATTGGCTGGAATGCCTGGGCCAAAATGAGCTTCTCTCAAGACTTACCCTCAATTGTCAGAATTCCTATGTGGAGCCTGATAAAATTTGAGGCATTCCAGTCACTATTATGGATGTGTTTGACCAGAGTACTCTTTCCACTGAAGCAAAGGAAGAGATGTGTAAACTGCATCCTGCCAGGGCAGCCCATCTCAAACAAGGGGCAACTTTGCTTGTCTCCCCTGCACATGTGGGCTAGTTGTGTCCGACACTAGAGACGGTGCTCATCTCCGTTTTCAAGACAAAGAGCCAGTGTTGTGCAAGTCCATCGCATTTCTGCTCATGGAACACTGTCTACCTTCCTGCTTTTTACGGCGGCACCTCTTGCATTTGCATGCTTTCAAACTGCTAGGTTGGCAGGAGCTGGGGTTATCAGCCACATCTCGCTCCACTGCGTGGCACCCAGGATTCAAACTGCTGAGCTGCTGACTCGGGCCCAGATGGCATCCACCCAAGGGTTATTAGGGAACTGAGAAATGAAATTGCAGATCTCTTAACGGTTATATGCAACTTGTCTCTTAAAACGGCCACAGTGCCGGAGGACTGGAGGATAGCAGATGTCACACCAATTTTTAAAAAAGGAAGGAGGGGGGACCCAGGAAACTACAGGCCGGTTAGCCTTACATCTGTCCCAGGGAAGATGGTGGAAGGCCTCATCCAAGAGAAAATCTTAAAACACATAAAAGAACAAACCTTGCTGAGAGAAAATCAGCATGGCTTCTGTAAGGGTAAATCTTGTCTTACAAACCTTTTAGAATTTTTTGAAAAGGTCAACAGGCACGTGGATTTGGGTGAACCGGTGGATATAGTCTATCTGGATTTTCAAAAGGCTTTTGACACAGTCCCTCACCAAAGGCTGCTGAGAAAATTGCATAGTCAGGGGATAAGAGGGCAGGTCCTCTTATGGATTGAGAACTGGTTGAGATCCCGGAAACAAAGAGTAGGTGTCAATGGGAAATTTTCACAATGGAGAGAAGTGAAAAGCGGTGTGCCCCAGGGCTCGGTCCTGGGACCGGTGCTTTTCAATCTGTTCATAAATGACCTGGAGACAGGGATAAACAGTGAGGTGGCCAAGTTTGCAGATGACACAAAACTTTTCCGTGTGGTAAAAACCAGAGAAGATTGTGAAGAGCTCCAGAAGGATCTCTCCAAACTGGGGAGTGGGCTGAGAAATGGCAAATGCGTTTTAATGTAACCAAATGTAAAGTAATGCATATTGGGGCAAAAAAATCCAAACTTCATCTATCAACTCATGGGCTCTGAGTTATCCGTGACGGATCAGGAAAGAGATCTTGGTGTGTTGGTGGACAGCTCCATGAAGGTGTCTCCCCAATGTGTGGCAGCAGTGAAGAAGGCCAATTCCATGCTAGGGATTATCAAAAGGGGATTGAAAATAAAACAGCCAACATTATAATGCCGTTATACAAAACAATAGTAAGGCCCCATCTGGAGTATTGTGTACAATTCTGGTCACCGCATCTCAAGAAAGACATAGTGGAACTGGAAAAGGTGCAGAAGAGAGCGACTAAAATGATTACTGGGCTGGGGCACCTCCTTTATGAAGAAAGGCTAAAACAATTGGGCCTCTTTAGTCTGGAAAAAGGCGCTTGAGGGGGATATGATTGAGACATACAAAATAATGCAGGGTATGAGTAAAGTGGATAGAGGGAAGCTCTTCTCCCTCTCTCAAAATACCAGAACTAGGGGACATACACTCAAATTGAGTGCTGGGAGAGTAAGAACTGACAAAAGAAAATATTTTTTCACCCAGCGCGTTGTAAGTCTATGGAACTCCCTGCCACAGGATGTGGTGATGGCATCTGGCCTGGATGCCTTCAAAAGGGGATTGGACAGATTCCTAGAGGAAAAGTCCATCACGGGTTACAAACCATGATGGAGATATGTAATCTCTAGGCTTTAAACCAGGGTAGTTCAAGGGCCAGATGCAGGGGAGTGGTATCAGGAGACAGATATCTAGTCTCATGTGCTCCCAAACGCATCTGGTGGGGCCGCTGTGAGATACAGGAAGCTGGACTAGATGGGCCTTTGGCCTGATCCAGCATGGCTCTTCTTATGTTCTTATGTTCTTATGACTTTGCAGCTGACAGTTTCAGTGTCCTAGCCCATTGAGCCACACCACCCCCTCTGCAGAAGTGCTAAAGTAAATCTATATAGTGGACCCTTGTATAACATGTATAACACAATTTGTACATCATAAAAAATTCCGGAGATAGGGGAAATTTGCTTAACATAATCACCTATGGGGTAAATCTGTACAACATAAAAATTGGATCACTCTGTTTTCAATGCATTCCTATGGGAAATTTGTATAAAGGAAAATGTGCTTAACATAATTTCATTTGGAGCGAATTAATTCCTTTATACAAGGTACCACTGTATATCCAAATACACTTACTTCAGCTCCATGGTACCATGTACAAGAGTATCACATTTAACATGGTGACAGTGATTCCCAGCATGGCTCTGGGAGTGAATAGGCTACAATGGTGGGGCTACCTAAGTACCCTAGATGTGGGGGGTCCATCTTGCCCGTATAATGGACATCAGACATCTTTCTTTGCCCACACAGTGCCCTGGAAGTCAGTTTAACTCAGCATCTGACACAGCATGTATGCTTATGTGTATTCTGGTAATGGGGGGGTCAATAGTGTGTCAGTGCTCTACCACATACATGCACAAACTACAACTGATATTTCAAAAAATTGTCTAAGGAAAATAACAGCTGATGTATCAAAAACTAACCTAGGCTAGGTATCCTTGCCAGACCTGCCCTGATCCATCATCATTGCTTCCTTGTTTCACTACATTAAGGGATGGAAGACACGGTGTGGCTCCAAAAAACGCATACACATGTATTTGGCCTACATTCTAGTTGGGTACAGGTCTAATCTAAAGCAGATCTAGGGTCCAGGGCCCCAGAATTTCTAATCCTACTCCATGATGACTCCAAGTCTAACAGTTATATAAGGCAGATTCACCCAGATTGCTCACATTTATATAATAATTTGTACTATCTTGGATAAAATCTACTGCTTATGGGTGTGTATGTAGGTGTGTGTATGTATGTGTTGCCACAAATGCAGTGTGTGAAAGGAATATAGCAGTACCTGGTTTCTTGTAATAAATATTCTCATTGTCACTGATGTAGTCTCTTGCAATAACTACTATACTTGTTTAATTGGAGTATTTTTATTTCTCTTTACTTCATTTCTAATTGGAGAGAAATAAGATTTTATGCACAGCTTGTGCAGTGATAAAATGGATTTTATCTTTTTCTTTTCATATTTGCATCCACTGCTAATATTTTTTAGGGCTCTCGGGGGCAATAAGCACTAAGAATGGCACTAGTAACTTTTAACTGATATTAAAATGAAGCTGTTGTGATTTAAGTGGTTAAATGCTTGGAATATTACAACAGTGATGTGAATATTACAACAGTAATGTAATGTTGTGAAGTGAAAATTGTTCTGTATTAAAAGATGTTGTGATACAGGAAGTACAGAGCAACCTACTGAAATAATCCTATTTATTTCATTTGTTTCCAACACAATATCCCACCAAACCCTCCAAGGGGATTAGATAGTATCTACAAAATAATACTGAATTATGCATTCATTTCCACAGTCTTTTAGTAATAACAAAACAAGAATTTCTTCTCACTTGGCATCAAGTGAAGTAAACAATCGGCAACATTAACATGATGGGACTCTACTGTGAAATTATCCTTCATATATCTTCTCACCATCTTTCCATGTACAGTATATGCGTACTTTTGCCCAGTGATCATAATAGGTGCTTGTAAAAACAAGGTGTGCAGTGCAAATCAGGGCTGAATACTCTTTATTAATATTTTAAGGGTGTTTGGATTGTCCAAAAGCTCGTGAGTGTGCATATATGTACCTCTTGCCAGTTTTTTTTTGGGGGGGGCATCCGTGATGAAAATTCATTCATGTTCATTCAGAGCAAATTCTGGCAATATCTGAGATGAGGAGTTAAATGTTTTGGTCCCCCCTCTGTTGTTTTAGGCGAGATAAAATCTTATTTTTTTAAAAAAAAACCAATATTTATTTATTTATCTATTTAACTTATATGCCACCCATTACCCAAAGGTCTCTGGGTGGCTTAAAAGTCAACATTAAAATGAACAATTTATAGCAATTAAAACATGAAAACAATTTAATGAGTTGACTTTTTTTTTTATTTAGACTAGAGGGAGGATACTGTAGGAAGAATGCTACTTGAGATCCCAATTCACCTATATTGATCTACCATCTTCTCACATTGGTGATATGAAAGTGACAGATCTGATGAAGGGATACCCAACTACCTATGATGGCTCCCAATGCAAGTCAGAACCTCAGATTCCCTACCTTCTAGCTTGCCTAGAGAGCGTTTGTGACTAGCTGACTCTTCTCTATCCAGATCTGTCACTTTAATGTAATCAGAGCATCAACAAAGGAAGGCCTACCTGTGTACATGTTGAATGAAAGATTTCACTCTAATATCTAAATAGGGCGGGGTTGTGTCATTCCCATTAACCCATTCTGCAGCTAATGGGCTACTGGGGGCTTGTTGGCATGCAACTTAGTCACCATTTGAACTGGGAGCAAAGCTTACATATTTGCTGAAGAAAGACGGGGAAGGAAAACTATGGTGTTGCCTCACCTTAAGGAAAATGCTTAAAACTATTACAGTGTTAAAGGAAAGGCTGTTTCTGTTCCTTTGTCTTCTGGAAAAGTCACATTATTAAAAGATTTCTTTCTTTCTTTTAGTTGACGGCTGCATACATAGAGCAGCTGGGCCTTGTCTAGTTGCTGAATGTTGGAACCTGAGTGGCTGTAAAACTGGGCAAGCAAAAATCACTTGTGGTTATGACCTGCCTGCAAAATGTAAGTAAATTATTTTCCCCTGGTTTGTTTGTTTTTTAGTCAAGCTGAAATTTAAACCTTATCTTATTTTTCTGCACACTGATTGAATGAGGACTCATTTACCTAATTACAAAAAAGATTAAATTAAACATGCTTTTGTGATGACCTTTGTGCTTTTGGAAATGTGAGACCATTGAAAAAGTGAAGCTTCAGTTGAGTAAGGGAAAACATTTCACGCTTGTGTTTAGAAATACATCAAACTGGGGGTTGCTCTGCTTGTAGCTGAAGGCGTGTGTGTTAATGAAGAGCTTTCTGCATTTCGAAGAAACTATACGTTTTCCGGTTTAGCTCCATGGTGAACAACTTTTGTAATGGTGCTGATTTCTTGACTGTGAAATGCATTTTGAGTCAAGAGGATGAAACTGGTGCATTCTGTATTTTCAGCTGCTGATTGGCAGTTACCATGACGGCATCTGTCCGACTTAAACATTCAGTGGAATACTGTTCTCCCTGATGGAAAGTCCCCCCCCCTTGCTTTGAACACGGAATTGTTAAAAATTCCCTTCACATATGTTAATTAAGAAAAGGCTAACTTTATTTACCTTCTTGCATAACCACTTAGCTGCACTTGAAATAGTAAATAAACGCTGAGACAGCAACACTTTGAAATCTGAAGCCAAGGTAACACAAAGTCATGGGCCATTTTTTATTCTCTAAATTGGATTGAACAAATAGGTTGAATCTTTAGCATAATTTTTGAAGTTAAGTGCTGCAGGAAGTGTTGTACCTGTGTTCTAGGAACCAAACATTTCTGTATTAGTTTGCTCATCTATTATATCTTGAACACCCCCATTATATCCATGGTGAAGTCAGATTCACAGAGGATGTGCTCAGGTTTCAGATTGTTTTAGGTACTGTCCTACAAACAGGTTAGATACTCTTACCAGATTATGAATAAATAGCTGGTACTGTGCTGCTTTCTGTAGTATTTAAGGTATTGGCTTCCTTTGTCTCAATTTTCAGCGTTTAGAGAAATGTATTGGCTGCTAGAATATTAATCCGGATCACTTTAGCACTACCTGGGGGAATGGAATCGCACATTTTCCAAACCTAAGTTGGGAGAAAACATCGTGTAGCTTCTCCATTGTTGTCTTCTCTCTTTTGCATAACTGAATCCTGCCATTGTTACAAGTATCCCATTATGAGACTCAGAGCAGCAACCTAAATCCAATCCGAGGCATTATTCGAGCAGACCCACTGAATCAGTAACATTTACAGAAGGGCTGCAGTTGGATGTAGCTCAGAAAGTGGTCCCAATACTAGAACCTAATCCTGAAAATAACTGCACCACACTGTCACTGTGGTGACCACCATATGAATCAGGACACAGAAGTCAAGGAACACTCTCTCTCTCTCTCTCTCTCTCTCTCTCTCTCTCTCTCTCTCTCTCTGCTTTCAGGGTTGCTTTTTCCTCAGAAGGATGGGCAGCAGTCAAATTCACAAGAGAAAGTTAATGTGTTTTTTACTCTGCTCTTGAGCAGAAAAATATCCTAAGAACAGTATACAAATAATTAGAAGTACTAAGAAAGTCCCTGGCCTCAGAGGTGAAAGTTGAAAGACACAACATGAAAGAAAAGGAAATTAGAAGAGAGGAGAAAGTGCAAATTCAGGCATCTCAATTGAGTAATTTTGTTTTCGAGCCCACCTTCTTTATTTCATAGGCAGTATAAGTAGTCTAACTAAATAAAGATGGAAGACAAGTCATTGATTTAAGGACATCCAATCCAGTATTAAAGTGCTGGGAGATAAGGTTATGATGAGATCCTTCATGAAAGCCCATAGGGAGACCATTTGTGTTATCCTTTAAAAAAAGCAGACTCGGATGTATGAGGAATGGACAGACTAGTCTCTTTCTAGTCTTATACCATTGTTTTATTCCTATCCTTTTCCAGTTTCAATCAATATAGGTTTTTGGGGGTGGGGTGGGGTGTGGGGGTTTGAACATGTCTAGTTCACAAAATATGCATATGCAAAATATGCACAAAATATAAAGTGGTCCCCCAGCCTTTCATGGGTTGTATACTGCAGTCCCGCTATATCGCAGGACCGCAGTATATGAAAAAGGCCACCTCAGCTAAGGGGAGGGGGGAGGCCAGTTTCAGGCCTCCTGTACTTACCCCAGGTCTGGTGTTGCCCCGAATGGGCCTGCGAAGACTTTCTTGGGCCTTCTGGAGGCTCCAAAAGCACCTCCCTGTGAACTGGAAGTGACTTCCAGACCACCTAAAATCATTTCTGAGGCCCCCAAGAGCCTTTCTAGGCCTGTTGGAGGCCTCAGAAATGATTTTTGGTGATCCAGAAGTGACTTGCAGTTTGCCGCAAGTCACTTCCGGTTTGCAGCGAGGCTCTTTGGGGGCCTCCAGAAGGCCCAGGAAGGAGCTCGTGGGCCCGTTTGGGGCAGCACCAGGCTGGGGGTAAGTACAAGAGCCCCCACCTAGGCCCCCCCTGGCCTGGCCTGACCTGCATCCACATATCATGGATTTCCAATTATCGCGGGTCAGGGCGGGTCCCTAACCCCCACAATAGGTGGGAGGTCACTGTACACACACTGCCTGGAGTTGTTCTCTGAATTGAACTTGGTGATATATAAATCCAAAAACAAATAAATACATGTTTGTGCATATTTCGTCATAAAATATGTGTGTTCATATGCATTTTGGTACCTTTACAAAGCCAAAGTTTGTAGTGGAAATTTTGGAAAAATGTGAAGATAAAATGATAATGTCATTCTTATCCATATAGTCTGAATGCGAGCTTTAAAATATTGGTCTAAATGAAATCCTTATATATAAAATCACACTGAATTTTAAATTAGATCAGTCCAAAGGTACTTGCACACATACAGAAATACATCCACTCCAGTGTACAGTGGATTAAAAATTGAATCTTCAGTTTAAAAATCTACGTAATGAATCGTAAATATGTTGCTTATGCTACATAATTATACCTTTATTGTCAATGTACAACATGTGGACAATGAAATTGGCTGAGTCTCCCTTGCCCATCCTCACCAACATCCCACCCCCATCCCACTAACAACCACTCAGTCTTATTGCACCCTGTGTACTTGACACAGAATGCGCCAGCCCACAGGTCAGTTCTTCTATACTTGTCATAGAATTATTTCCCATTCAGCAGTCTGACAGCCCATGGATAAAAACTGTTCTTCAGTCTGTTGGTGCGGCAGGCTATACTGCGATATCTTCTGCCTGGTGGTAACAAGGTAAAGAGATGCTGATCGGGGTGTGAATCATCCTTAAGAATTTTTTCAACCCTCTTGAGGCAATGATCCCTACGGATGTTGTCCAGTGCACTTAGGGGTGCAATTTTGAACTGCAGTTGTCTGTTCTATCATCTCTTTCTCATAATGCTGCATTTGTGTGCAAGATCTGGACTCAGCTCTATTAAAGTTCCTATGATATGTATTTAGTTTATGTATTTAGTTCTGAGTAGTGGCTCTTATTGAGTTCAGTTCTGCTATGTTGAATTCTTTGATCTCTCCAAGAATTTTTCCAAGGAGAATTTGGGGCATGGCACTGTTGAGAAGAGGTATTTCCCCAGTCTTTCTCTCTCACCGTCTCCAAGAAAACAAGTATTATGGCAGTTTAATTTCTTCTAAATTGGATAACCCTTGATCTAATACCATAACAACATCACATGCAAACCCAGTATGGCATATATGTTTTGGACACCTAAGACACTTCCTGTTAGATTATTGTGATAATTTGTGCTATGTTATAGTGGACAAGTCTTCTTTGTATTTTGTGTTTGTGTCTGATGCAATGGATATTCTTAATTCTAAATGCAGGGAATGATGCTATAGTATCAAAGCAACTTCTTTCAGAACTTTCAGGATCACACCAGGAATATGACAGTGACAACAATTTACATTCCAAAAATTAATTAATATAGTCACTGCCTTTTAGGAAATACTAGATGGGTATAGATTCATTTTTTTCTGATTGATTTACTGTAACAATGAAGATAATCTGAAGAGATAATGTACAATACATGTGCTTGCAAGGCGATTCCTGCTGTGATATAAGTACTTAGCTGCAACATTGACATTATCCTCTAGTGAGACTAATCAGCTTGTTTAATTAGTTATCTTCAGAGATTTGAGAGCATTATGTTGCATATGCGTCCCTTTATTTAAGAAATTATATTTGAGGGAATTAGCCAAAGGTGAGATCAGTTAACTCGACATGATTTATTTATTTTATATTGCTGATAGACATTAATTACATTAATTGTAATTGCTGACCATCCATTATAAACTGGACAATAAGATATGTTGCTATAATTATATATTTATTTTAATATATTACCAAGGGAGCATTATTTCAACCATCTTGGACTGAGTTGTACTATAATGGCTGCTATTGTGCAGTGAATAAATACTGTACCAAATTAGACATTATGCTCAGAAGGAAACTGAAATCTGCAGAGGAAGTTCACTTGTGTTAGCAGTCAGACTTCTTAGACCTTTCTTCTTGAATAGTTCATCTCAGGAAAAAGCTCCCCAACTGATTTTCCATCTACCAAAGTAAATATATACTGTATTTTCTCTCTATAAGACACACCTCTCAAAAGTAAGGGGAAAGTTTCTGAGAAGAATTCTTGTAACACCTTTGTGTGTCCCTAATACGACACTCCGATTGGAGGCTGGACTAATCTCCATTAAAGCACGTGCCCTGATCCACATGTTCAGCTATTGGCTGAAACTTATTTTTGCCCCATTTGGCTTGGCACCCCTAGTATTAGTGGATACATTCCAATCAACTTTGAAAAGGAATCTAACTGTTAACTTGCTGCAGCTGGGTTTTTCTTAGAGGCTATTTTGGCCATGGGTTTTGGCAATGCCAAGGCTGCAATTAAAAGGAGAATCTGGGATGTAGAACTCCAAGAACATCTAGCTGCTCATGATAAACTCAGCACAGTTAGGAATAGTACCTTTAGAATGGCCAACTACCTATCCAAAATAACCATTCCCAAGTTCAGGAGAGCATTCACCTTAGCTCGATTTAATGTTCTGCCCTCCAGATTGCTGGAGGCAGATACCAGGGTCTTCCAGTGGATAGACGTGTTTGCCCTTGTGGCGAGGAGACTACTGAAACTATTGATCATGTCCTCTTGGAGTGTTCCCTTTATTGGGATATCTGGAGGACTCTTCTTCAGTCTATCTTGCAGCAAACTCAGGGGAGGTCAAGGGAGTTTTCTGTTCAACACCTGCTAGCAGATAAAAAGCCGGATGTAACTGTGGTGGTGGCTAAATTCTGTGCCGCAGCAATGAGGCATCACTCATCCCTGCTCACTTCAGGTAGCGAGGTCAGATGATTGGCAATGTCCATTGTGTATTTATCCTTACCCCTTCTCATGATGTGGGTTGGAGGTGGTCTAGAGCACGGGCGTGGTCCCAGGCTGGAGACAATTCTAGACCTATTGAGTTGATTACTCTGTTATTGGGCCTACTGGGCTGGGAAGATTTTACCTGCTCTGGCTTTTATACAAAGGGTATGCCATTGTATTATGCTTGTTCTTGTGTGCATGCTTTTATTGTTTTTATACACTTTTATTTTGGTTTTATGTGGAATGTATTTTGTATTTTATCTGGTCAGTGACTAAAATAAAGACCTATTCCTATTCTGTGCATCTTATTGAGTGAACACAGTAGTCCCTGCTACATATATATCACATATTTTCTCCCATCCCCTGCTGCAGCTAGGATTCCACAAGTTCGTCACCTCCTTTGCAAAGAAGCTTCCTCCAGGGAGCCTCTCCCCACCCCTCACCTTCTGCAGCCAAGATTCCCCAGTCAAACTTCCTCCAGGGAGCCTCTCCCCACCCCTCACCTTCTGCAGCCAAGATTTCCCTTTGCAAAGAGGTCTCCTCCACAGAGCCTCTACCCTCTCCTTCTGAAGCCTAGATTCCCCAGTCCAAATCCCCTCATTTGCAAGCCTCCCCTTTTGCAGCTTGGATTCCACAGTTCCAATCTCCTTGTTTTCAAGCCTCTCCTTTTGCAGCCTGGATTACCCAGTCAAAAATCACCTTGTTTGCAAGGAGGTCTCCTCCACAGAGACTCTGCCCTCCCCTTTTGCAGTCAGGATCCCCCCTGCCATGAAACCTTCGGCTAAACATTTTTCTTGTTTTCTTCCTCTAAAAACTAGGTTCATCTTATGGTCAGGTGCGTCTTATAGAGCGAAAAATACAGTACAGCCCATATTTATATTTCATGTGGGTTTGGAAAACTTTGCACATGCAGTTTGGTCCCATAATGTTACACCTACAAATTGGGAAGCACGTTGTTTAAATTGCCCTTGCAGCATTCACTTGGGAGATTGCACAGGAAAATGACTGTTTCCTGGCGTCAACTTTGCATCATTAGTATATGGGTACATTACTATCTACCTAATGATATGTTGTAAGTATTACTCAGATAATGTATAGGATGTGCTTTAAATGTTGATTAGTGTTTCTTTTAAATCATCGTCAGCATTCAGATATGTTCCACATTGGGTTGATACTAGAGATGGGCACGAAACGAGCAATTTTTCGTTTTGTTTTCGTTTTTTCATTTTGTTATGTAAAGAAACGAAAAACGAATTTTGTCTCCAAAATGAAACAAAACAAACCAAAACAACAGAAATTTTGTCATGCATTTCGTTTTCGTTGTGGCAAATACATTGAACTATAATGAATACTAATGAAACAGCAAGTTTTTGTTTTCGTTTTTTTTGTTTCATTACATAACGAAAAAAAATGATTTTTTTTGCAAAAAAATCACAAAAACCAAAACAAACCGAAACGGACTCCCTAAACGACAAGTGACAGACGAAACACCATTTTTTTGAGTCGTGCCCATCTCTAGTTGATACATTTCCCAGAAAAGTCATTGGTAGTATTTTTCAACAGTAAATCCAGTTTAGATTTTAGAACAGTTGTGTTGGTAACTATAAGCACATATAGTTCTTCTACTAAGACCACTAAAGAAGGACAGGATTGAGTGGGGAGATAAGGGCTATATGGATCACAAGGAGATTGGATAGTTTAAAAACAAACTGAAACCTCTCATTATTTCTGATAATTTTCCGTAAAGACGGCGTCAAGTTATTCATGGCAGTGAAACACGTCACTTCTTCTCCATTATCTTTAGAGGGTACTATTTGTAAATATTCCTGGAGCACATTGCTGCAAAGCTAATGCAGATGCAGAAGTCTGTATGCATGTGATCTAAATTAATACCCTTTGATTACTGATACTTTATGTTGTTTTCACGTCACTATTAGAACAGTCATAGGAGCAGAGCCAGTGGAGGTCTGCAAGTGTGTTTTAAAGAGAAAAAGGTGAGGCATTTTCTTTCAGCCTCAGGGTTTTCTTTTTTTACAGAAACAGAAAACTACTCATTGTTGTGAAGAGTGGGATAACTGTGATTTGAGACCAGACCTTTCTGAACTTGCTCTCAGCTCTTCTCTTTTGTTTGGCTGTAATATTCCAAGAAATCCACAGTAAATCTTCAAGGAAGACGGTTCATGACAGTGTGAGCCTGTGGTGGGGGTGGGGACACTTCAGACAGCCAGGGATTTTGAAATACCTGGAACAGTGTTGGTGATGAGAAGTGATTAATTATAACATTCCAAGCAAGATTTAGCATGTAATAAGAGGAAATGAGGCATTAAAGAAAACTCACGCAGGAGAATAAGACACCTCTAAAGATGACTTCTTAAGATCCTGAAGTAGTCTTAAGAAGAAAATAGGAGGAAATGTCAAGTAAAAATAACTTGCTTTTCCTTCTGGCAAATTTGAAACAGCTCTGTCAGTGTGGATAGGCATTGCTATTTGGAGAGGGAGGAATAAAGCAATATCACATTCAGCGATTGGTTCAAGTTTCATTGCACGTATTAGCAAAAGTGGGAAAAGAAATGTTGACTTAATTTTGTAATGGCTTTCTTATTTAAACCATATGGCATACTTATTAAAGTTCAGTAGCAATTACTGAATTGTGACTATGAACCTGGTTCTGCTTAAATGCCAACAGCAGGTTAAGGGACCTTAACAACACAAAGAGGGGTGTCTTAACCTTCCAGTATGGGATTGGTATGTGTTCAGAGTATATTCACAACTGTATTCATGTCTGTTCTCCTACATATGTATAAGTCATGTTTCACTTGAATATTTAGTAAACGTTCATAATCATACACATGGCTACCCAAGTGAAACATGGCAGCATTGAAAAAAAATTAAAATGCACCATGGCCAAAACCAAAGAGAGAGAACAAACTACAGAAATGCAGGTTGAAGAAAATGAGAGAGAATTACTCTGAGAAAGTGTTTTTGTGTGTTTACCAGATAAGCTTCTACTTTCCAAACTAAACCTGTGTGACTTTAAGTGTACAGTATCTGTGTATGGATTATGCTGAATATGTTTTAATAAGCCTAGAATTATATAAGAACTTTAAGGATTCAAATTGCTTCTACATGGTCTATTTCAAGTGTACAGTATAAAATTCAATAGGTGTACAAGACATTGATTTGGTGTTGATGATGAATAATTATGTGCATGTATACCCATGGAAGGAAACAATAGGAACTATTTGAGAAATTATTGCTTCCATTTATTTAGTAGTTGAGCTATTGTTCTAATATGGGTATTACATGTGAAACCTTTCCACATCTAACACAGTTGGGAGAACATTAGGTAGAGGATCAGTTGTACTAGAGATGATGATGATGATGATGATGATGATGATGATGATGATGATAAAATTATAAAATTATAAAACAAAACAAAACAAACATTTGTTATTAGAACTCTTGTACAATATTTATAGTCATTCATATTTAAAATGAATAATAAAAGGAAACAAAAACATGAATAAAACAAAAATGAATAAATGCGCACCCTTCACCCTCAGGGATATTATTTTCAACTTATTATATAATAAACTTATTTTATATATAGTTGCTTGTTGGTTAACATCCTTCCTAACATTGCCCCACTCTTTCCAGAAAGAAACTGAATCCTTCCTTGAGACTACAGTGCTACCTTGTATAAACGAATTAATTCGTTCCAAATGAAATTATGTTAAGCAAATTTTCCTTTGTACAAATTTCCCATAGGAATGCATTGAAAACAGAGTAATCCCAAATCGTGACCATTTTTATGTTGTACGGATTCGCCCCACAGGCGATTCTGTTAAGCATATTTCCCCTATCTCCTGAATTTTTTATGTTATACAGATTTTATGTTATACAAATCATTTGTTATATGAAGATCCACTGTATATCTTTTTCCTTTCTCAAATACATGTGTCAAAATGGGCTCCCGATATCTTTAAAATCATTAGTATGAGATACCCCTTTTCTGCTTTTCAAATCATTGATAGCCATATTCCACTGTTCTTTATACCACTCTTTAATTTTAAATTGGCTACTAGCTTGCCAGGTTTTCACCATGATTAGTCTGTCTATGTGGAGTGTAGAAAGTTGCTTTTAAGGAGAAAGAACATAAGGACACGCTTAAACATAACTGAGCAGTTTTAGGATGATGCTCTGCATCCATCTGTTTATTTGCAAAGAGGAAATTCTCCAATGACACCTAGCTTCAAATGAGCTTAAGAAGCTCAACAGTTTCTCTTATGAGTGGGCAGCTACCTATAGATTCTTAGGATCAATTTAACAAAAAGGTTGTGTGATGAGGATTGATTGGAAACGTGTTATAGGAGTGGATAAGCTGTTCAACTCTTCAAAAATAATGTGAACTAGGTTGAAGTTCACAAAAATAAATGTGAACTCATTACTAGACTTAAGATTTGGGAATCAATAGTGATGCTTTTTTTGGTAGTGGAAACTTATAATGGAAAATTGTAGAAGTTTCAGGAGCTTAATCTGTCATATTTGAGCTCTGAATAGCCGCAGTGTACAATGCATTATTTTCAGAAGATAATCAAAATCTTCATCTTAAATTCATATAATTAAAAGTCCTTTTACATGCTTAGCAGTCTGTAAATATGGACATACTTTCAGATTTATCCCAGCTGCTGTTTGTATTATGGTTTCATTCTGGGTGACTTACAGTTTATTATATTATAATATATTTTGGAAGTAAATAATCACTTTATTATAATAAAGTAAACAATCTAATAGATGTTTAGCTATTTTATGAAAGGTAAAATCACCAATTTCTTTTTATCATCTATTTCTCTTCCTAATTATTTTAGCAGCAGTGCGTACCTTAACATGTTCACTTTATTCGGTGTCCTGCAGTGAAGATCCTTCAAATTTTTATGGAAAGAAAGTTTAGATTATTAGGCCACAGTGTTATATGGAACGAGGTAATAACTTTATTTTCATTTTTTTTACCTTCAGTCAGTATGCGAGGACCCTGCCTGTCACAGAACCTGACTCTGAGGGGTTAAATGGTGAAGAGCTGCTGGAGGAGCCTTGCAGCTCAAGTCAGCAGGCAGCTAGGTCTGATGACTCAGCTGAAAACATATCTTATTTATTTATTTATTTATTTATATTTATTTATTTTTGCATTTATACCCCGCTTATCTTCATCGCGGACTCTAAGCGGCTTACAACGGCTACCATGGCCACGCGAAAGTTATAACAATTACATAAACACAACAATATAACAGCAAACAATAAACGTTAAAACCTTATAGCACCTCAGTAACTAGGGAAAGAAAAGAAGAAAAAGAAAAAAAAAGGCAGAGGATGATGGCGGAAACAACAACAACAAACTAAATTAAAAAAAAAAAGAACTAAATTAAAAATCGCCAAAGGCCTCCCGGAAGAGGAAGGTCTTTAAAGCCTTCCGGAAGGCCAGCAGGGACTCTGCAGAGCGCACTTCACTGGGGATGGAATTCCAGAGGCTGGGGGCCGCCACTGAGAAGGCCCGGGTCCGAGTTCTCATTTTCCGGGCTTCACGAGGAGTGGCGACCGGAAGCAAGTGCGCTCGCGCCTGCCGAACGGGATGGGCCGAGGTAGCTCGCTGAGCGATACGCTCTGCCAGGTAGTCCGGTCCCAAGCCATGGAGGGTTTTATAAACTAAAACCAAGACCTTGAATCTAATCCGGGCTGCAACGGGCAACCAGTGCAAGCGGGCCAGGACTGGGGTGATGTGGTCATAACGACGCACACCAGCCACCAGCCTGGCCGCCGCATTCTGGACCCGCTGCAGACGCCGGAGAAGAGTCAAGGGCAGCCCCATGTAGAGAGCGTTACAGTAGTCCAGCCTCGAGATCACCAGCGCTTGGACCACTGTTCTCAGAGAGTTCGCGTCCAGATACGGGCGGATCTGGGCAATCCGACGGGAGATGGTAATAGGCGGACCTGGTCACCGATGCCACCTGGGACTCCATGGTGAGCGCCGGGTCCAGGAACACACCCAGATTCCGCGCCCTCTCCGCGAGCTGCAGGGAAACTCCCCCCAGACAGGGGAGAGGGCCACCGTACACCGACGGCGAGCTCCCGAAGAACATGACCTCCGTCTTCTCGGGGTTGAGCTTAAGCCTGTTCGCCCCGGTCCAAGCCAGTACGGCCTCCAGGCACCCGTCGAGGACCCCCACAGCTTCCACAGCAGAGGTGGTAAAGGAGAGATAGAGCTGCGTGTCATCAGCGTACTGATGACAGCAGACTCCAAAACTCCTGATGACCCCGCCAACGGCCTTACGTAGATGTTAAACAGCATGGGGGACAGAGACGACCCTGTGGGAACCCCACAAGGGAGAATCCAAGGGGCCGATAACTCCCCCCCATGCTGCACGTACTGTGGGCGGCCCTCCAGGAAGGAACGGAGCCAACTGCGAGCAGTGCCTCCGATTCCGACCTCAGAGAGCCGGTCCAACAGGATACCGTGGTCGACGGTATCAAAGGCCGCTGACAGATCCAGGAGGACCAACAGGGTAGAGCAACCCCTGTCGGCCGCCCGGAGAAGGTCATCTTGCAGGGCGACCAAAGCTGTTTCGGTACCCCAGCGGGGCCTGAACCCGGACTGGCATGGATCGAGGCACTGCCGATCCTCCAGGTATGACTGCAGCCGGACCGCCGCCACCCTCTCGATCACCTTGCCCATAAAAGGACGTTGGCGATTGGGCGATAATTTGTTAAATCGTCCACCGCCAGGCCAGATTTCTTCAGAATGGGCTTTACCACCGTCTCCTTCAGACGAGAGGGAAAGACCCCCTCGCTGAAGGAGGCGGTGGCGATGGCAGAAGCCCATTCGGCCATAGTCCCTCTGGCAGCTCTAATTAGCCAGGCAGGGCAAGGGTCGAAAGGGGTGGAGGCAGGCCGGCAATGCGCCATAGCCTTGGAGACCTCGACAGCGGAAACAGGCCCAAGCGCATCCAACCGAGGCGACGAAGGCGGACCAGCGACTGGGGATGGCGGGGCGGGGCCACTGCAACCAGAGTCGAAGCCGGCACGGATGGCCTCTATTTTAGTTCGAAAGAAGGCTGCAAACTGCTCACTACTGAAATCAGTAGGAGGAGGCCTGGCCAGACTAGGATTGGTGAGGTCCTGAACCACCCGGAAGAGCTCCGCCTGGCGGTTCGAGGCCTCAGCAATTCTCAGGGAGTTAAAAGATGTTCTGGCCTCCCTGATCGCGTTGGTATAGCGACTAGTCTGGGAATCAACTGCAGCCTTACTTAACGCCGTCCGGCTTCTTCTCCAGCTGCGCTCTAGCCTCCTCCTCTCCTGCTTCATTGCCCTAAGCTCCCCCGTGAACCATGGGGAGGGCCGGGCTGGGCAACGGAGGAGGCGCTTGGGGCGATCCGGTCTATGGTGTGGACAGCTGTTTCATACCATAGGTTAGCCACATCCTCGACCGGAGCGCCAGTCATACCATCAGGAAGGCCCCCGAAGAGCTCACCAAACCGTTGGGGGTCCATAAGCCTCCGGGGGCGGGCCAACACTGAGGGCCGGTGGTCCCCGCGGGGAGGGGCCGGGATCGACAGGGAGAATGAAAGCAGGTGGTGGTCTGTCCATGACACAGGAAGGGAGGCAATGCCCCCCACCTCCAGACACGAATCCCCCGACATGGAGGTAAACACCAGATCCAGGGTGTGACCGGACCTGTGGGTGGGGCATAAAACATGCTGGGACAGACCCATGGAAGCCATGGATTCCATGAACTCCAGAGCTACACCGGAGAGTCCACCCCCCGCATGCACGTTGAAGTCACCCGCAACCAGTAGGCGCGGGGACCCCAACAAGGCAGCGGCAATGAACTCCGTGAGCTCTGGGAGGGATTGTGCAGGGTTGCGGGGAGCTCGGTAGCCCAGCACAATGCCAAATCTGTCCCGCTGTCCCACCAGCAGGTGAAGGACTTCTAACCCCTGGCTGACCAATGTCGAGGCCCTGCTAACGCGAAGAGAGTCCCTGTACACGATTGCGGCCCCTCCCCCCCTTTGACCCCCCAACCTTCCCACTCCCTCTACCAGATACCCAGGCGGACACAGCAGGGAGAGAGAAGCCCCCCCTCCGTGCCCACCCAGGTCTTCTCCCCCTAGAAGGGCCATGAGCAGGATTCTGCAAAGACTTGCTACCAGGAGGGCTAGGGAAAGGGTCTTTGATGCTAGATGGGGAATCAGGTCGGGAAGCCCTGAGTACTAGCAGGACCCTTTCCAGAAGTAAGGGTGTGTTCCCTGTTTTGAGATAAAGCTGGTAAGCTCACCTTGAGCTCTCTGTGGGAGCAATGCATCATTTGAACTTGCAACCACGTTCCTGTCTGTGACCTTGGCTCTGTTTCCTGATTTCGGACTGGCTTCCTGGGCAATGGATTGATCTGTTCCCTTGGGTTTGGCATCTGGTTTCCGTGAGATATTCTGGCTTTGACTTGGACTGTTAATTGCTGGGAGTTGGATTCTGTTATTTATCTGGAACTTGATTGTTAGCAACGAACTTGAACCTGCCTGGCTTTCCACTAAAGATCTTGGCAAAGAACTGAACCTTGTTTGTGTGTGTGCTCTGTGTGTGGGGCTTGACACAGTACATATTGACTGATTGCTAAACATTTAAGGAGAAGAGGTTTAAGTGGGAATGTGGTCCCACTGCTAAGATTAAGTTTGTGTTTTGTCTTTTCTTGGCAACATAGACATTTATCATGAATTGCTCCAAAAGGAGTTTTAATGTTTATTTTAATGCAAGATATAAGAAGAGGCAGTACACAGATAGTATTGTGAAGAGTTTGTACTCCAAATTGTAGGAATTAGTTCCTCTATTATTAAAATTTATGGTATCATATTTCACTATTTGTACAGTTCTAGTATATCATTAGTACCCTTTATTTTATTTTCTAATTGATTTGGTATTTTAGCACCACATTTTTATATCTTAGTATTTATTTCTTTGGGGATGTGATAATTTGTTCCCAGGTCCATGGCTCCTGGTGTTGTAGAAGGGAAAAATTTCCTAAAGCAGCATCAAGACAAGATGCTGTCATCTCATTTACAAGGGAAGATAAATGGTTCTGATAGTGTCAATTAGGGATGGGTACATTCATACAAAATGAAATTAAACAAAAGGAAATGGCTCCCATGGGTCCTAGAGGCACCAGATTTGGTGCTCAGCACTCTGGGAGCCATTTTAAAAGGGTTCTTGCTGAGCTGTTATCAGCTGGACCCCTTTAAACCTGGCCCAGTTGGCATCAGGGGGGATCCCCTGGTGCTGACTGGGCCAGGTTTAAAGAGCTCCAGCCATTGACAACTCGGCATGAGCCCTCAGAAAATGTGGGGAGGGCAACATGATCACCGGAACTGTCCTCACACCATTTTTTGAGGGCTCGGGTAGGCGGTTTTCAGAGGGCTCCTGCCAATCTATCAATCACTGGACCCCTTTAAACGTGGCCCAGTCAGCACAAGGGGGTCCCCTGGTGCTGACTGGACCAGGTTTAAAGGGGTCCAGCTGTTGACAGCTCAGCAGGAGTCCTCAGAAAATGATGGAACAAAACAGTTTGTTTTGATGCAAAAATGACCGTCTGGTTTCATTTGTAACAAAATGCTGCTTCCATATTTTGTTTTGTTTTGTTATGTAATGAAATGACAAAATAGCATTTCGTTTTTTCATTTTCTGCCCATTCCTAGTGTCAAAATTCAGAAAACTTTAGTTTGTGGGTTACAGAGGTGTTGCACTAAAAATGAAAAGTTATTTTTAGAAAGTCTCTCAGAAGTTGTTGGAGAAGTGAAAATACATTTCAAAAGTGCTCCCTGAAGAGATAGATGACATTATAAAAATCAAAGACACATATTTTGTTTGGGAACACGGCTATTGATACGAAAGTTTGGAAGAGAAATCCCAGTCAGGACCTGCCAGAAAGAATAAACAGCAATGCAATGATGTTGCAGAGGACAAGAGAAAAAAAGTCAAGTGCATTTTAAAATGCTATGTATGTTGTGTTTTAGCTATACAGTGGTACCTTGCATAAAGGAATTAATTCGTTCCAAATGACATTATATTAAGCAATTTTTCCTTTATACAAATTTGCCATAGGAATGAATTGAAAACGGATTAATGCCTAATCGCAACCGTTTTTCTGTTGCACAGATTCAACCCATAGGCGATTCCGTTATGGCATTTTCTCCTGTCTCCGGAATTTTTTTTTCCTTCAAGCACATTTTCTGTTAAAAAACTGCTTGTTATACGAGGGTCCACTGTAATGTTAATTAACAAAGAAATATTAACAAGAAATATATGTGGACAATTGTGTTAGATAAATGAGAACAAAAATACAGTATCCAGTAGATGTTTTCTTTGAATATTGTAAAAGGAGAAAGAAATGAAGGTTCATTTGAGCTTTTTGTTGAGTAATAAGCAAGCAGAGAAGATAAAAATGGTTCCATTTGCTTTATGAGGCTACAACTGTGAACCTGTAATAATTGTTTTTTTAAAAGAGTATAATATATATATTATCCAGGACTATCTAGCAATGTTAACATAAATAGCAGCAAGTGGACTACTCATGCCAGTTGCTAACCTAGTGCCTCATTATACCTATCTTTGGCAAAAGTACTGATAAACTACAATACCAGGTCTCTATAACAGCAGTTTTCTGACCTTGTTACAGAGGAGACCCTTTTTTTCCTGCTGGTAAGCCTGTACCATATATGTTCAGTCTCATTACATAGTGGCTTTCCCTAACCTTTGAAAGGCCTTTTTGAAGATCAGTGTTTCAGCTTCTGTAGTCTAGATTCTTTTCAATAAAAAGTGGGTGGGACCAACCATTGTCTTTCAAGAGAAGGGGAAAAATGGTATTTTTAAGTGTGTGTAATCTGTTTTAAATCTGAGGTCAAAATTTGAAGAAGAGAAAAACAGTTTTACTTTTAAGAAATCATAACTCAAAAATGTTTTGTCCAAATGTCCCCAAACTTGGCACAGAGCATGAATAATCTATCTGCTACACCTGTGCCAACCTTGATGGTGAGTAAAAAACTGAATCACAGTTATTTGTTGTTTGGAATGATTCCCCCCCATTTTTGCAATTACCTTGAAGAATGTTCACTCACTTTGTTGCAAAATAACAGGCCTCTTTGAAGGCCTGACAGGATGCTGTACGCATCAACACATATTGGAAGAGGCTGTTTAAAGTTCTTAAATACATAATTGGATAACTAGTGTTTTTCTCATTAAAATCTTTTTTATTGTGGAGTTTTAAGTCCAGTGGTGTCCAACCTTTGGCGCATGGGCCAAGATGCAGCTCAGGATGGCTATGAATGTAGACCAAACCAAATCATCACCTTACTTAAAACATTATGAGAGGTTTTTTAATGTGTGTGTGTGTGTGTGTGTGTGTTTGTGTTGTTTTATTTTATTTTTTGTTTTTTGTTTTTTGCAACTCAGTTGTGCAGTTCTTAGGTGTAAACTTTTTTTGCAACTCAGTTGTGCAGTTCTTGGGCATGAAAAACTATTAACAAGAATGTAATACAATAAGAATTAGAAGGAAAATATCCAATGAACACCTTGAGAACTCTTTGAGAATTGCAACTACAGTTGGACCACCATATACGCTGATTCGCCATCCATGGATTCAGTTATCTGCAGTTGGCAGCCAGAAAATAATTATTTTGGGGCAGCAAAAGGGGGAAAGGGCCACAGATGGAAACTGAGCACTCCCTCCTCTGCATGAGGTCTTGAGCCTAGTGGCACACCTAACACATGGGAGTGTGCAGGCTATGTGAATGTGCACCCAAATGCGGCAGAGAGTGGCAGCGGAGTCGGGCTCCATCCATCTCCCACTCCTGATCTACCAAGGCAGCATGCAAATGCCCAGAAGCTCTGTCAGCGGTGTGGGGTGGGTGGGTGGGTGGGGGTGTAACTCAGGAAAGCAGCCAGCCAGCCTTTCCTCCCACCTGCCCAGCTTGCTTTCCACAGGGCAGGTAGCCACCTTTCCCGGGGACACCTGTCATCTGCTGCTGCTGCTAATGCTCTATGGGGGCGGGAAGAGCCATGTTGGCCCAGCTGGGAACCTGGAAAGAGAGGAGGGCTCGCTCACTCGCTGCCTGGGCAAGAAGTACCAACCATGAGGAGCTGCTACTGCTGCAGCAGCACTTCTTCCGAGGCCGGGAGTCGCACCTTGCCCAAGAAGGCAGCTCAGGGCAGGCGGGAGTCTCTTGCCCGCGGCTCTTCCTAGATACCTGCTCAGGCCTCACAGAGGTCCAGTGCTCTCTCTGAACCCAAGGGGATCCTGCCTGCAACCTGTCACCCACTTAATTTACCTCAGGGCCAAGGAAACAAGCAAGCTGGCTAGCCACCCCACCAGCACTCCAGCACTGGCTGCTGCATGCCGTTTCTGCCACTTCATGTCACATGCACCCCACCAGGGAGGTTAAAATGCACCAAAATGGTGGGGCTTGTCTGCATTAGAGGAGTTTCGCTACCATGGTCTCACAGTCTGTTCGCAGTTGCCGGATAAGCCATAGCCGCAACATTTCCCCATCACAGAGCTGTCAAGGAGCCGCAGTGGTGCCTTAGCCATGTGTGGCGCAGCCATGGGCAGCTAGGCTCAGGAGGTGAGCTGGGGGAGCTGCCTTGGGGGGTGATGGTTATCAAGGGGCCACTGCATTGTGGTTCTGCTCCAGGATGAGCCCACCCAAACAACCAGATCTCTTGCTGCTCCTTTTCTCTTCCACTTCACTTTCCTTGCCAGCGGACGCTGCTGCTTCCAATCTACAGCCAGCTGCTGCTGCTGGCTGGGACCAGCGGGAGTTGGCCCATTTGATGGGGGAGAGAATCTGGGTATTTGCTCTTATCCACAGATTTTTGTATCCACAGGACACCCTGGAACCAATCCCCTGCAGATACGGGGGTCCTACCATACTTCAATCAGTGTCAAATATCCCACTAGTTATATATTGCACCATTTTCTTTTATAATTAAAAATATCAAAGAATAAGTGAAGTTTTATTACTTAGATATGCTCATTTTCTCTATTAGTGATTGTACTTTTTAAAAATTGTCTGGATGGGGATTATTATGTGAGGACTATTTTTTCTATAGTAAGGAGACTCACAAAAATTATCCACTAACATCTTTTTCATTAGTGATTGTGTATTTAGTGTGAGGCCCAAGACATTTCTTCTTCTAATGCGGGCAAGAGAAGCCAAAAGGTTGGACACCCTTGCTTTAGCCAATCATTATTTCAGGGCCTGGAGAAGATTAACATTTTTCTAAATGTGTGCTGGTTTAACCTCTCTGCATCCTGTTGTTCATCTCCGGGCAGAATTGGCCTGGCTATAGTACAAACCCAGCTTCTTCATTTTAATAATATATATTTCATTTGTCACCCTTATGTTAAATTTTTAAATTTTATGGCTGTTTTTTTTTTTTAGCGGTGAGCAACATTTGTTAGAGGTTGCAGTTATGAGTTGATAAAGATCCAACTGATGCTTGAGTCTCAGTTCAGGGATTGTATTATTCAAAAAATAATTCCTAGCACTTGTAAGTAAGCGTTTGACCTAGACACGAGCTGAGATGACTGCAAAACAGATTTTTTTTTTGTTTTATTGCCTTTGCTTCATACTTAGTTTCCCCTTTACAGAATTAAGATTTAGTTATTTTGTTTGTTTGTTAAAAACAATTGTATGCTTTTCAAAATGGTTACTGAAGATCCAGTTCAGTATGTTACTTAGCATCCTCTTTGTAAGAGTAAACATGAAAAATATTCACCTGAGGTTTGATTTAGGAAGAACTTTGCTGGTATAACTCTGTGGGTTGGAGTACCTGGCTGCAGAGCCAGGAGTTGGAGCAAAAACCCCACAGTGCCTCCTGGCACTGGTCACTTACAGTGTGCATGACTAATGGGGTTACATGCTCTGCCATCTGTGTAGCCCTGGTGCCTGGCGCGTTGTCCCAGAGTACCACCAGAAGGATGAACTACTAAAATACTTCTGAGAACCTGATACCTAGAAAACTCTTGGAGAAATGTATTAAGTCAGAATTAACCTGACAGTACATTGTTATAATTATAATTACTGGATGTGAATGACTTTTGTTGGTCAATATTGAAAAAAAAGTATTATTTCACCTTATTTTGCGTGTGCACTCATGAGACCGACAGCTCAATGCTGAACATTCCTTGTGCTTTATTGTGTCTTACAGCTGAACAATAAATGCCTTGTTGCTACCAGCTCTTTTCAGGAGACATTATGCCCTTTAGATCTTCAAATGTATAGTCTCTAAAGCCCCCCCCCCCTGTTTTTTTTCTGGCAAAGCTTTGAATGCGGAAAGTTTCTTCATTGTTGATGTTCTTTAAATATTTATTCTGTAAAACCACAGCAAATGGCTTTAATTAGTCCTAATCGTGCTGCTGGCTTTTGAGAGGAATCGAAATCTACTGGTGGGATTCTGTATAGAACCCATCATTTAATTTTACATTGGCCACTGACTGGCTGCCAAATGGTAAGGACTTTGTTGTTACTGTCCTGAACTGGAGTTGAACCAGAAACCTGTAATTGAAAGATTTTATAGGTGACCCATTGCTAATTCAGTCGCACCTGTGGGTCTTTATGACCCAAAACACACAGAAAATCACATCAGACACAGGTGTGCTGTGCCAGATTACTGTCGCACAGCAACCACCGCTAGTCCAGCTCCGCGTGAAGTGAATGTCCCTTCTTAATGTTTTCTCCTTTTTAAAGTAAAATGTAAATTAGCAGGCCCAAACAAAACAACACATTACTAGTCATAATGCTGCTCGGCTTACTGCCTACAAAAAGCTAAAAATAGAGCTGCCAATATTTTCACAAAACCTACCTGGTAGGCGAAGCTGAACTGTGTGGTCTTCTCTGGCCTTGGCATTATGCATTATACCGCAGGCTTCAGGTATGATTCAGTCATGATACTAAATGATTCTCCCTCCATCCCTCTGTTCTACAGTTTGTCAGCCCCATGTCTCTTTGCACAGCCTCTTTTGGTTAATGTTTCTACTGCAGGGACGTTATTTGATCTGAGTTTGAATTCCATTCTCAACCATAGAATCAGAGAATCGTACGCACACAACAATGAGTGTGTGTGCAGTTGCCATGGGGCCATTTCTTTTCTCTTCCTAGTCTGAATGCGCTCATTCGCTGCATCTACCTTCCCCTAGTCGTGCATTGGCTGAGTGTGCTGAGCTTGGGTTCCATGGTGAACATCCTTGAACCCATTTCTAGAGAGGGGCAGTGGAGAAAGAAAAATGATGACCTTTCTATGGTAGGTGGAAATGAAGACCAATCACAGGAATTCCTGTCCGCATAGCTTCCTTTCTGTTCAGAGAATGCTGCCTCATAAATGGAAACAAATGATAAATTAAGAACATGGGAATTTCATTTGCAAATGTATCAGAAGGCTGTAGGGTCAATATACAGTCAGCCACTTCAGCCTCATGTGCTAATGAAACACAGATAAAGAAAAAGAGGTTGATTTGTATGTTTGGTGTGAATGGAACAAACCGTATATCACAGCTTGTTAGAAGCATCAATTTTATGTAAATAAATAATTACACAAATATCTGTATAACCATGTATGTAAATGTCTAAAAAATTGCATAACTGGTCAACAAATGACTATAATTTATGGGTGTATTAAAATGAATAGTCCCCCTATTGTTATAGCCTACGCAGTGTGGTGTAATAGATAGAATTACAGACTAGGACCTTTTCCCTATTTAACAAACTTCCTGGTTTGCTCCCCTATCCTGCCGCCCCCTCCTCACTGTCCCATTGCCCCGCTACTTTATTGTTCTGCCACTGCCAACTATACTGGCTTCCCTGTACTATCTACTGCATCTGTACCTGCACCTGCTTCTCAGCTGAAAGAAAAAGAACGGAGCTTGGGTGGTTATGACCACTTGGCAGTCTTTTTTTAAACAAAAATCCAAAACAAACCAACAAAGTGGTTTGTGATTCATTCCAGAAAAATCTTAAATTGGTGTTTCAGGGACTTCCCCAGACAATAAACTAAGACGAACCATCGTTTTAGTGGTTCATACCCATCTCTACTCCTTAAAGCTTTGTTAGGGTCAGTATAAATCTATTATGACTTGATATCTTGTAACAAATAATAATTTGCATATAGGGATTTTATGACCTTTTTCTATTATTCAATGTCTTGAATGGTAGAACTGGGAATTCAACTTTTAAACAGAATGTGGCTACACATCAAAATGCAATTAAAATAGAATTAAAAAGCTAAGCAGCTAAGTATGTGGGGGGTTTTGTTTGTTTGTTTTTGGCCAGGGAGCTTTAAAAAAAAACTGTTTGGGGATTATTCATTTTGATTCTGGCCATACAGTTTGCCTGTGTTGCAGTAAATAAAATGTCTGTGGGGATCTGTGCAGAGTTGTGGAGGTCAAAAGTTGTTGGATTGCAGGGTGTCCCATATCTGTTTCTCTTTTGGCACTCCATTGATTGAGTGCAAGTTCAAATCTGCATATAAAACAATTAAATAATTTAAATACAGTTTACCAGAGATCACAGTCCTTAAAGGACAGAGGAAACAACTGTTAAAATAGTTGTGACCTATGTTATACACAACTGATGCTGGCTTTGCTGAATGAAAGCTGCTGAGTCTGGTGTCAGCTGTCTCGGGGCAAGCTAGTTCCTCCTCGAGAGCAGGGCAAAGAATTAAGTTCCCGGTACAGAGCCAAAACTGGGGAAACGGACTAGGAATGCCAAAGTGCCAGTGTGCTGCATAGCTTACCACTCGACTATAAGTTGCTCCCTGTGGATGCTAAATTGATTTCTAGAATCTCAAACCAGCTCCCAAGTTAAATCAACTGTGTAGTGCCCCACTTAAAATGACCAACACGGGTTTATTTCTCAAGAAACCTCTCTGCATTTTGTGAGGTAGACGTGGAAACATCTGTTTTCAGAATTTTAGCAAAGCAAAAGGTTATTTTTGTCACTGCTTCTCTTAGTTAGAAGTAAATATTGCGTAGTTGATTGAATGAAAACACTTTGGGGGGGATTGGGTAGACTTTTTTCCTTGCTTGTACAGATAACATATGAGAATTGTGCTCTCTTTTCTTGATTCAGCCTAGCCATCATGATTATACAGAGTCTGAAATGGCAATTATTGTCTGCAAACCTCAAAATATTCTGTTACATGGAGGATTTTAGAAGCTTTTAAGACATATTCGTGGAAAATTGATGAGCTGTCTGTAACTGTTAACTGTGATAGTTAGGAATAAAGCCCCACTGTCCAGAAACAGTATGTCTCTAATCAGTTGATGAGACTAAAGGAAAATATGGCTATCATTTCTTTTGGCACTGGGCAAACCACTGACAAAGACTGCTGTGAGCCAGATGGATCTTTAGATTGACTATACATGCTAATTATTATGTTCTTCTGTGCTATCAATTATCATAAGATTTAGCCTGTCATGGTCTCCACCCAAAAGCCCTATTCGCTAGAGATGATAAATGATCTAAGGGAGAAAAATGTTGGATTTTTATTTACAATCTCGCATGTGGTCTGTAGTTTGAAAGAATAGAAGGGTCCACCAATTGTTCCTTTCAGCTTTTTGAAATTGATAAGAGAGCTCTGCCTTTCTGCTAGTTATGGCTGTTGTTGGATTCTATTAAGCCCTTTACTTCATTTTTACTCATCTTCTCTACTCTTCTGATTTGCTGTTGCTGCTTTCCAGGTAAAACAAGGAGGAGCTTTCTTTCATTTGGGGGCTGTCGTGAAAAGATTTTGGGAGTAGGAAAAGTGAGGGGAAATTTTCCAAAGCTGTGATTTTGAACCAAACTGAGATATTACTTGAGCCTAGCTGAGGAGCATTTTGATGGCAAGTTATTTTTTTTTGTTTGTGTACGATCAGGGGATATTCACGGTTGCACCTCCTCTCCCAACTGCCAGTCATCTTGTGTTTAGTGAACACAACAGTCTTAGAAGAGGCTCTCTACAGGTAAGTGTGATGCTGCCAGTCGCAGAGACCGAATCTGCATTGGGACAGTTGTGCAAGCTCTGAGAAGCCTCGTGGGGTGGGGACTGCACATGGAGCTCTGTTTGCAACCCCCTTCCTGGCAACATCACACGTTAACTGATACCTGGAATAGACCTAAAATGCCTGGTGAACTGCAGTTAGGATTTCGCAAAATCTTTTAGAAATTTCTCTTTCACATCTGTTAAGATATGTCATGTAGAATATGATTCATCCTAAAAGTCCTCATCTGATCAGTGCAAAAGAGATCTGAGAAGACTGGAACAAGAGCTTTCATTTCACTTTCTCTTTGTTTAGACCAGTGGTTCTCAACCTTCCTAATGCCGCAACTCTTTAATACAGTTCCTCCTGTTGTGGTGACCCCTTGCCCTGCTTGGAAGAGGCCATAAGCTCCCTTTGGCAGGCCACGGTCACAGGTGCCACAGAGAACTTCCCTCTACAGTCACCCTCAGCCAATCTTTGTTGTTTTGCTTTTGCTTTATCTTTTTAATTACAAGTCTGATACTTATCATGGTTTGGTAGAATAGCAATGGTAAAAATGAAAATACTTCCTAAAATAAATTTTCTTTTTAGAATGTTACCTATTCAATACACAGATATTGAAATTAAAGCTTATCAAGATCTTTTAAATAAATTCTGCAATGGTGGAAAAAAAGCAAGAATAAATAAAAGCTTATGGTACAGATCTCAAAAAGAGGGAGGTATAGGCATACCTAATCTTAGAACGTATTACATAGCTAATCAGCTTAGCTCCCTGGGGGAAATACTATTTAAACCTCAAAAACTAATATGGTGGGAACTTCAATCAGAGGAACTAAAAGAAGACATAAATAAATATGCGTTTAGTTTCCCCCCAAAAAGGAAAAGTTACCCAATTAAAAATCCTCTTCTAAGTTCCCTATTGCTCACTTGGAAAAAGTATGGAAAGAAATTGATACAGGAAGGTTCCCCACTTGGCGCGGTGATCGATCAGATAAATTTCCCCACGAACTTGAAGAAATTGGGAGACTTATTTAAATTAAGGAAAGTGGCAAGACTAAAAGATTGGATTAAAAAGATGACATCAAAACAAGAAATTAAACATATTCTGCAAACTCAGGAATTGTCCTGGTTGAATTACTTAGAAAGCTGGATTAAAGAATGGATTAGGAGAAATACACAACTTAGAGGATATACAAAATTTGAGCAATTTCTGACAACATATGAATCAGAGAAAGGAAATACAGGGAAAGGAACAGTTGGTAAATTATATAAAATAATTCAAGATTCATTTGAGAATAGGGAACAGGACACAATAAGAGAGCTATGGAAACAAGACATAGAGAAATAAATAAATAATGATGAATGGAAAAGAATTTGGAATTTGAGGATTTTACGGTCATTATCAGTCAGAATAAAAGAAAACTACTTCAAACTAGTTTTAAGATGGTATATGACTCCAGTCAGAATGAATAGAATGAATCCAAAATATTCTAAGCTCTGCTGGAAATGCGAAAAAGATAGGTACCTATTTTCATTTATGGTGGGAATGTGAAATAGTTCAAAAGTTTTGGCAAGAGATTATTGAGGAGATAAGAGAAATACTACAAACTGATATTAAATGTGTACCGAAATTGCTTTGTTATCATTACCATCTATCAATGAATATGATGTGAAAACTAAAGAATTAATAGCAAATCTTATGACAGGAGCTAGACTGATTATTGCTAGGAATTGGAAACTGAAATCAGACTTTAAAATTGCTGAATGGTATAAGGAAGTGTGGGACATAGCACTAAATGATAAACTATCTTGTAATATAAAAGTTTTGAGAGGTGAAATAAAAAAAGATATTTTCTATGATGTTTGGGGGAAATTTATAGATCATGTACTATTAAAAGGGAAAGGGATACAACCAACTTATAACCCAACACAGTTCTGGCGTAAAGGACCTTAAGAAGCCTATTGGAAGAAAAAGAAAAAAAAAGATGAAGAAGAAAGAGAAGATGCAAGAATATTGGACGGTTTCTTGGGGGTGGGGGCACTTTGTATTGTTTATGATTGTCTATTACTGTTTTTTTTAATATATAATTGTTTATCATTGTTATTTTGTCTTTTTTTATGTAAAAAATTTAAAAAAATTAAAAAAAAAGTCTGATATCTCTGCTTACATGCGAAGATAATACCACACATGCTATACGTGATGATAGCCAAAAGGCTGAGAAGCATAATTTGTAATCAATTTCTCTCTGTGTGCATAGTATTTCTAACACTACCTTTTAAATCTGCTTGAAAGTCTAGAGGAAGATAGAGTGTTCTTCATAAAGCTAAAGATGAACACACACACACACACACACACACACACAAACACACACACATGCACACAGACACACACACGGGGGCGAGATTTGATTGCTATTTCTTCCTTTCAAGAACAAGTCTTAGCTTGCCCTCTGATCAAATAAAGATATAAGATGCTCATTTTTATAGCAGGTGATGCTCCATGATTAAACATATCAGGTTTTAACTTGTGAAGACTTGATAAAAATAAATGGCATGAGCAGCAAGATGAGGTATGTGGATACGTGTATGTTGATTTCCTGGGTGTGACTGTCTTACTTTTGAAAAATCAGTTTGTGTGAATCTTACGTCCTACCAGACTTGCATTTTTCTGGATTTTTAATGAAATGTGTTTCTATATTAAGATACATGTTGTTTTTATCAGGATGTGTGAAATAAGTAGATATTTCCAATAACCCACTGTAATAACTTTACTTAATTTTGACTCTCAGTCATGAAGTATTTAGAAGGTAGAATTATGTGAATGACACACCAAATGGCAACCATGAATTGAATCCCTCCCCTTAACTTCTTTTTTGTGTGAAATTTCCTACCCCGTCCTACATCACTGACTGCATGGCAGGAAGCAGAGATACATAAACATTGTGAGATCAGATCGCAAACAGAATTCCAGTATCATAGGCAGGAAGTGTTGTTTTTTAAAATTACCAGCTGCTGCAAGCTTATTTTGTCTTACTATGCTTGAGTTGGTGGTATGATGAATGATGTAGTATTTTGTGAGAATTATGAATTCCAGTTGTACTTAATTTCTTTTGAGCTGTTCCCAGAGTCAATTACTGCTATTGCAGAAAATCATGTTGTCTGCCTTGAAGTCACCCACTCTCTCATCACTTGAGGTGCTCATCGTTCTAAAATAAAGGTTTTATGGATTTTGCACTTATAACAAACTTTATATGTATTTCCTTAATGTTTGTTTGATTCGTGCTACACACACATACAAAAACCACACATACACGTACAATGCTCTACAGCAGTCCTTTTGGAGTTGTTTGTAAAATCAGTATAGAATATAAAAATCAAACTGAAGGTTAATGGCAAGAATCCTGCCACTTATGTATGCTGCTATTAAATGTAGCAATGTCAAGTATGGTGTTGAATTACCATTAGTTAAGAAGCGGGTGTTTCTGTTCCTCATTGCATGCCAAATCGTGGCAAGGAATGCAGATGTCGGTACCTGAATTTGTTAGTGGTAATTTGCTGTTGACGTTTACACTGTGGCATATACATTGATGTTTAAGAAATCAGATTCCATTACATATTCTATTACATATTCTATTGTACACCTCATTCTGCTGCTATATGTCTGAAGAAGTAGACATGTCCATGAAACGTTACATTGAAATATAAAAGTTGGTCTTTAAGGTGCCACATGTTTCTTGTCTTTTGTTTTGTTTTATTTTTTGATTTTTTGCCCAGACTCTGATTGCTATTTACAAGAGGTGAGTATAGCATGTTTGGAAAAGCAAGTTTAATAAAAGGGCAGCAGAAGAGAAAACTGCATAGATCCAATAACCATGGATCCCACATTAGATGAATGTATTCTTCCAAATTTTAATGTACATACAGGTACTGAGTTTTAGCAAGCTTCTCCCTTAAATACCGTGTTTCCCCGAAAATAAGGCAGTGTCTTATATTAATTTTTGCTCCCAAAGATGCGCTAGGTCTTATTTTCAGGGGATGTCTTATTTTTCCATGAAGAAGAATACGGAACACGTTTGTTGTTATCCTATTATCGGGGAGGCCTTATTTTCGGGGGATGCCTTATTTTTCAGCGAGAGGCAAAACTGTACGTAGGTCTTATTTTCAGGGGATGTCTTATTTTCGGGGAGACAGGGTAGTTGGAGTTTTCAATCAGTTAATCAGGATTGTAGTTGGCATTAAAGAAGCTGCATAACGAGGCACTAACAAACAAAACTTTTCCAGTCTCTACTCATTGCTCAATTTTGCTCACGAATCTTGGGAGTCTGCGATTATCTTTAATATGTATAATTTACTCAAGACTGCCTTTATGTCACAAATAGCACAGTATAAGTATCTTTATAAAAGCAGACAATAGCTTGTCCTTCAGGAACCTGGCTAAGTCTTCCTGAATTTTATTTAGTGTAGGCTGCTTGCAATGTCCTTTCTCCCCACTTTTGCAATTGACATTCCTTTTGGAATCAGCCTAAAAGAAGTGGTGAATGCGTAATTTTCTTTGTTCGTCCTGCATTACAGCATGCCCATTATATTTCCATTCAAATAGTGCATTTTTAGATTATTCATCACTTCATGTATCACTGAGTCAAGTTATTGGCCCAATGTAAGTCCTTGGTTTTAAGAAGGAAAAAAAACCCCTATATTTTCTAATTTTCAAGGCCTTTGGTGGTGATGAATCTGGCTTTCAGATAAGCAATACTGTTGAAAGGAGGGAAGTTGTCTCAAACTTAGGCTCAGAAGGAAGCAGATTTTTTCAGCAGCTTATTAATCTAACAGTTCAATACCTAATGTTAAAAAATAGATAAAAACAATGTTTGTGTATTTTACTTTCAATTGACAATCAAGGTACTATATTTGATTACCAGTTAAAAGTAACTGGCCCCAGTGCTCTCTGAGGTTTTTAAATAGATCTGATTATCATAGATCTTTATTCCACAGAGAACAGTCCTACACATATTGCAAATTTTAGATAGGAAGAACAGTTACTTATTCCTGATGCCTTTTCATTTACTGATTTAGCATTAGGTAGCATTGCCATAGTATTAGAATGGGATGGTATATCTCAATGTATCACCACTAGTTCTTTCTTCTGCTTTAAAAGTACAGTAATACCTTGGTATACATACATAATCTGTTTCCCAAACATGCTTGTAAACCAAAGCACTCATATACCAGAGAAAAATTCCCCATAAGAAATAATGGAAACTCAGATGATTCATTTTGGGGCCCCATAGACCACATACTGTACACACAACATGCCAACATTCACAAAATAAGTTGACTAGAAATCCACCTGGACACCATGTTTTACATACCTAGCTGTGGTATCTGTTCTGCTTCAGACTAACAACTGGATTTTACTCTGTGTTTTAATGCAAAAATAATAAAGTGCAATTTGTAGTCATGTATCCCCTTGACTAGCTGCCCCATGACTAAAAATAGTTTGGGGAAAAGAAACAAATTAAATAAAAATATAAAGAAAAAGAAAAAGAAAAAGAAAAGAAAAACCTAACCTGCACTTTCCATTGAAAACATTCCTGACTGGTGCAAGGGAAACCTCCATTCTTCTCTCCACCCCCTGCTTTTGAGGTTGCCTGAGATGAAACACTTGGAGCAGTCCCCTACAATCCAGCAGGAAGTGTGAGAGAGAGTTAAAATTGGCTCACCTGTAATCATGTGACCTGCTCCATTGCTGGTATTGCAAACCATTGCTCATGAATCAAGGCAAAATTGATCAGAAATAGTTGCCTGTCTTGCAAAACACTCATAAACCAAGATACTTTTAAACCAAGGTATTACTGTATACACTTTTAAAGGTTTTGCTTTTCAAGTCTGTCTAGCTAAATAGAAATCCAGACAAAATCCAAAGAAACAAAACAAAACAAGAGCAAAAGCTTTCATGATCCAAGAAAGCTTACATTAAAATATAATTATTTTTAAATGTCTTTAAGGTGTCACGTGCTTTGCTTTGCTTTGTTCGTTTGGATTTTGCCTGAAGTTCTGGCCAACATGGCTACCTCTTCGAAAAGTAGCTAAAGAGGTTCTTGTGCATTGTCTTTCCCCACAGTCCTAAGTGATTCTTTGTGGATCCATTTGCACTTTGTGTACAGAGGAAAGAATTTTGTTACCTTGCCTATTCAGGCCACTGTTAAATTTCACTACTGTGTGAAGGTCACATTAGTGCTGTCTTTGCATGGACTACTTTGACCTTTGCATGTTAGAAGACTTATTAAGCTGTGGGCAGGGGGTAAGACTTAGACTAGTGAAGCAGGACGGTTTGAATGATATGACGATTGAAGTGCACATCATCTTATTTTAAGTGTTCACTTAAGAGTCAGATAATTTTAGGATTAGCAGGCAGTTCCAAAGAAACCTGGGGACAGACCAGCTCGTTTGGCAAGAATATTATTTTCAACAAAAGCTTTCTCTTGCACCATGTAATGAGGGACATTTGAGAGCCTTAGCACTGATTGTTCAAGACATACAAGACCAGGAAACTTCACTCGTAATTCATTGGGAAACTTCATTCTAGCAGAAGTTATTTGGAGAACTGATACATCAGCTTGGTGTTTTGGAATTGTTCACAGATTTTCATGTGACATTGTGTTCTGATTGTCTAGACTTGGAGTATTTTTGCCTTTTGATATAATTGATATAACAGGCTATACTTGATATCTGTTAACCTGCATCTCATTTTGCATTGTTGAGATTGGTTATGTTGAATACCCTAATGAGACATGGTCTCCTTTTGGTGCAGTTGGTGCAGGATGAACATTCTCTGTAATTAATGCAATGGACCTTCAGTAGTTGTGATTTACTTTAACTTCAACTGCTGGGTTTATCGCTGGAATTGCTTTAGATACGTGCAGTATAAGAAGAAAATGGTATAGGAATTAACTACATAATTGAAGCACTATAATCTGTTACAGAAGTGATAAAGAATGCTCATCCAAAGACTTGACCTATCCATCTCTGATCAACCTGATTGGGGCTGTTCACTGCAAGACATACTATAAAATGTGAATCTGCATAGATGTGTTCTTGAGCTAAGATGTCTTCTGTGCTCACACCAGACATCTTCCTGTGACTTTGTGTCACAATCACATGCATGCTGGTTTCATGTAGCATTTATTGATGGGGCTGTATGAAATAGTGACTGAGTCTTACAACTGCAGTAGCACTCTCAGAAATGGCCTGTTTCACAGGAATTGTAGTCTTTTATGTGATCATAGTTGTGGTCAGGAACAAATGGTATACTATTTGTGTCAACTAAATCCAGTCCTATTGCCACAGTTATATTAAAGAAGAAGTAGCTCTGATTGCTCAAAGCAACTGGAACATTTGTACATGCATCACAGCAAAGACAAGGAAGGAGAAGAAGGTGTATGCAAGTGTAAAAACAGAGTTAACAGCAATGTGCTTTTCTTCCCACCTAAGGTAATGTGAGAGGTTGGGCTGCATTGGAGAATTGCAGTAGGGCTTTGCATGGAACAAAGCATGGTGTAATAACACTTAAGATTAGTTGATCTTCTAAATGGTTGTCTCAGTCACATCTGAATCAGTTGTGGCTCTGACATAAAATAATAGAATTACTGTACAGCCATTAGGATAATACTAAAATTAGTTGGATGAGAAGCTTCACAAATAATTATGTGCTTTGAAGTCAACTGAGTTTTCTTCTTCCAGACATCTGAATCCCTCTAAAATCTTCTCCAGGGATTATGGGACCCTAGAGGTAGGATGACACAGGAACCAGGGGAGTCTTCCATGTCACTTACTCTCCCCTGTTTATAAAACCTCTACTGGATTCACAGAAAAGTACTTGTGGGTATATTTTGATGTCACTGACTTTCATTTTCTGTTCAATGTACAATCTGCTGAGGATCGGTTCCAGGCCTTCCCATGGATAATGAAAACCGTGGATAAGAGAAAACACCCCAAAACCCAAAACTGCTGTTTTGTAACAGTAGCTTGCTTTATGGCTGCTGTTTGTGACAGTAGCTTGTTTTGTGGCTGCTGAATTATTTATTTATTTTCATCTGCCAACTGTGGATAACTGAATCAGTGGTGAATGAATCAGTGGATATGAGGGTCCTACTGTATAAGACACAAAAAATTCCATACATACACAGGCTCACCAAAAACACCAAAATTTTAGTGAATAGAGGAAGATGCAAGGATACCCCTCCCCATAAAAATAAAATATAATGGTACCGTTATGAATAACACATTTATTTCACTGTGAGCTTTTGTAGATACAGTCCACTTTCTCTAACATTTTACATCCTCAAACGCTCCCAGTGAAATACATTGATTAGTCTTCCAGGAGGTGCTAAACTGTTTTTTATTATCTTGCTGAAAGAGACCAACATGACTGAAAAGTTGGTAGACAACAGGCAGGTAGCCCCCCCCCCACACAATGCAGGTTCTAATTCCTCCTCACCTTTTATTGGCTAGCATAATTAAAAGCTTTTTTCTCTTTCTAAAAATAAATCACACACCATGTCAAGATGGATCTTGGTGTTTTGATTATTTCCTACTTGTTGTTCTTGTGTCATTACAATTGTGACCAACTCTTCATGACCCCATGTCCATGGAGTTTTCTTGGCAGGAATACTGGAGTGGCTTGTCAGTTCCTACTCCAGGCCCCTACAGCAGCTGGTATTCCCTGGTGGTCTCCCACCCAAGTACTAGCCAGACCCTGACCCTGCTTAGCTTCCGAGATCAGGCAAGATAGGATGTGCTCAGGGCATCTAGGCAACATTTCCTACTTGGCTTCAAGCAAATAATAACAAAACAAATTTGAAACATCAAGGTCATAAACCTGTTGCCAAGTTCTGCCTACACAGTGGTCAGTTCTGAAAGCAGTTACAGTTTTTCAAAACCCATGCAAGGAGGAACATACACTCTCTTGGTTTCGGGGGAGGCAATGTCTTGCTTTTTTGCAGTGACAAGCCACAGTTCATAGAATAATGTGAATAAACGTGTGGTCTTGGTTGCAGTGACTGAATGCCTAATACAGCTGTACTCTGAGATTTTAATGCCATTCTTTTGTCTGATCATTTGCTATTATCAATAATTGATAACTGTATAGTGATTAAGTAGTGTACTGTAGTTACCACTAAACAAATAATTAACTGCTAAGCAGATATTTATTTCATGCCTGAGCCTTGTGTACTGACAGAAACCCCAGTCCATTGTACGAATGAATTTTGAAAAAATGATTATGAAAAACTTAGTAAGGAAACAAAAAACGAAGGTGTATCTGAAAGGGATTTCTGTCAAATTTAATACACTAGGATGTAGTAAACTAATTTCCCAGAAATTTAATACAGCAGGGTGTAATCCGGAGTAACAGTTAAAGTGTCTTCATTTTCATTTATATTGCTAAAACAATGTTGTTTGCATAGATCTGATACTTTTTCCATTAGATACTTCATTCTTTTTAGGACCATTATTACGAATAGTTTGCAATGATAATTATTCAGGCTAATATCTAGGCTGTACCTCAAAACCGACCCTTCTAAGTCTGATGGTGAACAGCTTATTTAGAAACTAAGCAACAACAAATTAGTTTCTCCTGGCCTTTTTGTCTAGGGGTTACTTTTAAATTCTTGTGCTCAGTTTACCCGACAAAACTGTAAAAGGAATGTCATGCTCACTTAACATTATGATTGCAGCTAGATTCTCCATCAGTGTCTTCCAGGTGTAGGTTTGCACCTGGTCCTGGTGTTGAATGACATGTTCAGGAAGGCATGCACTCCATGGTTTGGGAGAGAGGACCTTTTCCATGCTATATACGGTATGAGAACATAATGAAATGTTCACCTTATTTTTTTAACACATACAAATGCAGTTTGATTGGAATTTGGTTGCAGATATCCCTGAGTCTGACAATAATCTTGAAGCTTGAGGCTGTTTGTAAATCACTTGTTTGAATCAAAAGGACAAAACACAAATGATAGGAATGTACTTCCAATTTACTTCTACGTATATTTCCACTTTTTCAGAGACAGTTACAAGTTCAGGACATTTGTTTTCAAATGTGAATAGTTCCTTCAAGCGAATAGTTACTTTTCACAAACCTACAAACCCCCCCCCCCATTTTTTCATCAATGTTATATTCCTATTTGGCCTATTCTTAAAAAAAGCATTACTTACTGAACTGTGCTTCTCATAAAATCAAGGGCTGGGTTTCTCTTTGTGGTTTGTAATTCCTGCAAGTACACTGTGAAGAGTTATCGTTTATTGAGAAGTCTTTTCCAATTTATAGTGACCTTACGTAAGAGAAATACTAGAGAGAACAGCAGGTTGCTTTGGCAATTATGGACATTACATTATTCTTTATGTTGAAATACATTTCACGCCATTGCAGAATTCATGTGGGATGTAAGTTTACTGGAGTGAGTCTCCTCCCTGCTGTTGAAAAGCACCAAAATGACATTCCCTTTGGAATCAGAATGAACAGGGTGTTAATCAGTCATTTACATACGAACGAAGGCACATTCAAAATGCCCTGGAGTGACAATACCTAGGCTGCTCTGTGTTAAAACTGAACAGTGGGCAACTCCCAGACCCAACTTCTCAGCATATATCAATCCCCATGAAGGATGGTGGAGCAGGAGGTTATGCTGCGGCCCCAGCAGGCACTTTGAGAAGGCCAGTTGGTACTCATTTTAGCAGTGCAGTAAATGTAATCATGCTGCCTCTACTCATGGAGGTGCCAAACTACAGAAAAAGGTATTGCTTGTTGATAACACATTAACAGCAAATAATTCTAGGAATTAGTGTCAAGGAGCTGGAACCCAACTTTTTTTCAGTTCCATAGATGAAAAATTATGTTCCATCTCTGGAGGAAAGAAGACCCAAGGCCAGTAAATTGATAATAAAAATGCTTAACCATTTTTTAAAAAAAAAGACTTTTAAAGGTTTTAGTTCCAGACATGTTTGTTTCTCTCAGATGGCTGAGGTTATAAACACATTCACTACCTGTGTATTTAATGTTGTCGTCTGTTGTTTGTTTGTTTGAGGATGTTTTTTTTTGGTATGGTATGCTTAGATGGATTAAAGGAGATTCTTTCCTCTTGAATGTGTGTGCCATTTCAAGGAAAGCCTTTGACTGTCTCTTTAATTCAAAAGAGAAGATAATGTTTTCCTTCTAATTGACATTATCTGAAACTTGCTTAGACTTTTTTGTTTTGTTAATAAATGACTGCTTTTATCTAGACTGGCTTTGACTGATGAACTGAACTTTTGTTAAACTGTCCTTTCTAGATTGTTGCCAGTGGCTACATTGAAATTCTTTAAAATGTAGTCAATAAGCTTGAGTGTTTGTCAAGACAAGAGCAGACCTCCATACCAACTACTGCAGTGTGTCATAGCAGAATTATTTCCTCTCTTAATTGCCCTGTAAGCCATCATGTAATAAACCTACCTGTGTGAACCTGCTCAACTTACCAGCTGTTTATCAAGCTTATTTATCTTTTTTGTTAACACACAGGTCTCAGGGTATGCAGCCTTGGCAGGCAGATGGAAATATGGTGATGACAGCTTCCCAACTGACTTGTTTATAAAAGTCTTATGCTAGCTGGAGACAGGGAATTACTTTACCTCTACTTGCACATACCAGACTGATATTACTGAATTGGGTGACTGGGAAACAGGCTATTTTCAAAACTAAGTCAAGGAGGAACAGTTGGCAGCTGCCTTAGATTTCATTTATTAAGCTACTGAAGAGAAGGCTATCCCTAATTGTGTGCATCATTAGACATCAGTATCTGACTTTTGATCTTGAACATCCAGTGGTGAAATGGAAGACTGTGCCCCCACCCACTGCCACATATGTTTTGATGGCTGTTCCCATCAGACATAGGATATTTTGACTAGCTTTCTGGTTTTTGTTTGCTTGTTTTATCTTGTTTTTAATTGGGGTTTGGTACCTTTTAGAGATCTGGGGCATGGTGGTTCAACGGGTTAGAGCACTGAAAACTGTCAGCTACAAAGTTGGCCGCTTGGTGGTTCGAATCCTGGGTATCATGCAGCAGAATGAGCTCCCACTGTTAACCTAGCAATTTGAAAGCATGTAAATGCAAGTAGATACATAGGTACCACTGTAAAAAGCGGGAAGGTAAAACAGAGTTCCCTTGCAGCCATGCTGGCCATGTGGCCATGGACTTGCACAGCACTGGCTCTTCGCCTTGAATACGGAGATGAGCACCGGCCCTAGAGTTGGAAATGGCTAGCATGCATCTGCGGGGGGAACCTTTACCTTTTATCTTACTTTTTAGATAGAAAGCAAATTTTTAATGTGATGCACTACAAAGGAAGGCAAGGTTTGCGGGACTATTTTAGTGGGAGCAGTGGCTAAAATTACCTCTTCATCAAGCTAAGCACAAGTCATGCAGGATCCAGGCTGTTCTTTGTAGGAACTGATCTATTATTTTGTCTTCCCTTTGCCTCTTTTGCACTTAAAATCCATGCCACATGAGAGGCCATGATTGAAATTGGGAACTCTTCCTGATCAGACAATGATCTCTCTCCCGATCTTGCATTTAGGGATGGGGTTAATGGGTTTCAGATATTTAGGATTCATGAAAATATTATTTAGCAAAGATATATTATGAAGAAATGTGAAACAAAAACTGGAACTTTCGTTCATAGTATTTCTGACTTTTGTGTCAATCCTTCATTCCATCCTTGATCAATGTAAGCCAGTTATACACAAATTGTTGCTTACCCAGTTTGGGGAGATCTGTGGGTCCATTATGAATAACAAGTAGTCACAAGATGAGTAATTAAAGTTTTTATTTGGTCCCTGAAATGCATTTGACTTTATGAATAGAAATGGCTATGCTGACTACACAGGTTATATCATTGTTAAAAAGGAAGAAGTTTTCCTTGCTTATCTCAATTTGTGATAATGAGCATACGGAGTCTAACAGTGGTCTCTCTAAGTTAGCATTGTTTTATACTGCCTAGTAGTGGCTCTCTAGCAAATAAAACAGGGCCCTCTCTAGACAGAGCTGGAAATCCATCAAAGCAGTCTGTGCTGACTCTATTACGCTGTGGTCTGTAGAAGGAGTTTGGAACCTCCAGGTACTGTGGGACTTGAAGGTGCTTATGGAGTGGGAGAGGCAATCAAGATCATTAGGTAGGACTTTACAAGCAGTATCTGGAAATCTTAGCAAATGAATCTTTGACCCCTGGCAGGCAAGCCCTGTGCTATGGACCATCCCCAATAAAAACATTTCAAATGTGTATTTAAGTACATCAGTGTTTCTCAGGTCGTTCCAGTATCCTTGGGGAATTTTAAAAAGGTCAATATATTCAAATAGCTTTTTTGCCCTGACTGATCCTTTTTGCCCTGACTTAATTTAGATATTATTCTGGTTTACATTTTTTTCGTTAAATGAATAGTTTGATTCATGCCTTGAACAGATGCAGAAAAAAGTTTCTAAAGCATGGTTTTAATTGGTCTATTTACCATAAAAAAACACCCTACAACTTTTTAAAGCACTTCAGTAAGCTTAAATTATTTAATGCTGCACATCCTCTGGAATGTAATCACTTCCAGATGGAGCAATTCATAATTCTCGGGGAGTGTTAATTTGAGAGTAGATAGGAAGTTCAAGCAAATGAATTTGAGAGTCCTCTTCTCCATAGCAGAACCCAAGTCCTTAATAATTAAGGAGTCTAACTTTGAAAGTGTCATTTAAAAATAAACTTTATTGAAATAGCTTGCTTTCAGCATCAGCTTTATTCCTGACCGAAGACAATGCTGCATGTATTTAGTGCTTTATGAGATGGCATCAAAAGGAGGCACTACAAAGAAATTGTAGTCTTATGAGGAGAAGGATAGGAGCGTGTTTTGTGCACAAATGTGTGCTATTCTCTCTTGCTTTTATTGTTTATCTGGAAAGAAACTGTTGGTTCTATCACTGCAAGCTTCACTTGTCTTTAAAATCTGGGAGGAAATGCTGGAGATGGAGATGGAGGTGAGGTGCCAGACTAACGTTGGAATACTTCACCCTCACTCCCAAGAGCTCTGCATAACCAGTAGCTAGTTATGTTTGCAGTGCCTATAATGAAGCAATGTATATACAGTATACATCTATTGTAGTGTGGCAAATGAAGTGATGAACTAGGACTCTGGAGACCAGAGTTCAAATGTGCACTTGGCCAGAGAAACTCACTGGGTGAGTGCATGTAGTAAAGCCACTCCTTAATTGTCTCACTTATGTTGAAATCTCAGGGTCTCTGTAAGTTGGTTTCAACTTGGCTGCAAAGACCTACAGTATTTTTCCATGTATAAGACTATATTTTTGTCTGAAATTGTTAGACTAAATATTGAGCATCATTTTATACATAGAAGTAAGCCATAGAGAGAACCGCCAGTTGAGAAACTGTAAATTTAAGTTGGAAAAGTGGAGGTCATCTTATACATGGGGATGTCTTATAGACGGAAAAAATGCGGGTAACTATCTACGTGGCATTTGGGCTGCCATCTTCTCTTCATACTTGAGTGTGGTTCACTCTAGTACAATGGAATTATATTAAAAATATGCCAAGGAACTTGTCTTAATTTACATAGCAATCAAACAATTGTTTTTTTATCTTTCTCTTAAACATTCTCTTAGTCTTTGTTAAAGCTGCTTCTCGGCCTTTTGGCTAAGATCAAGTGTGTCTGCAGTGTATATTTAAGGTGTGTGTGTTGGGAGGAGGGCAGACAGAATGAGAGGTTCAGAAGAATAATGCACCCTCTAAACAGCCTTTGCTTTGGGCAAAGCATTTCTGGTGCTGCACGTAATTACCTCAATAGTGAAAATGAGCCAGTAGCCAAATTGAGCCATACTTGAGGAAGTTGAGACCTGAAGTATTGTAAACTAAATATTATTGGAAACTAAGAGAGTATGCTTTATAAAGGAAGTTCATCAAACCGATGAACACAAATTGTTGTTTGGTTTACTTTAATATCTCCCCCCCCCCGCCCCAAGCACTTTGGTGATGGCTTTTCGCAGATTGTGAATCTGTGTAAATTCAAAACTGGGTTCAGTGTGTTGAAGACCATTGCTGATAATCTTGAGATTTGTTAGCTGCCTTCTGTAAACAGCGATATTATCGTGCTGTGATTATCAAATAATTAGTGATGTTTCATTCTTTTTTTGTCATTTGTGTACCCATATGTTTTTACCAAGATATATTGACTGAATGATGGATACTCTTCAAGCTGTTAATTTTCATGTACTGTCTGTATATATCCCTGAAGTTTATTTTTAAAGGATATGATGGACTTTGCTTTTGCTTAAGTCCCACAACAATGGATTAAATTCAGCCTTAGTCAGGAGCAGGCCTACTGATTTAAATGGGCCAGCTTTAAGTATGGTTAAGTCTGAGAACCAACCCTATTGCTTTCTCTGATTTTGTCTTTTTTTTTAAAAAAAATATCCATTTAAAAATGGAGTGATCGAGATTTGGATGTGCTGCCTGTTTATAGATTATGCTTCTCACATAATTCACATAAACATCTGTTCATCTGCAAGTCAGTTGGAACCTAAATTTAAATTGATTGCATTCTGTACAATTCCATCTTTCTGCTCAGTTGAAAAAAATGCTAATATTGTTTGTACATACTACATTATGGAATATGCTGCTTTATAAAACAAGAATAAACCAAGCCATTTCCCCCCTGCTGAATACAATATAGCAGTAAATAAGTTTTGAAAGCTTAGGATACTGAATATATTCCTGTACTGCTTAAATGCTATGAGATCTATGTATAGTTAATGGTGTGTATCCAATCATCTTTCCCAGGTATCTTTTTCTTTCCTTTCTATATTCATGAGATGCCACTCCACTAAACCATGTGAAATTTGTAATAACTCTTCTAGTGCAATAATTTGAAAAATCCGGAGCCCACATTATCAAGGATGTAAAAAGAAGCAATATAAAATACCATAATAATTTAATACAACTGTTAAGGAGCAAATGCCAGAGCAAATAGAAAAAATAAATCAGACATCCTTTGAGATTGCTTCAGCTGATTAAGATATCCCTCTCTGCTAATGGTTTGTGTATTTGGAATTTACATTTGTTTGTTTTTTGTTGAGGACATGTTTATTAAAGTGCAAATTGAAAGTTGACATTAACTGTTTCAAATAATTTCAGTTTGCCAGGGCACTCTTTACAGGATTTGAAAGTTGTTAGAAAAATTACGGAACTAAAATCTAGAGATAAAGACCCGCAATAAACTATATGCATATGCTTAATACCCATCTCAACAATTTAAATATTAGCCACGGATTCTTAAGACATTAGCAAATGTGAAATACTTTAATAATTATGTTGTTACCTGCTGTCATTTTTCATAGCTAGGATCTTTAGCAAACATGGCCACCTATAGAGAATAAACTTTGTCTGTGATTCTTAAATCATAATCATATTCTGTTTCTGCTGTTGTTTCTTTTGGCTGTGGTTCCTTTAGCCAGTAATCATTGTTTGAGTTTATAGAACAAAGTTTCAAAAGAAATGAACTGAATACCAAACAGGGGCCTTGAGTCATCATGACTACATGAGAAATGTCACAATGGGTCACACAGTTTATAATTTGAACCTACCAACCACATTGTCCCTTCATTTTAGAGTTTTGTGTGAATGTAGAGTTATGTCATAGAGTCTTTGTATTCTCACTCTTTTGTCTGAAAAAGTAGATACTGTATGTTCCATGAAAGCCTGCCTTTAAATGTGGCAGTTTTTCTTTCAGGTGTCACATATTCATCATCTTTATTTATTTATTTATTTATTTATTTATTTATTTATTTATTTATTTATTTATTTATTATTATTATTACTACTACTACTACTACTACTACTACTACTACTACTACTACTACTACTACTACTACTACTACTACTACAGTGGTACGTTGTATAAAGGAATTAATTTGTTCAAAATAAAATTCTGTTAAATTTTCCTTTGTACAAATTTCCCATAGGAATGCATTGAAAACAGATTAATCCCTAATCACAACCATTTTTCTGTTGTACAGAGTCACCCCGTAGGCAGTTCTGTTAAGCGATTTTCCTTTATCTCTGGAATTTTTTTCCTTTAAGCAGATTTTTTTGTTAAACAAACCACTTCTTTTACAAGGGTCCACTGTATTTGCTTTTTATTTGTTTCTTATTGATAAGTTATGGAAGTTTCACACATTCCACAGTTTGGGATAAAAATGTATAGCTGGCAGGTATGTAGTCTGTTACATGGTATAATCCTGCTTGTGTGCAGTTTTATTTGGAGGAGCACAGGAAAGCTGTTATTTAGCACTTACCTCCATAATAACGAGAAAATGCTCTTCATATCTTACTGTCTCATAGTGGTTGTCTCATCATAAGGTCTAATTATAGAAAATGTGAACCAAAAGTGTAAATATCATGCAAATATGTTATTATCGGATATTTGTGGGGTAGTTTAAAGGTGTTTTAGACAATATTCTCTTTGTACATAGGACATTCTGTTTTTCAGTATCCTGTCCTTCGTGGCTCATTTTGTAAGCTGCTCAAACAGTTGCTTTGTAGAAAAGTTGCCAGAGAAGCATGTGGTATTAGATGTGAAGTTCCATGAGGAGCTACCTTAAGGAGAGAAAATTTGGAGAAACAAGGCATACCGATCAATACTTAATGGTTAACAGTTAATTCTGACATAATTTGTTTCCTTTTATGGAAATTATACTGGGAGCCATCTGTTTCCTTGTCTGTGAATATTCTCAGTCTTGCAGGTAAGGTTATCCAGAGGTTGAATCATGGCAACTCGAGTTCTTTTCTTGTTAGGTCAAAACATTTAACTACTTATCCAGGTAGCTTATCCAGCCTGCAGAAGGTTGTTGGGAGGCCATCTGCTTCCTTGACTACTCTCCTAACACAAAGCAAATTAATCGATGGGTATGTTCTAGAACTGCCTATTCATGAAAAAGAGGGGATCCATTCAGTCAGTGAAGGGCTTGTGAACCAGTTGAATTTGCAGCTAGAAGAAAAAGACAAAGTATTATTTTATATGTATTGTATTATTGAATGCTTTCACGGCCGGGATATGATAGTTGTTGTGAGGTTTTTTTGGGTTGTTTGGCCATGTTCTGGAAGTTTTTCTTCCTTGTTCTGGAAAAAAACCTTCCAGAATATGGCCAAACAGCCCAAAAAAACTCACAACAACTATTATTTTATAGCTTCCCCTTCCCATTCAGACTCCAGTGGAGCAAGAAAAAGCAATATATACGGCTTATATACCTCCCCATAGTGTTTAAAGCATGCTTTGGGAGGTTATAATTAGGCTACACATTGCCCGCCCACTCTAGTGAACTAGGTTTTTACTGACCTAATAAGGATGGAAGGCTGTGTCAACCTTGAGACAAGCGGCCAGAGCCTGTCAGGAGGTCATGAGCATAGTCTTGGCTGCAGTTTTGCAGTTTAACCATGTGTCACAAGGGTTAGGGTTAGGGTTAGGGTTCTTCTTCATAGAGTCCCTTGACTCTCTCAAGCAGGCATGTCCAAACTTCGACCCTCCAGATGTTTTGGACCACAACTCCCACAGTCCTTTGTCTTTTTTCTCTCATCATGTAGCCATAAATTAAACATGCCTTATACATTTATAGGTTGGAATTTAACTATTCATATTGCTCACAGTGTGCTTTCATTTTCTTTTAATTTGGCTCTTTGACCAAATAACTTAACATTTTGAAGAGCAAATACATTTTATTACCGTAAGGCAGTGGAATTTTTGTTCCTTTTCTTCAACTAGAACGATTTTATACTTGCAGGCTATAAGTCATCCAGAGCCCCTGTTGTCAGTGAGCAATAGTGAAAGCCTACTAGCAGACACACAAGCTTCTTCATAATACTTCATTATTATTGATTTTTAAGAGAAGAAAGTGCTACTGTCTGAAGCTTCTCTGGAAATTTCTCCCTGAAGTTCAGGAGCCTGCCTATGCTTATTAATTGGTGATGAACTCTGAGACCAGTGATGGCGAACCTTTTAGAGAATGAGTGCCCAAACTGCAATTCAAAACCCAATCATGTTTCACAAAGTGGCAATACAACAATTTAACCTGAGTACAGGTGGCTGTGAAGGGGCGATGTCAGGTGCCCACTGAAAGGGCTCTGAGTGTCACCTTTGGCACTAGTGCCATAGGTTCGCCGATACTGCCTTAGAACCTTTTACATTTTCTTGTATTGTGATGTCATAGATTTACAGAGAACCACTGGTAGCTAGTAGCCTCACAACTGGAAAGGCAGGGTGAATAGTAGAAGGGAACTAAATATGATAAAATAGATAGGATTAACAGATTTTGTCCCCTTCTCCTTCCCATGGCTTGTCATCAGTGGCGTAACTAGGGAGGGGTGAATGGGGGGGCAGATGCCCCCAGGCACTGTGATCTGGGGGCACCCAAATAAGACTCACCTCCTCCTTTCTCTTTCTTTTCCCCTCACGGCCTGTGCATGGCTTGCTGGCCTGAGCGCTACAAGCCCGAGCAGCCCTCAATGGATGGGTATCGGAAGGAGTTGCACCCTCCCCCTCTGCTGTCTTGACCCAACCACGGGGCCTGGCCAAGCCACCAGGAGGGGGGGGGAGGGAGCACCCAGGGCAGCAAGAGGCTGCCTTTTGTATCCCTGGCTGAGAGAAAGTGGGATGGTTCAAACCACAGAGGGCACAGACACAGTGTCCGCCTGGTGCTGAAACTTGAGTTTGGAGGAAAGTGCAAGAGGGGCTGGTGGCCAGAGTGGCCAGCCTCGATAGATATGATCATTCCATCTAAACCCAGTCACTAACCTGGTAGTCGTGTTCTGGACCAGTTGGAGCTTCCACACCAGCCTCAAAGGTAGCCCCACATAGAGGCCATTACTGTAGTTGAGTCTTGAGACTACCAGCACATTTATTAAGATGATGAGACCTCCAGTATCCAGGAAGGGATGCAGCCTGGCTATACGCTTGTGGTAAAAATAGGCTTACCAGACCACAGATGCTTCCATGGATAGTGTATGGTCCAGGACCATACTCAAGCAGCGAACCTCATCTTTCACCAAGAGGGACACCTCCCCAAAAGAGAGGGAACTTCCCACCCTGAAGACACTTCAGGCCCAAGATACAGGATCTCTATCTTGTCTGAGTTCGACCCCAGTCTATTTGCACTCATGCATCCCAGCATGAGCCCAAGACAGCACTCAAGGCACAGGATGGCATCATCTGCAGAAGGATGAAAGGAGATCTAGAGCTGCGTGTCAGCAGCATATTGATGGCACGAAGCTCCAAATCCCTTGATGACCTGTGGTCATCAGGATGGGCAATCTCATATAGAAATCAAGTAGATTGTGAGGATCTGTGCCTTGGATCTTTTGCACTGCCATGCGCTTATGGACCCAAGATTTTTCGGTGCAATGTATAAACCAAGATGGCAGTTAACGCGGGACAGTGGTTTTAGTATGATCCAATGTAAAAATCATATGAAATCAAGTGGATCTGTGCTGCTGCTGTGGATCCATGTTTTTGTGTCACTGCACAGCTATGTGCTGGAGCACCCATGGTTATTGCCATGTAACATTTTGACATTAATGAGATATAGTATATAATTTGATTTTTGAATTTGGAAGGATCCTATGCAAAAGTCATACAAAATTAAGAGGCTCTATTATTGATTTCAAAGATCCGCCTTTGACTTTCGACCCCTCCCACCCTCCTTCCCTTCTCAGCTAAGCAATAGGAATGGGGGGGATCTTCTGAGGAGTCCTCTGGAGGACACGAGGGACAACTGGCTCCCACGGGTTAGGAGACCAAGTGGGGATGGGTAGTTAGTGATGTGGAGTGTGGCGGGGGGAAGAGAGAAGACCTGGGCACCCCCACCTTGCTGCCCTTGGAAAAAGAAGAGGAGCGGAGGAAGGCCCACTCTGGAAGCTGTTGAGGTGAAGGGCCCAGCTAGGGGGTCAGGTGGCATTCACCTTGAACTCCTCCCCCTGGCAACTGATTGATTGATGGGCCCTTTTATGGCTCACACCTTGTCATGACAGGGCCAGGAGGAGATGTGAAAACTGACTTTGTCCCTGGGCACTGAAAACCCTAGCTACGCCTCATTCCAGTCTAACTTCTTAATAGTCAGCATCCACCTGGACTGAAGAATAGTCTCTTATATGGATTCAGTAGGCTTCCATACTATGGTGCTTGGCTTTTTGGTGAACCCGACCACCCATTCTAACCATGAAGTAGATGGAAGTGTCCCACTTGCCTAAATGCATCAGCTACCCCGTCGCCAAGAATGGAGAAACCTTGGCTCGATATCATTGGAGGTTAGCTCACCTGCTCAGTGGGATGTGCAGGTGATCTACTAGTCTAGACCTTTATTTTAGGTTATCATGTTGGCATGAATGGCAGTAATGTACAGTAACACCCCTGTATCCACTGATTCGCCATCCACGGATTCAGTTATCTGTGGATGGCGAGTGGTGATGTGAGGGGCAGGGACAGTGGCGGTGCACCAGCCCAGGCAGCGCAGCGTGGTGGCTGCAGAGGCCATGTGACCCAGGGGAGCCTGCCTGGGACACCAAAGGTGCCAGCATAGGCTCTATGGCCCGCAAGTGCATGCCCACAGTTGAGGTGGCATGGCCTCCTCCCACCCTCATCATCGGTGGCAGTGGTGGAAGAGGTGCCCTCTCAGAACATCAGTGGTTGCAACCCACAGACACCTGCAGGTCCACACGGGCACCTCTTCCACCACCACAACTGATGTTGCGGACGGGCGCCTGTGGGCCACATGGGTGACTCTTCTGCCGCCAATTCCACTGTGACAACTGCTGAGGAAACAGCCGGTGCTCGCCTGGTGGTAAGGGCAGGGGAAGATGGGGTGTTTGGGTAGGAGGGGGGTGGCCCTTTGCTTCTCTTTCATGGCCACCAATGCCACCTCCTTTCACCTCCCCTCCTCGCCATCACTGCCATCTGTATAAGAGTGTTAGCTCTTATCAGTGAATTTCTGTATCCACAAGGATCCAGGAACCGATCTCCCATGGATACGGGGGTCCTACTGTATTAATATGGGAAAATAGGAGTTGTTTTTTTCAAGTTGGATGCCAATAAATACCATGCATCCTTTGGGAAAGCATGAAGGATTTTCACATTCTGTGCAGGTGGAAAAATCAATACCATCCCTTTTGTTCAGTAAACTTTGTATAGCGCCTCGTCATTATCTGTGCAGAGAAGTAGCTTGAATAATAAACCTTCAATTTTGATTTTTACCAGAAATTAATGGGGCACTGAAAAAGAATCAAGGATATGAATTGTGCTCCTTATTCTGATTTGCACATTTATTTCAATTGTAAAAGATGTGATTTTTTTTTTGTATTTCTGTGCCCATGTGTGGTTTCATTTTCTCACTTTGGTTAAATATGGCTAGGCATTTGACATTGTTGATCTGTCAGCTAAATGTCATGTATTCTTCTTGGTAGAATGATCTTTGCACTGGAAGCTTTCATCAAGCTTCTAACCATAACAGCATATCTTCATATTATCATGTACCTTGATTTAAAACAGTCATAATAACCAAAGCAATGACTACAACAGTAATCAAAAGAAGATGTTGAAAATAAACAAGATGAATAGTCTTGCTAGAGTTGGCAGATAAAAAATAGATATAAAAGCAAAAGCTGGTCAGTTTACAGTTGTGAAAACATTTCTACTAGTAGTTAGAATGTTTGTGTCCACATAACAGAATTATATCCCAAGAGATTTTAATGAGGTACCTCTGCCCGTATGTTTCAATATAAATAAAATAAAAATAAAACAAGAGGGTTTTGGCGCTTTATCAACTATTTTGGTGTGCATTTTAGTGGAGTACAATATACTTTCTGAGACACATGGAACATAATGGCTTACACATGGATTTGTATACATGGAAAACCCAGAAAACAACCAGGAAGACCACAGAATCAATCTATCTGATGGGATAAAGTCTGTTCAAGACTTCTATGGATTGTTGACCTGTCCGTAGTTTCATTGTCAGTTAATTTTTTACATTGGTAACCAATATCACTCACAGCTCACCATCATGTGGTGCTGAAGAGAAGGAGTAAATGTATCTGCATAAGATTGTTAATTTAAAAAACAACTCTGATTTATGAATGTGTTTCTGTACCTACAATTTTAAAAGTCAGGAAATGGCCATGAAATGACCCAAATACAAGGTAACTGTCATGGTTGTCTATAAGTGTGAATGGTAGTGATCAGAAGAGAGTATCATGTTGTAGACCAGGGCTGTCCAACTTTGAACAGCCTACAGGCTACTTCCAGTGGCCGCACATTTCTGAGGTCCACTTCCTAAAACGCTGCACATCCCATACCTGTCAAGTTTTCCTTGCTGCCACCTGGGGTGGGAAGAGAGAAGTATAATGTGTGCAAGAGCACCTGTTGTAGACCATCTTGACAACTACCCTTGGTGTTTCCAACATTCAACATTTTACAGGATTCTGAACCAAGTTATAGCCATAATAATAATAATATTTATTTATTTATTTTATTTAAATACTTATATCCCGCTCCATCTTCCCAACGGGAACTCTGGGCGGCTAACAACGCAAAAGCTAAAAAAGGTAAAAGCTAAAAATAGCAGGCCACCAAGCAAGGGCAGCGGAGGGCAAGATGGCGGCAGACGGTTAGGGGTAGGAAAAGAAAAGAAACTAACTAATAAGGACACCATGTGCTTCTTTGAAGAGGAAGGTCTTCAGAGCCCTCTTAAAGGCGGGCAGGGACTCCAGCAGGCGCAGCTCAGGAGGCAGATGGTTCCAGAGCGAGGGCCCCACCACAGAGAAGGCGCGGTCCCGCGTACGCGTTTTCCGCGCCTCTCTGGGTGTGGCCACTCTCAATGAGCGCGCCTGCGACGATCTCGTGGGTCTGGATCCGGATGCCCTCAGGGAGATGCGCTCCGCCAGGTATCCTGGTCCCAAGCCGTGGAGGGCCTTGAAAACCAAGACCAGGACCTTGAACCTGATCCGGAAGACAACGGGTAGCCAATGCAGGCGGACCAGGACTGGGGTGATGTGCTCAAATCTACGAGCACCCACCACCAGCCTGGCCGCCGCATTTTGCACCCGCTGTAACCTCCGGACCAGGGTCAAGGGCAACCCCACGTAGAGGGCATTGCAATAGTCGATCCTCGAGATCACCAGGGCCTGCACTACTGTCCTCAGGGAGGACTCGTCAAGGTTGACGGATCTGGGCGATCCTGCGGAGATGGAAAAAGCGGCCCTGGAGACTGCCATCACCTGGGCTTCCAGGGAGAGGGCCGAATCCAGGACCACGCCCAGATTCCTGGCCCTGTCTGTAGGCTGGAGGGAAGTACCCCCCAGACTAGGGAGGGGGCCATTGTACCGAGACGAAGGCGCCCCGAAGAACAGAACCTCCGTCTTCTCCGGGTTGAGCTTGAGCCGGTTATCTCTGGTCCATTCCAGAACGGCATCCAGGCACAGATCGAGGGAGCGAACCGCCTCCTCTGCAGACGTAGAAAAGGAGATATAGAGCTGCGTGTCATCAGCATACTGATGACAGCGAACTCCATATCTCCTGATGACCTCCCCCAATACCTTTATTGTCAATGTACAACATGTGCACAATGAAATTAGCTGAGTCTCCCATGCCCACCCCCACCCCCATCCCGCCCCCATCTCACTGGCAACCACTCAGACTTATTGCACCCTGTGTACTTGACACAGAATGCGCCAGCCCACAGGTCAGTTCTTCTATACTTGTCCTGGGATTATTTCCCATTCAGCAGTCTGACAGCCCATGGATAAAAACTGTTCTTCAGTCTGTTGGTACGGCAGGCTATACTGCAATATCTTCTGCCTGATGGTAACAAGGTAAAAAAGTGCTGACCGGGGTGTGAGTCATCCTTAAGAATTTTTCCGACTCTCCTGAGGCAACGATCCCTAGCGATGTCGTCCAGTGCACTCAGGGGACAGCCCGTGATATACTGAGCTGTGCTTACCACCCTCTGTAGTGTCTTCCTGTCAGCAGCTGTCAATCC
>JAPFRF010000002.1:165908308-166270808 GCA_029282475.1 Phrynocephalus forsythii | reverse complement strand
ATGCATCAATTAACCAAAATATCGATGCATCAATATTTCGGCACAAAAGTAACTATAAAAAAAAACACAAGTCCACACGTGATGTTGGGAGCGAAGCGAGATGCGGAGCGAAAAGATTCCCGGCCGCTGGCAGGGGAACCACTCACCCCGCTTGGAGCACGGTAAAGGGGGCGTGGTCGGGGTGGCATCGCAGCCAAAATGGAGGAGCGTGCGGACTGAAATGATCAATTCGCACAGAAATGAGGGCTTGCTGCGAAGCGAGCGGTTCGTGAAGTAACGGCCTTGGTCTGCACACCTCTGTTAACCCTAGTGAGGAATTATCAGCCTACTTCAAGCCCTGATTGAGATTGCTACTACCTATGTTAGTTCCAGTACAGATGTGATGTCACCTTTTAAAAAAAGTCACAATAAGGAGGTAATCTTTCTAAAAGTGACTCCTGATTTGTGCAAAATGGCTTTCTGAGACAGACGGTCTCTAGTGGAAAATACAAAAAAGAAGCCTAAGTCTAGTCTTAGACCAGCCTTACAGAGAAGGATCATTTTTGCCCCTTTAAGTTTGGATTTAGGAACTCAGCCATGCCACATGCTGAAATGTACCCGTCTACAGCTAAGACTGAGTTCTTCAAAAAGCCTCAAGTTTGTGATGGGGAGATATTGTGCTTCTGTATCCATGATTCAAACCCCCAGGAAATGGCCCAAGATTGCTGCACAAGTTTATGCCTGCATTGCCAACAGGAAAGGGGATGCATCGTTTTGCATAGTAAAGAGTAGCCTTAATGCTGACAGCACCAGTGACAGCAGTCAAAATGGTCTATGCTGGATACCCTCTTGTGCTCAGTACCATTCACAATCAGACACCAAGCAAAGGAAAATCCCAGACGCTGACTCCTGTTTTCATCAGTAACCCAGTATTTTAACTCTGGGGACATTTATGGTCACCTATTTCTAAACATAAGGTAAAACAGACTGCTGCTGACCACTCCCCCGTCCAAAAGGCAATTTTATACATATATATTTTTCAAAACTAGCAGTGATGAGATGTTTACCTCCAGTGCTGTGGGGAAAATGCTCCAATAACCAAAACCAAAACAACAGGCTGGCTTTCCTGGATTGTGCAGTCACTGTTGGATCTGACCATGGCCTGGGAATAGAGGGTCACAGGAAACCCACCTACACTGATCAGTACTTACTATTTGACTCCCACCATCCATTACAGCACAAATTAGAAGTCATCAGGACCCTAAACCACAGAGCAGAGAGCATCCCCACCTCCACAGTAGCCAAGAAGAAGGAAGACAGGCACCTGAAGACAGGAATTAAGGCTTGTGGATATCCAAAGTGGGCCTTCAACAAAACAGTGTCCCGGCCCAGAAGAGCAAGGGATCAGCCTGAGACCCAGACCCGACGGAAGAACCTGGTCATTCCCTACATGGCTGGAGTGTCTGAGAAGCTTAAAAGGATTTTTATTTATTTATTTATTTATTTATTTATTTTCAAATTTCTATACCGCTCCTTCTTCCCAGAACGGGAACTCAGGGCGGTTTACAATGAAAAAATTTAAAACAAATATCATCAAAGCAGGGACAAATCCTATGGGAAGGATAGGCGGGATTAAAAAAAAAAAGCCTACTCTAGTCATTATTAAAGGCGTCAGTAAAGAAAAGGACGCCAATGATGGAGCCTGTCGCAATTCCTCGGCAATTTGTTCCAGCAGGACGGACCCACCACCGAGAAGGCCCTCCCACGAGTACTTGCTTTGCGGGCCTCCTTCGGGGGGACAGTCCGGAGGGAAAGTGCCAAAGATGAATGGGTGGGTCGGGCTAGATTTGATTGTCGGTGAAGGCGCTCTGCCAGATAATCAGGGGCCAAGCCATGGAGGGTTTTGTAAACCAAAACCAACACCTTGAACCTTATTCGGGAGGCAACGGGCAGCCAGTGGAGGCGAGCCAGGATGGGGTGATGCGGTCAAACCGACAGCGCACCAACCACCAGCCTGGCCGCTGCACTCTGGACCCGCTGCAATCTCGAACAAGGTTCAAGGGGAGCCCCATGTAGAGAGCGTTGCAATAATCCAGCCTCGACGTGACCAGTGCCTGTACCACTGTCTTCAGGGAGCTCTCGTCCAGGTACGGGCGAATCTGGGCGATAAGCCTTAGATGGTAGAAGGCCGACCTGGTCACGGCTGACACCTGGGGTTCCAGGGTCAGACCCGGATCCAGGACGACGCCCAGATTCCTCACTCTTTGCACCAGCTGGAGGGCGGACCCGCCCAGACTGGGAAGAGGGCCACAGTACCCATCCGGGTCGCCCCCGAAGAACATGACCTCGGTCTTTCCCGGGTTGAGCCTGAGTCTGTGAGTCTTGGTCCAGTCCAAAACTGCAGCCAGGCAGCGATCAAGGGTCTCGACGGCCTCCACTGCACAGGTGGAAAAGGAGAGATAGAGCTGTGTGTCATCAGCGTACTGATGACAGCAGACTCCAAAACTCCGGATGATCTCGGCCAGCGGCTTCATATAGATGTTAAAGAGCACTGGGGAGAGGGACGACCCCTGAGGCACCCCACAAGAGAGTGTCCAGGGAGCCGACAACTCACCCCCCAAGCTCACTCGCTGGGTGCAGCCCTCAAGGAAGGAGCGGAGCCAGCCAAAGGCCAGACCTCCGATCCCCACCTCCGAGAGTCGCTCCAGCAGGATACCGTGGTCGAGGTAAAAAGCCGCTGACAGGTCGAGAAGGACCAGCAGGGTAGAGCAACCCCGTCGGCCCTCCTCAACAGATCATCGTGCAGAGCGACCAGAGCCGTCTCCGTCCCATGACGTGGCCTGAACCCAGATTGGAAAGGATCCAGGATATGGTTCTCCTCCAGGAACGACTGGAGACGCAGGGCGGCGACTCGCTCGACTACCTTGCCCAAAAGGGAACATTGGCTATGGGACGATAGTTGGACATGTCTAGCCAGGTCTTTTAATAATGGGCTTCACCACCGTCTCCTTCAGGGGATCGGGAAAAATCCCGTCCCTGAAGGAGGCCATGGCATGCTCCCCACTGCGATCTTAATCAGCCAGGACGGGCAAGGGTCGAACGGAGAAGCCGCTGGCCTGCAGTGTCCCAGGGCCCTGGAGGCATCCTCAGGTGTAACAGGCCCAAACTCAACAAACCGGGCGAAACAACAGGATCAGGGCAACCGGCATCCAGCTCAGAACGGATGGCCTCTATCTTAGATCTAAAGTGGGCTGCGAACGACTCGCTTGTGAAATCACTGGAGGAGGCCCAGGTGGACCAGGATTGGTGAGGTCTCGAACCACCCGGAATAATTCTGCCTGGCGGTTCGAGGCCTCACCAATTCTCAGGGCAACAAATGATCTCTAGCTGCCCCTTATCGCTTAGAATAGCGACTGGTGACAGCCCAATTTGATGCATTCCGCCATCTGCTCTCTAGCCTTCTCCGCTCTTGCTTCATTGCCCACAACTCCTCGGTAAATCAAGGGGAGGAGCGGGCTTGGCATCGGATCAGGCGCTTGGGGGCGAAGCCACTTCCTCAAACCACCTATTGACCAGGGAGTCGACCGGGTCATCATCCAGACCGTCTGGCAAGACCCCAGGGCCTCCGAGAACCGCACAGGGGTCCAGGAGCCCCGGGGCGGGCCCAGATGGAAGGGCCCTGCTCCCCGCGAGGTGGGGTGGCACAGCCAGGAAAAGGTCAGCAGATAATGATCTGACCATGACACGGGACGGGTGAGCAAGCCCCGACCCCAGATCAAAACCCGTCGACGTGGAGGCAAAACCAGGTCCAGTGTATGTCCTCCCTTGTGAGTGGGACCGATGACAAATTGGGACAGGTTCATGGAGGCCATGGACTCCATTAACTCCAGAGCTACTCCAGTCAGCCCAGTCCCGGCATGCACATTGAAATCACCCAACACCAAAAGGCGGGGGATCTCAATAGTGCCGCCAAGATGAACTCAGAGAGCTCTGGGAGGGATAGGGCAGGGTCGCGAGACCCACACAAGCACTATCCCAAACCTGTCCCTCTGTCCCACCACAAGGTGGAGACATTCTAAACCTGGACTCACCAACGTCATCTGCTGACAACAAAAGAGTCCCTGTACACCATGGCCACCCCACCCCCGCCCCCGGCCTGCCCAACTGCTGCACACAGTAGCCCTGGGGAAGGAGGAGAGAGAGGGAAGCCCCTCCCCCTCCCCCACCCAGGTCTCCGTGAGGAATGCCAGGTCGGCGCACTCATCCACGATCAAGTCGTGGATGACAGGGATCTTATTATGCACCGACCTGGCATTAATCAGCAAGCAGGACAGGCTGGGGGAACAGACGGGATGGATCCCTGACATGTGGCAGTGAGCCGGCGGGTCAGAACGTGGGACAGGACGGAGATGCCTGTCCCGAGTTCTTCTTATCCGACCGACCCGCCGGCCCCAAGCGTACTTCCCGCGGTCCGACACCACCATGATAGGGCAACCAACAGGCTCCATGACATCACATCCCTGTTTACTTCAAACCCACAAACATACCAAGGCAGATACCTTTCCACCCAAAGGACCTGACACCAAAACATAAGAGGAGCAATATAGTATAGGTGGTCCAATGCAGTGAGGAATGTGCAGACTTCTACATTGGACTTCTACATTCAGGACCAGAATCAGTAGTGTACCTCCATTGGATGGACAAAAGACACTCCTTCAAAGATGAAGATGTACACATATTAGACAGAGAAGATAGGTGGTTTGAGATAGGGATCAGGGAAGCCATTCATGTATGTATTGAAAAATCCCTCTCTCAACAGAGGGAGGGGACTCAGGCACAGTCTATCTGCTACTTAATAAGCTGCTCTTTCAACCATTCCCAAACAAATCAGAAACACTTCATACCTCCTCCATCAAGGCTACAGCTAATGACACATACTTAATGGGTGTTGGGTAGGGTTGAATCGGTTGAATGTGAATAGATTAAAAATTGTGAGTCATTTTATACACGGAGGTAAGCCGAGGAGAGACCTGAACAGTAGTGAAACTATAATTTTGGGTTGAAGAAGTGGGGATTGTCTTATACATAGGGGCATTTTATAGATGGGGAAAATATGGTGCCTTCTGTTCCTTGATGTCACTGTATAATAGGGACACCCTGTCGCAGCCCCACATAATTTTTCGTGTATCTTCAGATTCAGAGTAAGGACTCTTGTGAAATCTTGAAAGCTAGATCCTCTGAATAACTTGACCATGCATTCAAGTCTTTAGTCTCCCTCTTTCCTCTGTGTAACCAAGATTTAATTTGGGGGTTGGGGTGGATAGGGCAGTGGCTTCTGAACTAATGGAAATGGTTGACACGATCCAGAGTGTTCTGTCTTTTCCTATGATCAAGATCCATTTAAAAAGGTACATCTGTTCCTAGGGAGTTTAAAAGGTCACCATAAAGCCTTGTCTAAGTTCCTCTACTCTGTCACCTGCAAATGGAAATGTACAGCCTTGAACAGCTTCTTCCAGTCCAAATGTGACCTTTTAGGAACAGGCAAGTTTCATTTTAGTACTACATTTCTCTAGAAGTTGGTATCTAAGGAATCTTGAGCAAGGAATGGATACTGCTGTTGCTGAAAACGCTGGCAAGACTACAGATCTGGAAGATGACAAGTGGCAACCTTTCAGTTGTAAGACATCCTGCTTCTCTAGTGGGAACAAATCTATACTCTATTTCAAAATATCATATGCTTTAATAGCAAGGATATTCTTGGAGTGTGGATTTCTCTAGAACTGAAATGGCATTTTCTGCATACAAGAAGATTTCCCTGGAGGAAACCAAACATATGCAGAAACATTTCCCCCCAGACAAGGAGAACTATCTGCTGGCATTTATAGGAAGAGCTTCTGGATGATGTCATTCAGTGGAAGGCTTGGTAGAACAGGAGTTCGCTTGGCAGGGATGAAGGTGCAGAGTTTACCCTCTCTGTACAGGAGACTGGATTTATAGTAGAATTAGGCAGTCTGAGGGCTGCATGTGGACCCACCAGCAACCTGCCTCCAAGTATTTCCCACACTTCAAATGTATCTTTCAAAATGGGCTGACAGAGTCCCCCTTTGCCTTTGGAAGTATGGGGGAAGGACAGTTTTACCATCTTTTCAGCAACCCATAACACCTCTGACTATCCATTCCTATATTTTATTTTTTTAAAACCTTGGTGGCCATTAAAAGGCTCAAGGCAGTTTTTCCAGTACCCCCATTTGTATAAATAAATTGAAAAATTGAGAAACGTGAGGATCACAGGAGTGTTTGTGGCTCTCCAAAGTCCAGAGAAGGGCCATTGTGACTCCCAGACCTACGGAGATTGCTCAGCCCTGGTTTAGAAAGAACATTTGTGGTTCCACTTGTTTGGTAGACAATATCACCCCATGTTTGTACACCAAGCTCTGCATGTTGAGTTATCTCCTAGTTTTAGCATGTTAATAACCAAACTAGCATATCAATACACAATTTCTGTTGTGATCTACGGGTATCGCTTTTCAATTGTGGAGACCTCAGAACAGCTTTATGAGGAATGACAACACCTGGTACAGAATACTGACTGTCCCTTGGAGCTGGGGATGGGAAGGTGGTGGGAAGGAGTATGGGGTGGAGGGCCCTAGAAAAGGACGTGCCTGAATGATGTCCTGAACAGGACCTTTCCCCATTTTGTTACACATCATACCCATAGTGAGTTATGATTGATTTTTATCACTTGTTATAAAGCAAAGCCTTTCTGTCTTAAGCTTCCAACCCATCAGATTCCCAAGGACTTTTGTAGACTTTTTCCAATGGGCAGTACCAGTTTTAAAGAAACTTTGAAAGAGTTACTCTCGGCTTGTGTGAGAGAAATCCAATAGTAACAGCAGCCATAGAATTTAGAATCAGATAGTTTTGCTTAAGTCTGAACACTCTTTTTGAAATGCTAAAAGAACTTTCAAATATATTCTCAAAGGCTTTCACGGCCAGGATCTGATAGTTGTTTTTATTTATTTATTTATTTATTTTTAACTCTTGTATACCGCCCTATTCCCACAATGGGGACTCAGGGCGGTTAACAACATAAAAAGTAAAAAGACATATAAAATCAAATACAGATAATAGACAACAGATTTGCTAAAACAATTAGATCCAAGGTTAAATAGGCGGGAGGGAAAAAAAAAAGGCAGGGTCCCTAGCCCTCGCCGTAGGCCTCTCGAAAGAGCATGGTCTTAAGGTTCTTCTTAAACACCGCCAGCCAGGTTCCTGCCGAAGTTCACCTGGGAGTTTGTTCCAAATTGCCGGTGCCACCACCGAGAAAGCACGACTCTGCAGGGCTTCCCTCGGGGACCGTCTGCAGGGAAAGGGCCACCGAAGAACGGGTGGGCCGGGCCCGGTCTAAGCCAGGAGGGTTTTGTAAACCAAAACCAACACCTTGAACCTTATTCGGGAGGCAACGGGTAACCAGTGTAGGCGAGCCAGAATGGGGGTGGCGCGGTCATTGGCCTCAAGGTTCAAGGGGAGCCACATGTAGAGAGCGTTGCAGTAATCCAACCTCGACTGTTGTCCTCAAGGAGCCCTCATCGAGACTCTGGGCGATAAGCCTTAGGTGGTAAAAGGCCGACCTGAGGCTGACACCTGAGAATCCAGGCTCAGATCCGGGTCCAGGGCAAATTCCTCACTCTTTGCGCCAGCTGGAGGACGGACCCGCCCAGACTGGGAAGAGGGCCACAGTACCCCTCCGACGAGCCCCGAAGAACATAACCTCGGTCTTGCCTGGGTTGAGCTTGAGTCTGTGGGTCCTGGTCCAATCCAGAACCGCAGCCAGGCAGCGATCAAGGGTACGGACGGCCTCCACTGCATCGGTGGAAAAGGAGAGATAGAGCTGCGTGTCATCAGCATACTGATGGCAGCAGACTCCATAACTCCGGATGATCTCAGCCAGCGGCTTCATATAGATGTTAAAGAGCATTGGGGAGAGTGACGACCCTGAGTCACCCACACAAGAGAGTGTCCAGGCGCCGACAACTCCAGGCGCCGGACAACTCAAAGCCACTTGCCGGACCAGGCCAAGGCCTGGCCCCCAATTTACCGTGGTCGAAAAGGCGAGAAGGACCAGCAGGGTTGTTCCTCAACAGATCATCATGCAGCGCGACCAGGGCCGTCTCCGTCCCATGACGCGGCCTGAACCCGGACTGGAAAGGGTCCAGGACATGGTTCTCCTCCAGGAAATGACTGGAGACTTCAATCACCTTGCCCAAAGAGGAACGTTGGCTTGGGGCGATAGTTGGACAAATCGTCCACAGCCAAGCCGGATCTTTTAATAATGGGCTTCACCACCGTCTCCTTCAGAAGACTGGGAAAAATCCCGTCTCTGAAGGAGGCCAAGGCAATCAGTGAAGCCCATTTCGGCAGCTCCCCCTGCGCTCTTAATCAACCAGGAAGGGCAAGGGTCGAACGGAGAGGCCGCAGGCCTGATGTCCCAGTGCCCTGGAGTCATCCACCGGTGTTACAGGCCCAAACTCAACAAACCGGGCGACCGAGGCGGCCCGGCGCCTGGCCACGACAGAGGCCGGGCTAGGCAACCGGAGTCCAGCTTTTTTTAAAGTAGGCTGCGAATGACTCACTAGTGAAATCACTAGGAGGAGGCCCCGCGGACCGGGATTGGTGAGGTCTCGAACCACACGGAATAATTCCGCTGACGATTCGAGGCCTCACCAATTCTCAGGGCGGCGAAAGATCTCCTGGCCGCCCTTATCGCAAGTAGCAACCGAAAGCCTCAGCCCAATTCTGTGCCGTTCTCTAACCTTCTCCGCTCTTGCTTCATCGCCCGCAGCTCCTCAGTAAACCAGGGAGACGAGCGGGCTGGCATCGGATCAGGCGCTTGGGGGCGATCCGATCGACAACCCCCGCCACCTCCTCAAACCACCGTTGGGCAAGGGAGTCGGCCGGATCGTCATCCAAACCGTCTTCCCGAGGGCCTCCGAGAACCGCGCAGGGTCAAGGAGCCTCCGGGGTGGAAGGGCCCAACCGCAAGAGAGAAAGTCAGCAGATAATGATCTGACCATGACACGGGCGGTCAGCAACCTCCCGACCCCAGATCCGAACCCCGCGATGTGGAGGTAAAAACCAGGTCCAGGGTGTGTCCACCCTTATGGGTAGGTCCGATGACTACAGGTTCATGGAGGCCATGGACTCCATGAATTCCAGAGCTGCTCCCGACAGTTTGACGTCCCCTACCACCAATAGGCGGGGACCTCATTGAACTCGGAGAGCTCTGGAAGGGAGAGTGCAGGGTCGCGGGGAGCACGGTTACCCCAAACCTGTCCCTCTGGCCCACCATAAGGTGGAGACATTCCAAGCCTGGACTCACCAACATCGCAGATCTACTGACATGAAAAGATTCCCTAAAGACCATTTTGGGCTGTTTGGCCATGTTCTGGAAGTTTTTCTTCCTCGTGTTTCTCCAGACTCTGCAGCTGGCATCTTCAGAGGGCAAGGAGCTCAGGGAACTAGGAGTTCTCTCTGTGCTCTGGGGTATAGAGTGAGTGAGACTGTGGGGTTTCAAAGTTGTGGGAAAGAGGAGACGAGGGATGGGCACCTTACAAAACTGACACACCATTTTGTTGTTTTGTAATGTTTCGAACCATTTCAAAATGAAACGGCAGACAGCGTATCTTCCCAAACCAAAATGAAATGATGTTTTCAGATTGGGAGGGACCGAACCAGAGAGCCACCACCAGATCTCACTTCAGCAATGAGTTCTGCTGGCTGTTTCCCTGCTCCGTTCTTGCCTGCCACCGCCTCTCTGCTGTTTTTTTTTTTTTAACTTGGTCTGTAAAGGGGACCACGACTACTCTGGGAGAGACAAACTTCAGGTATCTAAGCTTTTACTTTTGTGAAATAGATTTTTTAAAAATAAAAAATAAGATGTAGCTCCTAGTACACTGCTTTTCCTTAAAACATGAGGTTTTTTTTTTTTTTTTTGAGAGAGAGAAGATGGAATAAGAATCTAGAGATGTAGCCTACCAACATGTACCAAGTTTCCTGAAACTGTGTCCAGCTTCAAGAGTGCTAATATTGTTCAGGCCTTGCCATTGTTATTGCCAACAGATTACCCTTTAGGTCAGGCCTGCCCAAAGTCCGGCCCGGGGGCCAAATCTGGCCTGCCAGGCCATTCTGAGTGGCCCGCGGCTGGCTGGCCTGCCCCTCCCTCCCCCTCCTTCACCCCATGTTTTTTTAAAGAAAGTGGGTGGGGCTTGCAGTGGGGTGGCAGGGTTGGGGAGCAACTGGCCCCTGACACATACTCAGCCACCAAATCTGGCCCTCTTTACAAAAAGTTTGGGCACCCCTGATTTAGATATTTACTCTGATTGTCTGACCTCTTGTTTGTATCAGGTGTACTGCTGTACAAATTTCCCTGCTGGCTGTTCCACTACTTCCTTTGACCACAGTCATACCTGGTTTCCTTCGTATTTAAATTTCCTGTGTATTTTGGGGGGGAGCGGTCACATGGTTTATAATGAGGAGTTGGTGTCCTCTCCTCTGTGTTGTACCTTCCTATTCTGGTTCTGTTCTAACCTGTGTACTACGCATTTTCTCCTACTTTCCAGCTCCAGTTTCCAAGGCTCTGTCTTTTAAGCTGGGTAGAGAGGGGAGAAACTGAATTTACTGCATATTTTCAGTGTCCTGTTGTTGCAACAGAAGCAAACAAGTAAGCATTTTCGAGTGAAGTTTCTAAATCCAGCCCCTGGCGGTGGTTTAGGAAACTTCGCTGAAATAGCTGTTCGAGGGGCATGGTCGGCCGGGAGCAGAATTTGCTTCTCTTCCTGGTCAGCACGTGATCTTTTACTGTGTAGTTCACCAACAGGTAACTATGCAGAAAACGCAGGTATGACCATGGTCTTTGCCAAAAAATCTCAAGGGGTGGATATTGCCCTCTTTCCTTGTTTCCTCTCCCATTTCCCCTCATTTGCTGTATGTTTCCCTCATGCCTGGTTCATTCTGCCATTATTACCTTGCCTTGCCTCTGAACTGCTCTTTTTTTTTCTCTCTCTCTCTCTCTCATACACCCACCCACACACATAGCATCTTTTCCTCCCATTCCCATAAGGAGGCACCAGTGATGGTGCATGCCTTGCTGTTTGCTTGCAGGCCCTGATTTGGGGAACCGCCACCCCCAAACAGTGTACCCACTGAAGCTTGACACATGGTTGGTAATTGGAATTTCCACTCCAAGTAACAGCTCCATGCACACGGGCAGCCAGTGTGTGTGTGGGGGGTCTGCATGTGATCAGCTTAGATATAGGTCAGTAAGAAATCCTTTGCTCCAAGGGGTAGAATAATCTTGGCACCTGGAGCTCACAAAAGAGTTGAGGTTTCCTCTCCAGCTTCCATTGTCCTCTGGCTCCATGGCTGTCAACCTTCCATCCATCCTTATGTGGACCCAGTGCTCATGAAAAGCTGGCATAAACATTTCCTGGGCAGAAAGGCTCCATGATTCAGTAGCCACGCTTCATCATCCATTAGCCCTGCCTGCTGATCCAGCCCTCTCCACCTCCCAGGGACCAACAAAACCATTCTTCAAGAGACAGAAGCAGCCAAGCTTTTCCGAACAACTTGGCCAACACCCCTTCCATCCCTCTTTTATTCCTCCTGTCTCTCCCACTACCTCCGCAGGTTATCCCAAGGTGAAGTTGCCAATGACAGAGATCATATGCAGAAATGAATATAATCGAGTTTTGCATGCATGCTATTTTAAACATCCCTCTAGCAGAACAGTATTTTAACTCATGTTCCACGTATAAAACACACTTCCCAGGCAAAGTGATCCAGGCTTGTATTTGCATAATGGAGACACTCTTTGAACTGCTCTTCATTTTAATGTAAATGTAATTTAAACCATGCTTCTTTTGCTTCTGCAACCAAGGGCTAGCTTGAACCTGTTGCATTTCTAAATCCAGGTGAACTTGAGGAAGACAGAGAGTGAAATGCTAGAAAGCTGTTCTTAGTGAGTTTGGACAGCAGCACAGATAGACCAATGGTCTGATTCGGTGTAGGACAGCTTCCTCTGTTCATGTAAATGGGAGATGACGTGTGCCGCTTACATACTCTTCCATAGTGCCTAAAGCACCACCTGGGCAGTTTACAACATAATGAGTGTCTGCAGGCTACACCTTGCCTCTCCCACAGCAATCTGGGTACTCTATTTATCGGCCAAGGAATACATGCACTCCTATGATTTACCAGTCCCTTATAGGGATGTAAAGCAAGCTCTGTTTCCTCCTAATGTGCTAAGTGGGGAAGTGTAAAATAAAATAGAAGCACTCAACTTTGAAAAAGCCTTGCTGCAGCTATTAGGGTTAGGTGCCTCCCCCTTCCTTCCATTTGAAGAGGACTTGTACGTGGACTAGGCCAGTTTTTTGTGCCATTGGACAAATCCGCAGTAGGCTCTCTTTTTCTTATTGGGTGGGCCCTTTGAAAAGGAGATGCCCCAAATGGGCTGCTGTGCCTTTGTGAGTGATTGGCCTGTCAGGACAATTTGCTCACAGTCCACAAACCACCATTTGGCCCAAATCCTTGTCAGGCCATCTCACTGTGGCTTGCCTGGATCCTAAAAAACATAGGTAGAACATTTCCATACCAGCATTTTGGAGTAAAAATAATTTTGTTTTAAAAATAACATCCAGCGCATTTAAAATTTTAAAGACCTGCCTCCCCCAGAAGGGAGAAAATGTTTATCCCTTAGAGATGTTTATCTTCTTTTCTTTTCTTGGTTTTACTTTCCTTCAGGGACACCAAAGTACTCCAGGACTGAATAAAATGAATATTTTAATTTTGTTTTGTTTTGTTTTGTTTTGTTTTGTTTGTTTTTAGAAGAGACCCCACTTCCCCAGAAGAAAGCACATTTTATTCCCTTAGCTGTACTAGACATATCTCACATCAAAAGGCCTCTGATCCCATAAGAAAGGTGTTTCTTCCCCTCACGCTCATTAGCCTTCAATGAAGTGAGAATCCCAGCTTTAGGCAGAGCAGAGCGAAAATGCTCCACATTTTGCCAGGACTCGGGGCAGAAGAGAGAACCGAGTCCAGGTTGAAGGGGCCTCTCTTGAGGGCTGCTTCCTGTTTTAGTGGGTCCAGCAGCATTTTAACAGATTAAAGACCTGGCTAGAACTACCCCTTTACACGATCTGGAAAAAAGGCATTGACTGTGAGTTAGCAGCAAGCAGGCATGAACCTGCCATTCATCCTGTTTTAAAATGTAGTAATACAAAGAAAATGAAAGTTTACATTCCACCCACCTCTTTCTATGTTGGTGGTGGCACAAGAAGTAACTTTTAACTGGAAGGTAGTAAATAAGGAAAGTATCCCCCCCCTCTCTCACACACACTTGTTGGAATGGTAACAAAATGCTTCTATGTCCACAGGCCCTTCTATGTCTCGTGTGTGTGTGTGTGTGTGTGTGTGTGTGTGTGTGTGTGTGTGTGTGTGTGTGTGTGTGTGTGTGTGTGTGTGTGTGTGTGTGTGTGTGTGTGTGTGTGTGGCCCCTCTCCTTCCTACCACCAAGCAGCAGTTGGCAATGTGACAGCCAGGGGCAGGAAGGATGCACCAGCCTTCTCTGGGCAGACTCCTCCATTTCCAGGTGCCACTGTCTTTCAGTGCTTTCTTTGGTCACTGTTGCTTCTCCGGCCTTCAACTCATGGCTTGCGGAATAGGGGAAAATGCACCACACAAAGCAGCAGGGAGTCGCTGCAGATTCCATCTGGTTTTTCCAGCATCCGTCATTTCTCCTAGCAACTCCTAACATGGCTGCCCAGTATGTTCCCAATTCAGGAGGGAATCTAAAATATGATGTGCTTGGACCGGGACAAGGTCTTCCTTATGGCAAACCGGGATGGCTGCACCCGTAGCCATTCGATGACACCTTGCTTGTGCAAAATACTGACATTAACAAAGATGTCTGTATTAGAATTAATCAGAGGCATGAGGTTTTGGGATCCCTTGTGAGTTTTGAAGCTATACTGCCTCTATATTTTTTTAAAGAGAGAAAGAAAAAAGTGCTGCTGGTGGTAGAACTCATGAGCAGAAGAGTTTGCATGTGTTAGGGCCACTGTTGGAGACAGTGGTTGACGGGAAATGCAAACAAGAGCTGCAGTTAAGACAAGGTTATAATGTGGGAATGGATATACGGTTCTGAAAAGCAGAAAGTATGAGAGGCATTAAGGAAGCGGGGCTCTAATGGGAAAATATATGTATGCAAATGGAAGCAATCCCAGGGAGACAACAAGGGTCAATTACTGATGCTGCTCTTAAACCTAAGAGGGTTTTCAAAAAATGTGAGCTGTTCAAGAAATGGTTTCCTGTCGTCATCCCTCAGTGAGTTCCCCTGACCAAGGGGAGGATTCAGACCCAGGTTTCCTGGACCCCTAGTACGCCCAACCTTCTGCCTTTCACATGCTCCAGTCCTTAACCAATGTATACTCTCTGTAACACAGAAACACACAGGTATGTACTGTATATGTATACTTATAGGTTCACCCTATGTTTTATTTTTGTAATTCGTTTAAATACTTTTAAGATGGAAGAATAGTTTAAAATCACATTTTATATTGTACTGTACATATTGTTCTAACCTCCCAGTCATATTTCAGTATATGTTTGTATACCAATATTTGACTGCTATATTCTGGACTAATTTTATAAAGATCCCATGACCATATGTAGTGGTCAACACATTGCCCTCCAGCGCCAGCTATCGATGGTCTAAATTACAATTGTAGGATGAATTTTCTATTCTCTTTAGCAGCATTTTTTGTCCTTACTTTCCTACTGATCTCTTATGTGCAGTGAAGTCCAGGCCTTTAATCTCTTATGATTTTTCTTTTCTTTTCTTTTCTTTTCTTTTCTTTTCTTTCTTTCTTTCTTTCTTTCTTTCTTTCTTTCTTTCTTTCTTTCTTTCTTTCTTCTTCTTCTTCTTCTTCTTCTTCTTCTTCTTTTTCTTCTTCTTCTTCTTCTTTTTCAAATAATCTCTACGTGTTAAATCCACTTAGTGTTCAGAACTCATGATAGGAAATGTAAATTGGAAGACATGTTATCACTTCCTTCCTTCCTTCCTTCCTTCCTTCCTTCCTTCCTTCCTTCCTTCCTTCCTATTTAGTCTAAAATAGAATTCTATGAAATTAATAAGCTAGTTCAACTCATTTGAGGTTTTTAATTGATGCTGTGTTTCTACTCTTTTTGGGATATTTTTCCCACAGCAGAAAAAAAAGCCTTATGTTTATTTTTGTACGGGAAAGTTCATTTCCCTCACCAATTAAAATGTATTAGGTAAGGGAGAAATTCCAAAGCTGGCAAAATGTACGTGCCCATCTGTCATTTAGAGAGATTTGGCTGATAATTCCTTCATCAACGTCATTGAATGTTGCAGTGATGGAATTGCTTCAACTTTCACTTAACTTGCACTCTCCTCGCTACAGGACTACCTTGTCCTCCAGGACATAAATGTTAAAGTTGAAGCCAGCTGGATTTTAGTTCACTGTGAGAGAGTGAAATCATATGCGTTTTAGGTGGTCTACTATAAGTAACACTAGGTCTGACTATAGTCATGTATTCTGAGTGTGCAGGTTTATGGTGATAATGAAGATCACAGTATCTAAGGCAATGTTTTCAGAAAACAGTTTGGACATCCCAGTAAATGTGGGGCATGGATTGTACAAATGGTGGACAGTACATAATAATTTCAGAGTTTAAATGATTACATCTATATATAAGTAAAGGAATGATCTGAGTTTGGCATTGAGAGTGTTGTTTACATCTCCTGAATAGAGTATCACTCAAAATACTTCTTCCAGTGAAAAAGGATCAGGATGATTTTAATGTCTCCTTGTCTTTTTAGCCGTATGTAGATGAGGAGAGGCTCTAGGCTACTCCACTTGTGAGGCCCCACCCAATCCCCCACTCTCATGATTAGAAGAAAATGGAAGAGTGTTATAAACAAAATTGAGTGACACCAAGGATGTTGATGGGTACAGTAGTACCTTTGTTTACAAGCATAATCTGTTCCTGAAATATGCTCGAAAACCAAAATACAGTAATACCTTAGTTACTGAAAGCCTTGGTTAGTGAAAAAATTAGATAACAAAATGAAATTTCCAGGAATGGGGATTCTTTGGTTTAAGAAAAAAATTAGAGGACCCGAAGGATTGCAATGGGGCTGGGGTGATGGCTATTCACGGGATGCAGCCATCGGGAAGGGGCTCGATCAGAGCCAGGATCTCACCAAAGGAGGCTGGGAGGGCAAGGGATGAGCAGCTGCAGCTGCCAGTGCAAAAAAGGAACAAGCAGCTGTGGGCGAGTCATTCTCCCCCCCTCGGCACATTGTGTGCCTCCTCCTCTACCTCCCCCAAGGCTTGGTGATTCTGGGGAGTGTAGTGAGGGCAGCCCTGATCACCTTTGGTGAGCCCGCTCCCCCCTTGCTGGATCGGGACTGCCAGTTTTGTGCTGCTGCAGGTACACCAAAGGGTTAAACACAGGGAGGTAATCAGATCAGACCTCCTTCCCACCTCACACAACAGGAAGGCAATATGCAAGCATGACATTTGAACAGGCAGGAGAGGCGAGTGAGGTGGGAAAGAGCCGCCTTTGTTACGCTCCCCAGAATTGCCAAGCCTTAGTGGGATGGGGAGAGGAGAAGACATGCAATGGGGGGGGGTCACTCACCACCGCTCGTTTCTTTTGTGCACTGGCAGCTGCAGCCGACCACCCCTCGCCCTCCCAGCCTCCTTTGATGAGATCCTGGCTCTGATTGAGCCCCTTCCTGAAGGCAGCATCCTGTGCCTAGCTGCCCACACACACACACACACACACACACACACACACACACACACACACACACACACACACACACACACACACACACACATTACAATCCCCTGGCATCCTTTGGCAGTGGCTCTGGATCTGGAGCTCTTGCAGCCGCTGTGGCTGCCTTGTGTGAAGCCCTCCGGGGCCTCAGTTGAGGCGGTGGCTGTGGCTGCCATTGCTGGTGGTGGTGGTCCAGCTGCTCTCATTCCTCCTGCCGCCACCATCACCGTTTCTCCAGGACCTGGCCAGGCAATGCTGATCACCTTTTCCAGAGCCCCCAATTCAGTCCTGGGGCTGCAACACCCAGAGGCTGGAAGTTTCCCATAGGAATGCATTGAAAACTAATTAACCCATTCCCCTGTTTGATTTTTTAAAGCCCCTGGAATACATTTATTGGTTTTCTTTGCATTCCTGTGAGAAATCATGTTTCTGTTAACGAAATTTTCACACAACAACATGTCCCACAGAATGGATTAATTTAGTTAACAGAGGTACCACTGTACTTGCATATCAAAGCAAATTCTCCCATAGGAAATATGGAAAGTTGCCCTGCTCTCACATGAATTCTTGGGTTTACAATTTTGGGAGAGGGGATACTGCCCGCTGGGGGTGGGGACAGGGCTGTGGAGGCCCCCCTAAATTAAGAGGCTCTAAACTTCAGCCTACTTAGCCTATATATAAATCCAGCCCTGCCTTCTCTTGATGTCTCAGGTGAATCTACTCCCCGGTTCTGGAGGCTGTTTAATCCATCACAGCAGTCTTGTTGGGTGGCATAAAGGGCTGCAGAAAGAAGGATAAGAATTGACAGAAATAGTCTGCATCCTTGTTCTACAAGCAGAACTGTGCCACTGGATCAGGGGCCTGTTGTGAAGTAAGGAGCCCTTTCATTTGTGGAAACAATCTCTGGAAGTGGCCCTTCATCGTTCAGAAGTATTTGTCCTCTTATGAAGAAAGGGAAGCACAGGTGCAGGTACAAAATTGAAGCAAAGCTCTCACCGTGATTGCATTGCGTGATACACTCCCTGAGGATTTTGACTGGGATAGAGTCCAATGAAACATTTTGCAGCCGCCTTTATAGCTCTGCAACCTGATGTTATGTCTGCATTCTTGTTTCTCATGCTGCATCAGAAAATATTTCTGTATCTCCACAATGTAAATACACAGCAGTAGAATTGATATGTTCTTTTCGTCAAGGAGCTAACTCTTAATTCCCAGCATAGTAGGCCTTTGCAAATGAATGCAAGGTTGGCCTCTTGTGTTAGAAGGTCATTCATCTCCTCCCTGGGAAGTGTTAATGTCACATTTGTGTAGGAAGCAAGTCACTTTACAGTTGATGTTTTAGGGGTTCCAGATGCTTTTGTTCTGATATACAGTATTAAATTAACATATAAGACCAAAAGCATGATATAGTTGAATGGCAGGCTACAGCAGATTCTGGCAAGAGAAAACAGACTTTAACAGTCTACAAGGGCTTCATTTGAAAAAAGGAATGAACTGTCTCCATATTTGTAAATCACATGAGTACTGGAGAAGCTACTTAGGTGAGTAGCAAAATGTTTCCATCCCACAAGAAAAGAAGTCCAGTTGTCATAACTCATCTCCCAGATAATCCACGGACCCATGAGTATTGCAATAAAAATTGCATGATGACCTTTTGAGGACTGGAGCTTATTGCAAGTGAAGATTTTTTTTTCAAAAGAATTGTTTGTAAAGTGTTATGTAACTGGAAGTTCCTGGTAATGTAACAAATAGTTCTGAATAACAGTAGACATGAGCCTCATGTCACAGTGGTTAAACTACTGAACTGCAGCCATAACAGTGCTCATGACCTGGGGTTCAGTTCCATTTAGCAGGCTCAAGGTTCACTCAGCTTCCCATCCTTCTGAGGTCAGTAAAATGAGTACCTAGCTCACATGGGGGGGGCAATGTGTAACCTGCATAATTACTTGTTAACCACCCAGAGAGCACTTTTAACACTATGGGGTGGTATGTAAGCAACACACCTTTGCTTTTTAGACAGAAAGACAAACAGTTACAATCTTGCAGACAACTCAGTACATGAGCTTGCTCAATGGAACTTTTCAAAGGATTACGTTTATCACACTGTTCATTCTGAAATTTACTCCCACTCAGTTCTCAGGTAAGTTACTTTTGGGGGCTACACAAAATCTTCTAGTGAATATGGCCACTGTCCATGCTGGCTAAGGAATTCTGCAATGCAAAATGAATTGTAGTCATATTAAAAAGATCAAATCTCTATATCTATTTCTTAAGTCTGCTTCCACTACAATATAGTTTGCCTTATAAAAGGAGGGCCCTTTCCGAAGAATGCAGAAGTCTAGAACTCTGATAGGTCACACTAAATTGTTTTATGCATAACTATATGAATCTATGACTGGTATTTGAACATCCAGGCAGGAATGACCCAAAAATGATGAGTACAAAATAATGGGTGAATATGAAAATCATCTAGAGCATAGTCTGCCTGAAAATTCTGTTGTAAACTTGAGCCATTAACAAGTGATGTGGGGACTGCTTCGCGCATGCATACATGTCTTGTGATATATGCATTTCTGAAGAGATTCCATTGAAAAGAATTGAGGTGATAATGAAAGTTCTAACTGTTTTGTTTGATCTGTGATAGTTCATTTACACATACAATTAATCACTTAATCCTGCCATTGTCATCTGAGGAGCATGCACCTATCAAGCAGCCTTAAGAGATAACAGCATAAAGAGTGAAAATTAGCAAAGTATAGAAGGAACTTGAAGAATGTATACAGGGAGGGAGGGAGGGAGAATGTATACAGGGAGGGAGGGAGGGCACCCCCAGAAAAGAAAATGGTACCAGACTGGCCAGAATACCATGGGTGAAATTTGTCAAGGAAAAAACTGATCCTAGAAAAAGTAACCAAAAATACATGCTGATCTTAGTCAGCAAGTGGAAGAATTACAAGATCTGATATTTCAGAGAGGATAGCCGTGTTAGTCTTTCCAAGAATTGAAGGCAAATATCAAAGAAAACAAAACAACACAAAAGACACAAAACATGTGACACCTCATTATGCTGCTACATGTCTGAAGAAATGGACGTGTCCAAGAAATGTTACATTAAAATATGAAAGTTAGTCTTTAAGGTGTCACATGTTTTGTGTCTTTTTTTTTGTTTTGTTTTTCTTTGATTTTTGCCTGCAAGATCTGATATGGAGAATTTGGAATTAAGAACAAGATCCAGAAAGTCCTTTTCGCATTGAGAGGTAGCTAGATCAAGGAAAGATTTGAAGACTCAGCCTAATAATCATATGGAATTCCAAGGAATAAGCACATTTTGTATGGAAATATCAAAAATAAGCATGAGAACTTCAGAACGAATTAAACTACATTTAACCAAGTAGAGAAAATAAGTTTGTTGAAAATAAGAGCAGGTAAGTCTTTTAATAAAATAATGTGCTTGAATACAATGGACATTAAAACTGAACTTCCAGGGAGGAGGTAGAACTAAGATAAGGGGAAGACATATACCTTGCATGGTAGCAAAGGAAAGTGGCTCTACCGTCATGATAAGTGGTACAAAGAGAGCAGGTAACAGGCCCTGGAATAGGAGGAAGCTGAAATGAATGGATGAAAACTTCATCTCAGAGAGACAACATAAAAATGTTTTGTTACAACTGTAACTGTTAAACTGAGAGACAGAATGACAGCTCAGAAGAGCATCTGTAACAGAACGGCACATAGAAGAGTGACAGGGAATCGAAATGAGATTGGATTGAGAATTAAAGGCTTGTCAGAGAGGGCCAGAATTAAGTGAAAAGTCACCAGCTAATGAAATGAACTAGATAAATGAAACAGGAAGGAAGGAAGGAAGGAAGGAAGGAAGGAAGGAAGGAAGGAAGGAAGGAAGGAAGGAAGGAAGGAAGGAAGGAAGGAAGGAAGGAAGGAAGGAAAAGCCAAAGGAGAGCTTTGGCGAAAGACAGGTGCTATGAGGAAAGAAATGAATGAATTCATTGGAAGAGTCAAAACAAATAGCTGCCTCAGTATTGTTTCTTTTTAACAATTTTGCATGTCTGTACACTACAGTGCTATATTACTTTTGGTATCCCTTTAGTGGTTGCGACCCCATCCTACAGAGTTTGAAGTGTGGTGCCTTATGATCACTTAAGCCTTTGACAGCTAAAGGGATATGGAACTGACATAACAGAATGCAGATGTACCTCAAGAAAAGCCTTGACACTTATACTTGAACTAGTCAAAGTATTCAAGTCCGAGAGGTCTTCAGTGATAACCTAGAGAGAGCATTAACAATGTATGTGCCATAGATATCTGATTCTAATGTTAATTCACAGATCAAGAGTTTTCCTTATAAAACCAGAAATAGTTTGCTACAGGGAAGGATGATCCAGGGCTGATTTTGATTGTTTTGGCTCTAAGCAGGGGAGTTATTCCTGCCAAACCTCCCATTTAAATAAAAGACTTTAATATAGCCTTTAGCAGTGCTCTTGGAAACTGGTAATTACCTGCAGATGATATTAGTGGAACTGTAGAAGTCCCCATAGATTGGAGGAGGGCAAATGTTGTCTCCATCTTCAAAAAAGTGGGGTGGGGGGGAAGAGGACCCAAATAATTACCGCCCAGTCAGCTTGACATCTATTCCTGGAAAGATTCTAGAACAGATTATTAAGCAGACTGTAATTATTTAACAAGCAATGCTGTCATTACTAGAAGTCAACACAAGTTTCTCAAAAACAAGTCTTGCCAGACTAATTTGATCTCTTTCTTTGATAAAGTTACAGGCCTGGTGGATGAGAGGAATGCTGTGGATGTTGCTTATCTTGATTTCATTAAGGCCTTTGATAAGGTTCCCAATGACATACTTGCCAAGAATTTAGTAGAATGTGGGATAGATAATGCTACTATTAGGTAGATTTGTAATTAGTTGACTGATCATATGCAAAGGGTGATCGTAAATGGCTTCTCCTCAGCATTGAGAGGGTTGACCAGTGAGCTGCCCCAGGGTTTTGTTCTGGATCCGGTGCTATTCAACATCTTTATTAATGACTTGGATGAAGGAATAGAGAGTAGGCTGATTAAATTTGCAGATGATACCAAATTAGGAGGGGTAGCTAATCTCCTAGAGCATATGATAAAAATCCCGAATGACCTTGTAGAGTGCTGGCCCAAAGCAAATAGAATGAGGTTCAACAGAGAGAAATGTAGAAAAAATGAATTGCATAGATATAGAATGGGAGACACCTGGCTGGAAAAAGAGTACCTGTGAAAGGGATCTGGGAGTCTGGCTGGACCAGAAATTGAACATGAGCCAGCAGTGTGATGCGGTGGCCAAGAAAGACAATGCAATTTTTGGTTGTATCAACAGAACCATAGTGTCTAGATCAAGGGAAGTGATAGTACCATTCTATTCTGCTCTGGTCAGACCCCACCTGCAATACTGTATACAGTTCTGCACTCCACAATTTTAAAAGGATGTTGACAACCTTGAGCAGGTCCAGAGGAGGGTGACCAGGATGGTTAAAGGTCTGCAACGTATATCTTACGAGGAGTGGCTTAGGGATCTGGGAATGTTAATCTTACAAAAAGCCATGTTGAAATATTTGATGTCATATTGAAGAGAGGTCTGGCTTGTTTTCCGTGGCTTCAGAGACTAGGACTCGGAGCAATGGTTTCAAACAGATTCCATTTGAACATTGGGAATAACTTCCTGACTGTTAGAGCTGTCTGGCAGTGGAATAAGCTGCCATGGAGGGTGGTGGAGTCTCCTTCTTTGGAGATTTTTAAGCAGAGGCTGGATGGCTATCTGTCGGGGGTACTTTAATGGGGGTTTCTGCATGGCAGGGGGTTGGACTGGATGGCCCTTGAGGTCTCTTCCAACTCTTATGATTCTATGATCCTATGATATAGGTCAGGAAATATAAAATAGCTGTGGAAAATAATCTCATGCAGCAGTATAGCTGATGTCACACCAATTTTTAAAAAAGGAAGGAGGGGGAACCCGGGAAACTACAGGCCAGTTAGCCTTACGTCTGTTCCAGGGAAGATGGTGGAAAGCCTCATCCAAGAGAAAATGTTAAAACACATAGAAGAACAAACCTTGCTGAGGGGAAATAAGCATGGCTTCTGTAAGGGTAAGTCTTGCCTGAAAAACTGTTTAGAATTTTTTGAAAAGGTCAACAGGCATGTGAACTTGGGTGAACTGGTGGATATTGTCTATATTGATTTTCAGAAGGCTTTTGACACAGTCCCTCACCAAATGTTGATGAGAAAATTGCACAGTCAAGGGATAAGAGGGCAGGTCCTCTTATGGATTGAGAACTGGTTGAGATCCAGGAAACAAAGAGTAGGTGTCAATGGGAAATTTTCACAATGGAGAGAAGTGAAAAGTGGTGTGCCGCAGGGCTCTGTCCTGGAACCGGTGCTTTTCAATCTGTTCATAAATGACCTGGAGACAGGGATAAGCAGTGAGGTGGCCAAGTTTGCAGATGACTCGAAACTTTTCCTGGTAGTAAAAACCAGAGAAGATTGTGAAGAGCTCCGGAAGGATCTCTCCAAACTGGGGGGATGGGCTGTGGAATGGCAAATGTGTTTCAATGTAGCTAAATGTAAAGTAATGCATATATGGGGCAAAAAAATCCAAACTTTATCTATCAACTCATGGGCTCTGAGCTATCCGTGATGATCAGGAAAGAGATTTTGGTGTGCTGGTGGACAACTCAATTAAGGTGTCTACCCAGTGTGTGGCAGCAGTGAAGAAGGCCAATTCCCTGCTAGGGATTATCAAAAAGGGGAATGAAAATAAAACAGCCAACATTATACAATGGACCCTTGTATAACAAACAGCTTGTATAACATAAAATTTGTACAACATAAAAAATTCTGGAAATATGGGAAATTTGCTTAACATAATTGCCTATGGGGAAAATCCATACAACATAAAAATGGGATCACTCTATTTTCAATGCATTCCCACGGGAATTTGTATAAAGGAAAATTTGCTTAACATAATTTCATTTGGAACAAATTAATTCCTTTATACAAGGTACCACTGTAATGCCGTTGTACAAAACAATAGTAAGGCCACACCTGGAGTATTGTGTACAATTCTGGTCAACGCATCTGAAAAAAGATGTAGTGGAACTGGAAAAGGTGCAATGGAGAGCGACTAAAATGATTACTGGGCTGGGGGAATCTCCCTTATGAGGAAAGGCTAAAACATTTGGAGCTCTTTAGTCTGGAAAAAAGGTGCCTGAGGGGGGATATGATTGAGACGTACAAAATAATGCAGGGCATGAGTAAAGTGAATAGAGGGATATTCTTCTCCCTCTCACAAAATACCAGAACTAGGGGACATCCACTCAAATTGAAGGTTAGGAGAGTGAGAACAGACAAAACAAAATATTTTTTTTAAAACCAGAGTGTTGTTTGTCTGTGGAACTCCCTGCCACAGGATGTGGTGATGGCATATGGGCTGGATGCCTTCAAAAGGGGATTGGACAGATTCCTGGAGGAAAGGTCCATCACAGGCGACAAACCATGATGGAGATTTTTAATCTCCAGGCTTTAAACCAGGGTACTTCAAGGGCCAGATGCAGGGGAGTGGTATCAGGAGACAGATATCTAATCTCATGCGCTCCCAAAAGCATCTGGTGGGGCCACTGTGAGATACAGGAAGCTGGACTAGAATGGCCTTTGGCCTGATCCTGCATGGCTGTTCTTATGTTCTTATGTTCTTATGTTTTAATTACTTTGACACAGTAGCCTCGTTTCAAAATGTGTGTATATGATTCAGTGTATTATCCTTCCTGTGGTCCCTATTTTCCCTTCTGTTTTGGAGAAGAATCTGTATTCCTAGGAGCACTTGTGCCAGTGGCTTCAAGGCAGCAGTGCCAGGGGTGGGTGGTATAGGTTTGATTTTTAGAAAGCAATGGAGGCTTTGATAGATTGAGGTGAATGCAGGGAGGTCAACCTGTACAAAAGGCTGCCTTTTCATGAACGCCATAGGCTTTGCTGTTAGGAGTTCCTCTTTCATGCATCTGAATAGCATTCATTGACTTCTCCTGTGACGTTGATATGAATAGGAATATTTATGGGTTATATTCCAAGTTTCCAAACTGTGTCAATTTATTATCTCCAAGAATCAGATCTAAATTGGTGATGCACAAATCTATTTTAGGAGAATTATTTCTCCTATTTAACTACATTAGCATACATAAGGTATGTTCCCATAAATTATGGGATCCATTTCGGTTGTGAAGCATATGGCATAGTGACAATTACATTTATATTGGCACCAAGCCTGCTTTTGATTCCATGGATGTTATCAGTGGCAACTGTGTATAGATGCAATCCTTTCTGGTGTTTTTACTAAACAATCCTTATATTTTATCAAAGTTTTTATGAGTGCCTTGTTTATACAGTTACTTTTTGTCACTAATGTTTGTCATAGACTGCTGCTTACTATAAATGTGGACTGGCATGTGTTCATTTCTTCTATAGATGGATCTGTGCAGTGCATAATTTCCACAGTGCACGGATGCAGAGTGGCTGCATTTGAATTTCATGATAAGCCAAAGGTGGTAGGCACTTTCTGGTCTTTGAGTTGACATGCAAATTGCTTTGCTTATTCTCTTTGCCCTATGGAGAGGAGAGGCCTTTTGGTGTCATTGCATCTCTGCTCTCCTGCTTCAGTACCACGTTGTTGTTTTTTAAATGGGGTGTCATCACATTGCCAGGTAGTCACTGTTTAAACTGAGCAATGTTGTCAAGTCAAGGTTGGGCCTAGCCAGTTCTGAATTGTGCGTGGATTTGATGATGATATAACATATATGTTCAAAGTGAGGGCCATCCGTTTTGAATAGCAGAGACTTCATCCTGTATAATCGACCTAACTTGAGAATTCATACAAATTGACTTTTGACACTGATGAAGATATTAATAAGAATCTTGGTATGATGATGGACAGCCTAGTGAAAGTGTCAACCCAGTGTGTGGCAGTGTTGAAGAAGGCCAATTCCTTGCTAGGGATCATTTAAAAAGGAGATTGAAAATAAAACAACCAATATTATAATGCAATTGTACAAAACAATTGTAAGTCTGCACATGGATTATTATGTAAATTTCTGATTGCTGCATCCCAAAAAAGACGTAGTGGAACTGGAAAAGGTGCAGAAAAGCAATTGAAATGGTTACTGGGCTGGGGCACCTCACCTTATGAGAAAAGACTATAGATTTGTGCATCACCAATAGATGCACAAAGCTAAAAAGCTATATAGCTTTTTAGTCTAGAAAAAAGGTGCCTGAGGGGGGACATGATTAAGACATACAAAATTATGCAGGGCATGGATCAAATGGATAAAAGAAAGCTCCTTTCCCTCTCTCACAATACCAGAACTGGGGGTCATCCACTCAAATTGAGGGCTGGGAGAGTGAGAGCAGACAAAATTATTTACCCAGTGTGTTATTAGTCTGCAAAACTCCTTGCTACATGATATGGTGATGCCATCCAGCTTAGATGCCTTCAAAGGGGGATTGGACAGATTTCTGGAGGAAAAGTCCATTGCAGATTACAAACCATGATGGGGATACATGTTATCTACAAAGGAGGATAGGTCAATGTGTCAGATGCAGGGGTGTTGTGATGGGAGACAGGTTCTAGTTATCTCATGTGCTTCTAGAGGCATCTGTTGGGGCCACCATGATATATAGGAAGCTGGATTAGATGGGCCCCTGGCCAGATCCAGCAGGCCTCTTCTTATGTTCTTATGTATGCCTCTCTCTTCAGTTTAATTTAACCAAAACATTGCTTAGAAATACAATGAATTTTGTTATCTTTAAAGCATAAATAGGTTATACAGATGTGGAAATAAATTACTTTTAACCTGCCAGTGGTATTTTGTTTCCGTACAACTTTAAAAATGCAATTTTAAAGACTTTACGTAGTGAGAAAGTGAATATGGAAATCTGTAATGTTGAGCATCTTTCTTTGTGGATTTGGAAAGCAAAGAGCCTCTTATAATGAACAGCAGCTGTTTAAACATGTGTTTAGTGAAAGCGACGTCAAAATGCTTTGATGTAAACAGTGTTCCTCTGTGACAAATATAGAGTAAAGGGCTGAAAATATCTCGAGATGATTAGTTTCCTGTAAAGCCTTAAATTAGGAATATTTTGTGTTTTCCATGAGATTACTCAAAAAGCCCAACTGTCGCACAATGAGAGATCAAACTGAAGGTCTTTATCACAAAAGAAGGTCTTCCGGCAGAGCTGATGCCATGAATAAGGGGGTTTGGCCTTATAGGTCTCGTCCATCAGTCGTCCCCCCCCCACACACATACACCATGTTTATTAGCTATGTAATTACCTGACAACAATATTTTGGACAATTTTCATAGGAAGAAAATGCACAGCACTTTGATCCTAATTTGCTTCATAAAAGCTGGTTGAAGAATTTGAGATTAAAAGGGAAATCAGGTATGCATGGGAAAAGGCAAAGCAGAGGCCCCAAATGCATACTGTGTCAGTGTTGTCTTGTATACAGTACATTTACGTTCTCATTTTCAAGGAAGCATGCAAGGAATAGACCTGGATTGAGGCCTCATTTGGTTAGATTTCCTTTAGAAGAAATGAAAAGATGGCCTCTTTTAGTACTAATGGCTCTCCCCAAATATTCATGTTGTATGTATCTCAGTCTGAACAGATTGATTCAGTCAGGTGATGGGCGCTGGGAGCTTGACTTTTAAACCCTGACTTTGAGTCCCTGTCTATTCAACTATGCTGGTAATGGCGAATTAATAGGATGGCTGCCTCTTTCCTCTTAATCAGCCCCTCAACTTGGTGACAGTTGCATAGGACCGAATCCCTATAAGCCAACTCAAATGTTGAGATAATCAAGAGTGGCCATTTCCTCAGTTGCACTACCTTCACAGGTGGGTGGGGACACAGGAGAGGGACTTCTCTGTTGCTGCTCCCAGACTTTGGACCTCCCTAAGCAGAGTGTTCCTGCTCAGAGAAAATTTTAATTAACGGCACATAAGAAAACCTGAAACTGAAACAACTCCTTGTATTATATTACTTTATTTAACATCACAACTCAACCGGGACTTGGTTATTTTAACTGGCTAACCCTGAATGGTGGCAGCAAGAGTGAAAAGAAGGCATGTAGAGGCCATTGGTCCATGAAATGACTGGGGTCTCTGTATGGTAACACCACAGTGGATATTAAAATATATTAAAAGAACTGGCAGAAGTAAATTCAGAACCATTGGCAATAATCTTTGAACATTCGTTGGGAACAGGCGAAGTACCCATAGATTGGAATAGGGCAAATTTTGTGCCAATCTTCAAAAAGGGGGGAAAGGGGACTCAAATAATTACTGCCCTGTCAGCTTAACATCTATTCCTGTAAAGATTCTAGAGCAGTCTATAATTATTTAACAAGCAATGTTGTCATTACTAGAAACCAACATGGGCTTCATAAGAACAGGTCATGCCAGACTAAGGCCACGGTCTCACCACTGTTTTCTGTGCATTTTTGCTGCAGAGAACTGCACAGTAAAAGATCATGTCCTAATCGTGAAGGGAAGTAATTTTGTGCCCCGACTGACCATGCCCCTGGAAATGCACTTTCACCGAAGTATATTAAACCACCACTAGGGGTTGGTTTAAAAAACTTCCCTTAATAATGCACAGTTCTTTGCTACTCTAATGCGGTCCGACCCCAGAAAATACACAGTAATTAGTTTCGTACCCCATTTCCTGCCACTTCCTGTGGGTCCAGGTTGTTATATACAAGAGAGATTTAGAAAGTCAACCCGGGAAAAAGGGGAAAATGCACAATAAGCAAGTAGAGATGGGCACAGAGCAGTAAAATACTACTCTGTCAACAGGACACTAACTGCACATCAAACACCATGTGACCGACCGAAAAAAAAGCCTACGCATCAAATTAAGATGCACAGAAAACGTTAGTGAGACCGCGGCGTAATTTGATTTCTTTCTTTGATAGAGTTACAGGCCTGGTGGATGAGGGGGGAATTGTGGATGTTGCTTATCTTGATTTCAGTAAGGCCTTCAATAAGATTCTCCATGATATACTTGACATTAAATTAGTAGAATGTGAGCTAGGTAGTGCTACAGTTAGGTGGATTTGTAATTGGTTGACTGATCATACACAAAGGGTGATCATAAATGGTTTCTCCTCAGCATGGAGAGAGTTGACTAGTTGCCCCTGGGTTCTGTTCTCGGTCCGGTGCTATTCAATATCTTTATTAATGACTTGTATGAAGGAATACAGAGTAGACTTATTAAATTTGCAGATGATACCAAATTGGGAGGGGTAGCTAATTCCCTAGATCCATAATGACCTTGACAGATTAAATTGCTGGCTCAAAGCTAATGGAATGTGTTTCAACAGAGAGAAATGTATAGTCTTGCATTTTGGAAGAAAAAATGAATTGCATAGATATAGGATGGGAGACACCTGGCTGGAAAATAGTACATGTGAAAGGGATCTGGGAGTCTGGGTAGACCACAGATTGAACATGAGTCAGCAGGGTGACGTGGCAGTCAAGAAAGCCAATGCAATTCTTGGTTGTATCAACAGAAGCATAGTGTCTCGATCAAGAGAAGTGATATTACCACTCTATCCTGCTCTGGTGAGAACCCACCTGGAGTACTGTGTCCAGTTCTGTGCACCCCAGCTTGAAAAATTTCGCTACTCATCCAAGCAGCTTTGTCAGTCAGAGGAAAGTTAGTGACGAGGCTCTCCAGTTGGAAGCCTCACCACTAACGTTCCTCAAACTGACAAAGCTGCTTGGATGAGTAGCAAAATGTTTCAGTCTCACAAGAAAAGAAGTCAATTTTCCATGTACTAGGAATGCAACTATTAAGTTTACTAACATGATAGCATTATCCAGCTATACCTTAGCTCTATTTTATGTTCATTGGACAAAATGCCATAGCTTGGATCTCAAAACGAAATTAAGATAGCACCCCAAAATAATGGAAATACCACTTCCCTTCCACTGATGTCCTCTTTCTTCATGAAGGGCTGACACCCTTTGTTGAGGTTTTGTGGGCCACCCCTGGATGCCTAGAGGAAGGAGACCTTCCTTTCCCAAATGCCCTTGTTGGTTGTCCTGTCATCTCAAGCCCTTCTTTCCCAAATTCCACAGGGGTAAAATTATGAACCATCTGTTGCAAATAGCATTGAAACACAACAAAACAAAGCTCATAAATCCATTATGGCCCATGCTTATCTTCTCTATAGAAAATAGAAATTGTTTGTAGAAGCTATTGTGAACATTCCCGCAAATGAAATCCATTTTGGAAGACATGAAACTAGCCTGTGAAAGCAGTGTGCATTTCATCTCTTTCAAAGGTGGAAAATAATAATGTCTACTGCACTTTATTTATAGCAGCAAAATTGGTTTTCAGCAGTTATTGATACTAGAGATGGGCACGAAATGAATTTTTAATTCATTTCATTATTCATTATTTATTTTGTTAGCTAACAAAATGAATAACGAACCAACCCATCAAAGAAAAATCAAACGAAACAGAAATTTCCATTTTGTTCGCTTCGTTCTTGGTTCCTGGCACTTACCTTGTCCGACAAGGAGTTCCCCTTCTCTTCTGCTGGAACTCCTGTCCCTGGGCCCTAGGAAGCAAGCACCTGTCAGCTGACCCGGCACAGGCACCACGCAGTCAGTGCATTAAAATAAACATTAACAAACAAAAAAGTAAAAAAAAAAAAAGAACACTGATCCGGCCCCATGAGCTGTGCGGTCGGTGCTCTAAAACAAAAAAAAACTAAAAAAAAAAAACTAAAAACAAAAAGAGTGCCAACCCGGCCCCAGGAGCCGCATGGTTAGTGCTTTAAAAACAAACAAACAAAAATCAGCCCAGGGGTGGCCAGGTCGATACTCCAAATTCAAAATAATAATAATAATAAAAAGAAGTGCGAACCCAGCCACAGGAGCCGTGTGGTCAGCGCTTGAAGGAAAAAAACAAAAACAAAAATGAGGTGCTGGCCCCAAGCTAGCACCCCAAAATGCCCCTGGCACCGGGGCCAGGATTGCCCGCCGCCACCGCCACCCGGTAAGTCGGACCCAAACCAGTTTGGATTGGTTTGGGTTTGTACGAATTAATTCGTACGAACCCAAACCAAACCAAACCAAGGGTGGGCCCAAATCAGACGAACCCAAACCATGGGTTTGCTGTTTCATGCCCACCTCTAATTGATACTGATCCATAGATCAGAATTTAGGATTTCCTTGTATGATCTTGGAAAAATGTGTGACGTATGTTGGTTTTATCCCTTCTGCTCTACATTGATTTGTATTTCATCTGAGTCACAATCCCTCTAAAACAAGCCATGGTTTTTAAATGGGAGAGTTAAGCATGTGATTCTGTCTCCCCTACAAGGAGATGTATAGTGACTGAACTTCCACTAGATTGTTCTTTCTGTTTTCCCCAACCTGAGAAACAAAACCATGTAGTAATAATTAAAAATATTTTTGGTCCAAAATAAAAACAACATATAAAGATACTGAAATCCAAATTCCTGCCCTGTCATATCCAGGGCAACTGACGGTGAAGTGAAATAAATGATTGTAATTTGACCCTGAAACATCTGGTGTAGGTAGCCATGTGAGGAATCTGTTCCTAAGGAGTAGTAAAAGTTTAACTACTGAATGTGATCCTAATGTCCATGTGCTGTGGTCTCAGCCCACTAGGGCCCACTGATCGTGCTCTAGCATCAATTCATAGCCATAAAAAGCCACATCTGGAGATCAGGGGAGCCTTCAGAGTGGAGTATAATTAGAGGTAAATTACATTATATTAAACACATACTAAATTGTTACAGAAAATGACAGGGTGGGAAAGAATTAGAAGAGCTACAACAATTTGTTAAGATGTCTCAAAGAAATGATGCTAAGAATTCATAGGGCTTGAAAAATTGACTCTTTTTTGATATTACATTCATGGACTCCTGTAGTTTGGAATCAGTTCAGGAGAGCATTGACAGCATTTCTGTGTGTAAAGACACAGAAGAATGCATTCAGCGTAGACTCCTTTCTCATGCACAAGGAGTCTTCAGATACTTGCCATTATTTCTGTGTATTGGTTTTCAAATCTGAGTGGGTCACTTTCAGGGATTACAAAAAAGCTAGTTGGTCCACTTTTCATTTACATCAGGATTTCTGAATCACTATTTCTAAAAGATGTAGTCTAAAGAAATTAATTGTGAGCATGGTAGTGTAATTCTTCACTTAGTCTATTCTCATGGGGTGATTAAAAGTAAAAAAAAGTTTTCCTCCCTTCTGGGAATAACATTTATGCTTTGTTGTTTTGGGGAACCTTTTTTATGCAAAAGAATTTATGAAAGTGGATTTTAGACACAACAAACTGCATTTTGCACATAAATATTGCCTTTTGTACAAATCTAATTTTTAATGCAAAATAGATTATTTTTTTTAAATCTGGGCAAGAACATTCTCAGCTATTTCTTACATCCTTACTGCTAAGAATACAGAAACAAATGAGCGAATGCTATTATAAAAGAGAAAAAGGAGATGGCAAAAGCAGTAGATCCTGAATGCCTCTAAGGGGCAGGAAATTGTTTGTTTGTCCACGAAAATTTCATGGCTTTTGTTGACGCCAGGTTAGCTTCTTGAGATGAATTCAGATACCATTTGCAAAAGGTTTGTTAAGGGAGGGTGAGATTTCAAATCCCTCCTCAGCTGGTAGTTTGGAATTTATTTATTTATTTATTTATTTATTATTTGATTCATATACCACAACCATGTAGCAAAAAGCTACTCTGGATGGTTTATCACCCAATTCTATAGACAAAGGACTGCTAAGCATTCTGCATCTTCCTTGGACCCCCACTTCACCTTCTTTTTGAAATTCAATGGATTTCAAAGTAATACTTAATCATTATAATTGCAGTATTTTTCTGTGCATAAGAGTATGTTTTTGTCTAAAATTGTTAGACTAAAAATTGAGGATCGTTTTACACATGGGGACATAGTATAGACAGAAAAATACGGTAACCAAAATGAATTGGTTTTAACCAAAACAATTCAGTTTGCTTTGGATGTGGTGCATATTGTTGCGTTGGGAGGAGCACCAGTTCTGCTTCAGGCCGCAAGATGTCATGGGCTCACCCTGGCTGTTCATCACAGACCACTGCCTTATAGCCTCCTCCTCCTTTTGAAATGCATCAAATGTTACACCTGTAGGGCTGAAAGAAATCCTTTCCATTGCACTGTGACAGGACTAAGAAGAGATTTTAATTTTCACCATTATTTCTGTACATACCCCAGGTGTCTGTTTATACTGCCAGAAGAATCAAAGCTACTGTCTTTGTTGCATTTCAAATACTGTATGTGAAAACCTCGAGGTAGTTCCAGACCTGTTATTTGTACAGGCAACACCACTGAATCTCTAGCCTATTTAACTGCTGGCAGTGGGTGACCTTTCTGTTTAAACTGGCTGTGACGGTACAACAAAGTGATTAAATTTGCAAGTCTCTTGAGAAGTATCCAGATGTCAAGCAACTGTAGGGGCAGTGAACACAAACTAAGCTGGACTAGGAATTGCTAAATTGCACGGCACAGATCAAATATGATAAATGGCAATTTGCATTAGAATTCCCAGCCACTTATTTGATATAGAATTAATAGTATGGAGCCTGTAGTGAACATGTTACATCTACACTGCACTATTTTTCTTGTCATTTAAATATCTTGTACTGTAGCTTGACTAAACATCTCTTTAAAACTGCAGTAAAAATTGACCTTTTTTTACTATCTTGTGTCTCTCATCGGGTGTTGTGTGGTCCCCGTGGCTTATTTTGCATCTCTGTGAATTTGTATCTTATGACTTTCAAAGAGAATATGCAAATATGCATATCACACAAATTAAGTAAACTGGTTTTCAGCCACTAGCTTCTTCCTTGCCAACATTTATACAGAAAGCACCAATTGGAAAGGGCTTGCTCTCAATTACATTTATTATTTTTGTAATGATAATTTTAGTAGTTCACTGTAAACAGGAGACCAGCTTTAAAAAAAATAAACATATAGCAATTAGACTTATAATAATTTGAATTTGTCTGCTGATTCTTTTACCATACAACCCACTCTAGTTGAGGTGACACATACTTTTCTTCTTCTTTCCCCCTCAGTGACTGCAGAAGGTCACCTTGTTGCCAAAAACGAGGTTGTACGTACAAAATTCTAGATTGGCATTTGAGGGAATGACAAAAAGTTACATAGCCATTTCCTACATACTTAGTATTTGGTGATGGAAACCCAGGATATTGATCACATCATATTGCTATATTCATAACTGTGTTGGGCAAATGCCAGGTTTTATTTCTTCGCTACAATTCACTTGGAAAGTAATAGAATTTTTTACTAGTAATCAGATATCCTCAAAAGACTTTAATCTTCCAAAGAAATATGCATTATATCAAAATATATTTTAGATTTGGTAGAGCATTCTAGATGCACATGTTGTTTGCTGTCAAGTGAATAACATGTCATTCTATTCCCCCTAGAATACGCATTACTGTGAGGACAGATTTTCAGAGTTTCCTAAACTCGGCGATTTTGAAAGTGACTGATCATGTGGCATGTAAGGTTGACAGCCACAAAACTCCATATTTGAACCATATTTTCACAAATCGATAACAAGACACCCCTTTCTGTAGGGAGCACAGGGATGTTTTTCATCTGAATATGTGTATGTGAGCCATTAGGGACATGGGAATTTCAGAGTCTATGGAAATAAGCATGATGGGACATATTGTGAATTGTTAAGCTGAATATTAAGTGCACATTTCGGTTGTATTAGACCTCATCTGAAGAATGTAGAGGAATAGACATAACAAACTAGCAGCACAGAAAATTGTTAGCTACCATTGGTCAATTATGTCATTTGACTTCTGGAAGCTGTGAGATGAAAAGACAGAGAGAAGCCATTATTATACTGATTATTATGCTGATGATTAGCTTAGAATCACTTTGAGCAATGGAGCTCACTGCAGTTAGGTAGAACAGGAAAAGTTAGCTTAGTAGAAATCTTGAATGTAATCAATTAGTCAGGATGACTTTGATTATTTTTAGGGGAATAAAACTATGATTGAGATTTGTTAAGGTTTCGGTATTTTTGATACTTTTTGAATTCTTATTTTTGTATCTTAAGAAGAGAAAATAAATTTCTATTTTTGAAAAGTAACGTGTCCTCTTGTTTTGAAAAGAACTCAGAGTAAATCAGAAGGTGTATATGTTTTGGAGTATTTTGCTTCAGAGAAAAGGAATTATGTTTACTTTTGAACTCGGCCAGTGCAACCCCCTTGTGATTTACTGTGCACAGAGTGCTCTTATATTTCTCCTTACATGAACTATCTGCCAGAGGTGAATTCAGTGGAGTTCATCCAAAGACACTAGTGTTTCTTTGGAGCTGAAGCATGGGAGGTCTGGACAAAATGATTTTGACTTACAATTTTTTCAAAGTAAAGCCATTCTACCTTCTTGTTCAGAAATAGGTGATCCTTAATGATCTCAGATTTAAAATTAACTCATGTAAATTGAAAAGACTAATCTTGCAGAGCTTGAAACAGAATGTCTTGCCCTCTTTTTTATTTGGAAAGAATCCAGGCTGTATGGGAGGCCTCCCTCAGGCAAAAAAAAGTGTCAATCAAGCATGATGTGAGCCCCCCAAAGAACAATTGGACGGGTCGTTCGCAGGAAGGAAGGAAGGGACAGCAGATGGCAAGATGGAAAATAAAGAAAAGAAAGAGGGAGAAGAGATGCCAGGGAAATTGTTCTTTGGAGATAAGGAACAGGTTATTAAAAAGGCAGGCGAAGAAGGGGAGAAAAGGGAGTTGAGTAAAAGGTTCCAGGAAGGGTATTTAGCCATTGCAACGGAAGTGAAATTATGGGAAGATATAAGAATAGGTTTAATGGAGATCTGCAAAAGGTAGTGAACAAGGGTGTACAAACAGAGGACGAAGTTAGAGCAGTAGGGAAAGGAATAGGGTTTGGTATACAGGTGGGTAGAAGGGAATTTGATGATATAACAGTAGGTATACAAACGGAATCTATTAAAGGGAAGGAAGTCACATCTCAAGGGATACAAACAGAAGAAAGAGATAAGAAGCCAGTGCAGAAGGATAAAAGGATACAGAAGGAGACGCGAGGGGGGGGGAAATAGAACGGAGGGAGAAGAGAAGGGAGGGGCGCGTGAGGAGAGTGGGCAGTTGGGAGGATAACGGTTTTGGAGGGACAGAGGGAGGCAGACTGGGAAAGAGCACGAAAAAGGGATAGACGTGAATCTCCCACTGCCAATACCCTAGATGTGGTGGGGTTAAATCATATAGGGAATTACCCTTATATGAGAAGCCAAGGCAAGAAAGCAAATCCTAATCCTCCCGGATGGATCCCAGGGTGGGGATGGGAGCATCCCCTTCAAGCCCCACTCCCCAGACCAAGGAATCAGAGTGGTGGTTTGGCGAAGAGATATTAAACAAACAAAGTGGAATAAGAAATAATCCTTTTGTAGAAGATAGAAGAAATTCTACCTCTAGTTCCTATCCAAGTTCCAAAATCCCTGTGTTAACTCCCCAAGCAACGCAAAATGGAAAGAAAGAACAGAACAAACAGATATGTGAGTTATTCAATAAAAATTTATTAGATCTTTCTACAAACCAAGAGTCTCTTCCTTTTCAAGCGCCGGAACCCCTAATAGACTTAAACGAACCCCTGTTACACATGAGTAAAATAAAATAAAATAAAATAAAATAAAATAAAAAGTCCCAACCTGGACAGTGGGTCAGCTGGTCAGCGTGAGTAAATAAATAAATAAATAAAGAAACACACTGACCTGGCCTGCGGGCCAGCTGGTCAGCGCGAATTTTAAAAAAAGGTGCCGACCTGGCCTGTGGGCCAGCTGGTCAATGCAAGTAAAAATAAATAAATAAATAAATAAAATAAAATAAAAAAACATGCCGACCTGGCCCACGGGCAAGTTGGTCGGCGTGGGTTTAAAAAAATAAAAAATAAAAAACGAACAATGACAAATGAAAAATCAAACAAATTTTTAAAAAACATTCATTTCATTTTAAACGAAATAAAACAATGAAAACAAAACAAAACAAAACACCACTTTGGCATTTCATGCCCATCTCTACTCGGGTGTCTGCAGCAAAAGAGCTGGAGCCTGTCTTGTGTGTTCAGAGAGCTGCTCTTGGAAAAGGATGACAGCCCTTGGCAGGATCTTCTGAGACACTTCACAGAGGGTAGGGCGAGACTGGGGAAGAGGAGTGCCCACTGCCTTTCCCTAGTAGAGATACCATCCCTACTGGCTCCATGGCACTTGAGACAGCAACATGAACTGGCACTCAGTTGGGGTCCTGGAGGCACAAGCACAAGCACAAGAGCAAAACCCTGGCTGGAGAATGGAAGAACAGCTGGCACACAACACGAAAGAAAGAAAATAGAAGAGGTGTTTTTTCAAAGTAAGGAGGAGCTAGGAAGTTAATTTCTAGAAACTCCCACCCAGCATGCAGTCCAAAGATTCTGAAGAAATACCGTATTCTTCTATTTATTACATTCCCCCCACTTTTTAGACTCCCAATAAATGCAATTAATAAATCTTCCTTGAGTTCTCCTCCTCCTCCTCCTCCTCCTCCTCCTCCTCCTCCTCCCCTTTCTTTTCATTTCCCCATTCTAAACACCCCCCTCCTCTTTGCTGGGTTTGTTTTTTGCAGGATCAGGCTCCTTTAGGCTTGAGCAGCCCTTTAAGGAATGCGCTCTAGGAAAGGAAAGGAAAGTAAAAAGGCACACCTTTTTTTTTTTAGCTTGAAAAGGCATTTCTTAATGGACTTCTCATGCCTGTAGGAGCTCAGTACTACATAAAAATAAAAATAAAAAAAAAAAAATAAAACATGGAGAGAAACAGCAAGGTGAGTTTGGTTTCTCCTCCACCCCCACCCACTCCCTAAAAGGCTTACTTCCAGGTATATGATGCCCTTTAATTTTTTTGGGTCTTGGTTTTAGAAAAAAGTAGAATTGTATGCATGGAAAAATATGGCAATATTTCCAGTTAAGGCAATTCTGCTACTCAGAAATGAAGACTATATTATGATTTGATTGTAGGTTTCAGAGATCTGGTTTTGATAAAGCCTGCCATTAAATCCCTACAAAAATGATCACAAGGATAGATCTTGAGTAGGTGACAGTCATGAAAACCACACTAGATTTTTTTAATTAAAGAATTTTATTAGTTTTGAGGAGGAAAGGGGGATGAGGGGGAAGGAAGAAAGGGGAATACACTATAAAAAGTTACATTGAATATATCAAGTCAAAAATAACAATTGTACATGCTTAAAATAATAACACAATACTAGTCAGTTTGTTACTTCTTGCCATCTTTTTTTGGAGATCTCTTCATAGTCTTCCTCCAGAAATCCGGAGAGCCTGTCGATTTCAATACATTCTCTTATCTTTTCATGAAGATTCCTCTCTGTTGGTGCTTCTGGTTGTTTCCAAAATTTCACATATAGTATCCTTACTGCAACTATTACATGATGAAGTACATATACGAGATATTTATATCTACTGTATTTAGTAGAAAAAGTTCTGGTCGAAGCTCTAACTTAATCTTCAAGAATCTTTCTATAAATAGTTTAACCATTCTCCAATATGTATTTGCCTCTTTACATGTCCACCACATATGATAAAAGGTACCACTATCATGTTTACATTTCCAGCATTTGGGTGAGCAATTATACATCTTTGATAAACGGTGAGGAGAGAAATGCCATCTATAAAACATCTTATAACAATTTTCCTTAAAGGCTATAGATTTAAAAAGTTTTACTATATTCCACAAGGAGTCCCATTTGTTTAAATGGATAGGATAGCCAAAGTTTTCTGCCCATCTTATCATTGTGTCTTTTACCAGTGTATCAATCATTTTCTCATTTAATAAAATAGTATAGAATTTACTAAGAAGTTTTGTATCACCAGAAGATAGTATTTTGTCAAGTGGAGTATCATTAGTCATAAATCCTCCCTCTTTAGTGAGGTTTTTAAAATGTGAATATATTTGTTGGTAATTCCACCAGTCTGTCTTACGACCTTCAGATATTAATTGTGCAAGTGGCTTCAAGGACCAGTCAGCATTCAAGAGTTGTCTATAAGTTAACGATTTAAAAGTTGCACTTGTATGGAAACCAGTTATCGCTCCTAATAGAGATAGCCACGTTGGTACTTTAGGATAGAACTGAAAACCACACTAGATTTTTAATGCCCATTTTGAATTATGACACTCATAGGCTTAGTTTTCAAACTTAGTCTCTTTCTGAAAAGAAGATCACATGGCATTATATTATTTGAAAGATTTCTGGATAGCTTTAATAAATGTTTGGTACTATTTCCTTGTGCTTTCTAGTAACTTAGCAGGCCCAAAAATGTCTCTGACTGCCTGGCGAAAGTTTTAAATATTGCAAATGTTTATTCATAATGACAACAGCCTCGACATCAGAACAGCGACCCTGAGGTCTTCACATCCTATTTAGAGCTTAAATGTTGGAATTAAATTTATGAAAGGGCACACAAAGGGTGTTAAATATAATGGTGTTCATTATGCATGTTAAGCAGCATAACTAGAATAGCAGCTGTCACTCCTGATTCTGAATTAGAGGACTATTTTAAAAGGCTTTTAGCATGAAAAAAGGGGAAAAGATTTAATTTCTGATTAAACAGAGAGATATTTATAGGCAAAACGTATGAGTCACAGCAGTATATGTGCAGTGCACTGAACACAAGAAGAAAACTTTCTCCCTTTGATACATTAGATCAGTGCCCATAAAATAAGTTCAGGCACACAAGAAGCAAGGAGGGAATTCTCTTTCCCAGAAGATAATTCTTAGCCTGCTGTAAAGGCTTGCTTAACACTCCCAATTTTTAAAAACATCTAGAATGGTAGGTTCCCAAGTTTCATTATAGTAAGCTTCACTGATGTTTAAGCCTTCTAAGTATAAAGGAATGTTACACTGTGTGTTAAAATACATTAGAATACTGTGAAGGAAATTACGTTATATAGTATGTCATCAAAACAGAGATCCAGGTGGTTGGGCCCAAACCAATGCATCACTCGTGCTTTGATATCTGCAGAATCCTCTCTGATCCTAGCAGCTGGTAATCTTCTCATTTTACGGACTGCTATGAGAGACATGGGGAGGTCCGGAAAGCTTGATGTCATGCAATGGCTTTTGTATGATGAAAACATCTCTTCAATGAATTGTGAAGTGGAACTAACCAAGACTTTGTTTACAAAGAATCCTCAAGATGCTGGTTTCTTTAATTGAATTTGGACAGTCTTGAATTATCTGTGGACTATAGGTTGAACCTATTATTAAACACAATAAGCCTTTATTTGTTATGAACCTAAAGTATTTTATATCCCACTTTTCTCTTCAAGAGGACACAAGGCAGCCAACAATATTAAAACAAATGTGAAATGGGCATCAGTTGCAGATACGTTGGCTGGCACAAGAACTAATGATCTAAGAAATGTACCTTGGTTGGTTGCTGTTGTTTTTGATCCCTGACAAAATGCAAATAGTTCACCATGTGACAATGAACCATTATGCCAATAGAATGAGATAAGTGTGCCTCAAACTGAACATGAAATCCTCTTCCAGGACACAGAGGTACTGGACAACACTACCAAACACAATGTCATACTACACAGGGAAGTCATTGAAATCCACAAACATATAGTCCATTGTATGGATTTATTAATGAGATGTATAGGATATGTGAGCTCTGGAAGGTCTATTATAAATGGGAAGTTGTGGTGTCGAACTCAGGTCAACTGTTGTATGCACTCACATAGGAATCCAGTGCTTATTTGGCATCACAACACATTTTTCCTCAGATGCACCACAAGAAGGAAGGTTGCTAAAGCTATTTGCCTAACACTGATTTACTTCTATAGCTATTAGTTTGGATGTGCTTCCAAGGGGTAAACCTAAACAGCTAGCAAGAGTAGGAAGCTTAAAACATGCCAGGTTGATTCATGGTTGGCCAGATGTCGATGTGAGTCAGTTTAACAGGTGCAGGGAAGGGAAGCATTCTTGGTGTAAACATGTCTGGTCTTCTGCAATTCTATTTTCTCCCTCTCTCCTGAGATGAGTCCACAGCCACCTGTATGGATGCACAAGTTTTTGACTTGGTTTCCACCATAATATATGGCATCTTTTAAAAATGGGATTCATCTTGTGCTGCTTACAGTGGTTTTATCAGCTTTATTGGTTCCTAGGTTTTGCTGTGCTAGATATAAAATATGTACTGAAATGCTGCTATCGTCTACCTCCCTGTAAACAGTGTATTTTAGAACTGTCAACCCTAAGTATTTATGATCCTCTCCACACTCGTTTATTTAACTTTATGACAGGCCCTTGAAGTTTTGGCTAATAAATCAGTAAAGTGGTAGCTACTTTTGAAAAGCACAAATCTTAGCTGTTTATTAGTGTTATAATGTACCCAGACATCTGGTTAATTCTAATAAAATTGTCTCCCAAAGTCAGTTTTTGTATGTGCAATCAAGATTTGTCCATTCAAAGAGATCAAGTAGGAAGTTCTTAACTGTTTGAACTGAACTGATGGATTAATTAGGATATGAATCTACTGTTGTTGTTTTTGCATTGGTAGAAGGCAGATATACAGTTCTGTGTTGTCTTCACCTATAAACTTCCTGGATGGATACACAATGCATCCTTGACATGGCATTGAATAAAATAGAGATTAGAGATGGGCACGACTAGGGAAAATGACGTTTTTGAGTTGTCGTGTGTCGGAGGCAGTCCGTTTCGGCTCGTTTCTGTTTTTCGCGAAATTTCGCAAAAATTAGTTGGTTCGTTTTTTTCATTTTTTCGTTGTCATTAGTACTGGTTTGGGGGGGGTAGCGGGCTCCTGGAGGGAGCTGCAGGAGTCAGCCAGAGCCACAAGTGACGGACTGGCAGACTCTTTGCACCCGCTGTGTCTCACGTACTTGCATGTAGTGCAATCAAGTAGATCTGGCTTAGGGTTAAGACGGGTTAGCGCAAGGGCTAGGGTTAGGCTAGTTACGGGTGAGGTTAGGGAGAGTATTGGGGTGCACCTCTGAGTGCCTCTCTGACCCACTTAGAAGGACAGTGTACTGGCGTATGGCTTAGGCTTAGGCTTAGGGTTCGGGTTTGGGCTACGATTAGTGGGCTGTTTATGCCCGATTGGCACATCCCAGAAGTCTCTGTGGTCAACCTGGCCAAGTGGCCATGCGATTGGTGGAAAATTTGCATGGTCCACTCCCATGGGCGAGCCCATCATTGCGAATGCGCAGGTGTAAAAAAATAAAATAAAATCAACGGAGACTTTTTTTGCAAGAAAAACCCACTGCTGCTACTGTAAAAATTCAAGCATTTAAAATAGCTAATTTTTGCATGTTTCTGTGGTGCTTTGGTGGGGTTTTGGACCACGATTTAAAAAAAATATTGCGGTCGCCATTTTAGATCCCCCTGCACTGCATGGCAAATGGATGCGCCCTCCCAGCCTGCTACCAGCAGCGCAGCAGTAGCAATAGCCAAGGAGAGGGGGGCGGGGAACCCCCCCAAATAAAACACCCTTCTGGCCTGGTAGGTGCCCTCAGACAGTTTTCGCCTACTTTTAGGGCCGGGAATCGGTTTTTTTTTTAACTTTTAAAAACTTTTTTTCTGTGCCGCTTGGCATTGCGCGATCGCCGCGATGCAAGTAACGAGCTAGACAAATCAGACCAAATTGTTCATTCGTCGGTTCGAGCTCGAATTCTGGCGGAGTAATTCCCGTTACCGTTTCCATAGAGTAACGGATACGAGTAATGGAAACGGAAACGGGAATACCGCTAAGTCGTGCCCATCTCTAATAGAGATCAATGTCAGATGATTGTCACAGTACATTATCATAAATTGTGTCATTCAAATCTTTTTTTTCTTAATTTAATGTTGAGACTCGTAGGCTCAATGTGCCCACTTGAAATTTCATGCCTGTTTTATTATTGTGAGAATCAGTTAGGTGAAAATGCAGTCTGGGGATACCTGCATCTTATATGTAGTGAACAAGCCATATGAATAACTTGTTGAATTGGTTTTGGAGGCGCTTCCAAGGAGAAAATCAGGTGTGTAATGAAGAGCTCCATCAGACATTCCACTGAGAATTAGAAATGTTCATTTTGGACTCCATCCTCAAGAAGTCCACTGCTGGTTTTGGACTTCTCAAAGCCTGCTTCTGATACTAAGCATCAGTCATAATTAATGGCTTCCATAATGCTATTATTTTATGACTGGGCAGACATGATGAACTTTTTCTCTTTCCACATTCTGTTGTTGTTAATAGCCATTATGGTCTGCGGTCATCCAAATTCTTCTCATGCAGTTTACCATCAGTAGCACTGTTAAACCATTACATTAATAGCTGCTAAAAACAGTCATATATCTGAATAACAGGTTATATAGCCATACTTTATGCAGAGCCATAAATGGCATCCTGCACTCCATAATGCAAGCCTTGGTCAGGTGGTGATATATGTTATGTAGATCATGACTATCTGTTAGATTGTAAGTGAGAATGCACAACCTACAGACTATACCCCCCCGGGTTTCAACCCACTCTCTAGAACTCATGACTCCCCCCACCCCCAGCACCTCCACACACAGGGCTGGCGCGTCCATTAAGGTGAACTAGGCAGTTGTCTAGGGCGCCAAAATGGACAGAGGGCACTGGTCAGCCTGCCGCCCCCTGCCGCCCCCCCACCGCTGGCCACCACCGTCCATCCCCCGCCGCCCGTCGCCGTCTGCCCACCGCCACCCCGTGCCCATCGCCACCCACCCCCTTGCCCATCACCATCCCAAGCCATCCGCCGCCCCCCTGCCGCCCCGCCCTGCCCCCCTGCCGCCCCCTGTCCACCTCACCCCTCACCCCTAGGCCTAGGGTGCAAAAAATCCTAACACTGGCCCTGTCCACACATACCTTTAAAAATAAATAGCTAAAAAAAGTGCCCTTGAGCACTCTTGGGGATATGGGGCAATATTTGCTATGTAACACTAGAAAGATTTGGTGGCTTAGTGGTTTAGGGTTCCCTAAAACAGATGACACAATGTATGTCTTTTGAAAATTTTGCCAGGACGCGACAATTTGGAGCAGTTCAAAATGTCTTCTGAAGGTACCACAACCACCCCATATTCAAGTGCAAAGTAAAGATCAGACCCGCACGCACCAGTTCCTAATATTCACCCCCTCGGAAAGTGAGAGATCACTTCTAATGTCCTCTGGAAGGATGCAGAGGACTCTGGGGCTGCTTTTGTCTTGTAATAGGGAAGGCGCCTAGCCAGTGGGAATCAGACTGTAATGACTTTGGACATGCTTTTCACCAGCAGTTGCTCCTTCTTTTTGTGAAATGTCAAACGAGTGAAGTGTAATGTGTTATTATTATATCTCCTCTAATGGAGAATTGTGGGTCACTTTTTAGTTTGTAGATGTTCCTTCACTGGAGCATCAGGTCCTGTCCCAGGTAAGTCCACTGGGCATTTTTCTCATTCTCTAGTTGAAGGAATATCAAAGGGATGGTACCAACTAGACATTATCCCTTTCCCGTAGGCGAGTGTTAGTGAGAAGTGTAGGACCATCTCTTACTCTCCAGGAGTCTTTACTAGGATCATGAATGCTTCCCAGAGGAAAAAATGGTGCTATGCTTTGTATTAATTATGAAATAGTCTTGGGCTACTTTGCAACAGTGCTCTGCGCCACCTCCTCCAAGTGCTGCCTCCGAGGGGGCATCTGCTGGAGGGGGCAGGGTGCTGAAGCGCGGGTCAGCTGTTCATCCCGGAAACTCCTGAACCAGTGGTTTGTGGTCTGTATTGCAAGTACTGGCCAGGCCATTATCAGTTTTTCTAGTCATGTTGTCTTCACTGGGTTGGAAAGCTATAGCTCCAGCTTTGGCTATTATGAATCGGCCATATATCACAGTTATGTGTTCTGGCTTCTCCTCTGCAGCCCCCTGTCAGTCCCTTACAGCATTGATAGTGAGCAAAATCATGTTGTATACATTTATGCCGGAATAACCCAGATCAGGTAGCAGAAATAATTTGATTAAAACTAATGTAAATCTTATCCCTCCCTTTCCAGCTCCAAGGCTCTGTTTTGCCCCAGGGAAAGCTTTGGGAGCCTTGGGGTAGAATGGTGGTTTAAATAGAAATAAATAAATAAATAAATAAATAAATAAATAAATAAATAAACAAATAAATGCTGAATTCTTGCCACGAAGATTGGAACCACTCTCTCTCTCTCTCTCTCTCTCTCTCTCTCTCTCTCTCTCTGTGTGTGTGTGTGTGTGTGTGTGTGTGTGTGTGTGTGTGTGTGTGTGTGTGTGTGTGTGTGTGTGTGTACAGATGTGTACACAGGCATTGCAGGGTTTTCCACGAGAGGTTTTATTTTACACATTTACTCACTTGTGGCTGTTAGGTGCATCTATGATCCGCCTGAATATCTGGCCAGTATCACTGTTCCTACCATCTCGGTGTTGTCATTCTTCATACACAACTATCAGGGTGGTCCAGTGTGTACATAGGTGGTTTATTATTATTATTATTATTTTTGAGGCTGCTACAGCTTATCTTCCAACTGTAACTTCAGGTGCAATAGAACTCAAACTGCCTGTCCCCATCCCCACCCCATCCCAATGCAAACACCTTGGCACTCTAATAAAGGAGACATTGCTTAATAGAGATGGGCACAAAATGAAATTTTTGTTTCGTTATTTATTTGTTTTGTTATGTAACAAAATGAATAACGACCCTATGGGCAAATTTAACACAAAACGAACCAAACCGAGAAAAATTGGTTCGGTTAGGTGTGTTTCATTAATGGGGGGTGGAGATGTCTCCTACCTGATGCTGGTCTGGAGGTCCTTTCATGCCGAGCTGCATGGAGGAAGCACACACCTCATCGGTGCCATCGAGGGACGGGGCAGGCTCAAGCCTCAGCCCAGCCCTGGGAGGAGAGATAAGAAGCAGGCCGCGTTTAGGGGGTCAGAGCAGCGCGGCTTCGAAGCCGCCCCCTTGCGCCTCCATCCCGCGGCCCGTTGTCGCAGGGACAATCGGGAGGAGAGATGAGAAGGTGCCACGTAGGCGGCCAAAGCAGCGCAGCTTCAAAGCCGCCGCCACCTTGCACCTCCCTCCCATGGCCCGTTATCGTGGGGCCGATCGGCAGGGAGATAAGGAGGCTGTGCTTAGGCGGCCAGAGCTGTACAGCTCCGATGCCGCTCTCCTTCTTTATTCCTCCCACGCCTATTCGTAGGCACCCCCAGCTCCGACCAGGCCCCAGGGGCCGCGCAGTGGGCACTGGAAAAAAGCGGGTAAAAACAAATAACGAATTAATGAAACAACAAAATGATTTTTGTGAAAATTCACAAAAAAATGAAATGAAACGAAACGAACTCCTTAACGAAACAAAATGAAACACCATTTTTTTATTTATGCCCATCTCTATTGTTTAATATGACTTGTGAGATATGGAGCAAATGTGCTCAAATTGTATGGTGTAATTAATGGGGGAGTGAGCTGAGAAATGAATTTGTTCCCCTAAACTTTCTCCAGAGACAGATAGGTAGGTGAAATATGGTTGCAGAGGGTTTCCTCACGCCTTTTACTCTCCACCAAAGAGACAGCCACCGAACCTTTCTCTAGCACCTTCTTTTCAGTATGATAGTCAGACGAAGGTGGTGTAGGAGGCAGCATGTGGATGGAGTGTGGTGGTGGGGTAAGCCCCTCAAGCTGCTATCTCCTATTCACTTATGTCCTGTAAGCTACTTTTTTCTCCAGTGTGTGCCCTTCCTGCTTCTTGCTAATATTCCTCTCCCACCGATGCTTAAGAGATTCATCCAAAAGAGATTTGATGAAGGTGGGTGTTTGTAGAAGCGCGCCCACTCCTTATGGCTTTGGTGATGATGATACATTCATGGGACAGAGCTGTAGTGCTTGGAATTAAGCTTGATTGCTTCCTGGATGTGGAAGCAACCTGTGCCCAGATCTAGCTGTCCATCTATCTGCCATTTAGTATTTGTGCTCTTCAAAGTGACACCTCATTAATTCCACATGAGGCTTTGCTGTCTGTGCCACTTTTGAACTGTACTAAACAATGAGCTGGGGTTTTTTTACTTATCATATTTTACTGTCAAAAGCCTTTTAAGCAGGCTCTTCTGTTTGCACTACATCAGTGTATCGTGGATGGCTTAGCACCACTCTTATCATGATGGGTTCTTAAAAAGAGATCATTTGTTTAAAATAGCACATCTAAAACGAAAGGTATTTAATTTTGCAAGATCTGTCATCTTCAACCTTCCTGAAAGCTGGCAATAATTCACATTATTCATCTTTTAAAAGTCATAAGTCAGGACTTCCTTGCCATCGTCTCACCCCCTATTACTAATCCAGTAAATCTTCTCTGCTGTAAGTGACCTAAGAGGATGGTAATTAATCTGCTTCAGAACATAGTAGAATCAGCAAGTAATGAACAATTTCCTTCAGATATTTTAAATAATAGCATCTGGCTTCAAAGCTTCTGGTCTTACTTTGCAAAGAAATTAGCATCTTTCATCTGAAAATCATCATTCCCATTGCGTTGTTGGGTTAGAAGTAATGTTTCCTACTGCTGCCATATAATTTTTTTGTCTGTGTCACAAAATGCAGCAGTTTTACAGAGCTTTCGTGTGTTAACAACTACTGGCAACAGAATTAAGTAACTGGAGTGCATAAAATTGTGGTTCTTCACTGGCTCTATGAGTTTCTGCATTGTATTGCCAGATAATTTTAGTTGTAGTAACTGTCAAGAAGGCATGAAGGACCAACCAGATGATGGCAACAGTTTTAGAAATCTCAACCATGATAGACAGATTTTGTTCAGCTCAGTTTGAACTTGAACTCAGCAAATTGATCTGTTTTCTCCAAATGGTCTCTTGTAATTAAAAACTGTAAACCACCCAGAGTCTAATTGAAGTGGTATGGGGTGGTATATATATGCTGCCTAGATGCCCTAAGCACATCCGATCTTGCCTGATTTTGGAAGCTAAGCAGGGTCGGCCCTGGTTAGTACTTGGATGGGAGACCACCAGGGAATACCAGGTGCTGTAGGCGCCTGGAGTAGGAACTGGCTGGCAAGCCACTCCAGTATTCCTGCCAAGAAAACTCCATGGATATGGAGTCACGAAGAGTCGGTAACGACTGTAACGACAAAACACATGGGGCAGTATATAAGCAGAACATTTTGCTTTCCTTTTTTGTGACGTGGTGAAACTGCAGTACTGCACTCAAGACTCTGCTCGAGACCTGAATTCAATTACAGTAGGACCCCATTAGTTGGTTTTGTCTATCCCGGCCTTTTTCTTGCCAGAGTTATGTTTGTCTGTATGTATGCTATATTTTGTATCTGTATGTATGTTGTGTTTTATCCTTTTATTCGATTTATTTTGTTTGTGGTTTTTTCTTGGGGGGGTCTAGTTGTTTTGTTTTATAATATGTTGTACATTGCACAGAGTTCTTGAGGGAAGTTGGGCAGCTAATAAGTACAAATATACATAATATAAAAAAATAAATAAATAAATAAATAAATAAATAAATAAATAAATAAATGTCAGCCAAAATAATGGGAGAGCTACATTTTCCTCAGTCCTGATGTATGGGAAAGTCCTAATAATTGCAACTGATTAGTAATATTTAATTGACCACTCAGCTTTTCCCCATACAACTTTATACTGAACTCAGGTTGGGAAAGAGATGAAAGATGAATTTAATTTGATTCTCCAGGTGGTTTTGTATATCATTCCTGCAGTCCCTTATCACTGGCCTTGCTGGGCAGGTGGATGGACTCATCACAATTACAGGCTGAGGCATCAGGAAGATGGCAGAGACTATGCGTACTAAAATAAAGGAAGATCATTTGCAAATGGCTTATTAACATTAGTTGCCTAATCAAATAACTCTAGTCTAATCTTTGAAAAGAGAGCATTCAGCTCATGGATTAATAGCCCACTCGTTCCCCATTTTGTTTAAAATGTTTTATTTAAAAACATGCCTAGGTTGCAGGATGAAATATAATTTGTTTCTTTGGTGATGCTTTCCTCCTAAGTAGTCATATATAAAAGCCAATCGTTTACCTCTGGTATGTCCCAAGATGTGTAAACTATCTGCACCGACTCAATTCTGATTTAAAATTGTAAAAATTCAAGCATATTGTTGATATAAAGTGTTCCCCAATGTAACATTTACATCCCACACATCTTCTTTATGGCTTGTGCTTTTTAAGCATCAACCTTTGTGATGTTTGGGTATTGTCGAACGCATTTGGAGTTAATATGCTTGTCATGTTGAACTATGGAGTGTTCCACCAAACTCCTTGTTAATAAAAATGTTTCAGCGGCCCTTCATGTTTTGAAAGAGCTGCTGTAGCTGTTCAGAAGACCTGAAAGCTAATGTACTCAAGCCATGAAGGCGCCGGGGGTTTGACAAGTCTCGTCTTGAAGCTCTTATTTATTTATCACATTTATGAATACACTCCCTGACAACTAGACACCCAGGGCTAAATACAATGGACCCAAATCCTCTAGTCTAATTATGTTGGCATAACACAAGTGGCGTAACTTTTATTGGTGAATGGTCTTAAATTGACAAATCACCATATGCATTACCCATCATATGAGGAATTGTGTGACTCAGCGTGCACTTGACAAATGTATATGGGGATGTCTTAACTTTGGACAACTTGCAACTAACAGACTACTTGTGTAGTTACACAAGAAGATATTAGCCAATAAAAATGATGCATGCATTATGAACACCTAGTGAAAATTGTGGCTATAATCTCAATGGTTTCTGTACTACCAGTAGTTACAGTTAGAACTGCCAGATATCAGGTCTTCAGCTGAAATCTCAGGGATTTTCTATCACTCCGCAGTTCTCCCAGCAGTGAGAAAGATTCAAGACCAGTGATGTGGGAAGAATATATAATTTCATTTTCTGATGTGTGGCATTTAATGGCTAGATATCCATCTCTTCCTCACTCCCTGATGAAGGCAGGGCTCACTGGATCAACACAAAGATGTTTGTAGGTGTACTGTAGATGCAATAGATCAGTGTTGGCGAACCTATGGCATGGGTGCCAAAGGTGGCACTCGGAGCCCATTCTGTGGGCATCCGACATAGCCCCTTCACAGCCACCTGTATTCAGGTTAAATTGCTGTATTGGCACTTTGCGAAAAATAAGTGGGTTTTGAATTGCAGTTTTGGCACTCAGTCTCTAAAAGGTTTGCCATCACTGCAATAGATGTTTAGTAGTATAGGAAGTTAACAGTTTTACAGGGGACCCTCTCCTGACTGCAGTTTTTGGGCCTGAAATCTCAAGGAATGGAAGCTTATGCCCTGTCATCCTCCTAATCACTGGCATGGCAATGTCGAAATGCCCTTTGCAGTATGTAAAAGATGTGTGGGCAAGGGACACACAATTATGAATAAATATTTCACATATGCTTCACTTATATGTCTCCCTGAATCTGCTGCCCGGGGTGGGCAATAATAAGTTAACTTTGGAACCTGCAACTTGATGTGGGTCCAATCCAAGGATAAAGGTGGGTCACAACCTTTTTTTTTTTTAGTGCATAGATCAGAGACAGTGATATGTCATGGAATTGCCTCATAGCATGGGTCTGAGCATCTGAGGTTTTCCACGGAGACAAGTTCCAAATTTGTTCTGCAGAGTTGCTCTTTTCTTGCCCAGGCTACGAAATTCCATCATCACACATGCCCATATTGCATTCATCTTGTCACTGTCCTATATATAATGGTGATATTTTGTGTTGCCGAATGCATATGGCTGGCGTACTGCTACTTCCCAGATCCCCCAATGCTGTTTAACTGAGAATCATATGGCCAAGTTGTGGTACGACTCTTTTAAAGATTGCATCAATGTACTAGAACATGACTACGCCGTCTTCTTGTATTATTCGAAGCAAAGATGTGATGCAAACATGACTAGACCTCATGGTAAATGCAGTTGATCTGGACTCCAATCCTAAAAACCCAGACATTAGAGTAACTCCCAACAAACTTGGGAAGACATATTGGGGAGTAAATACGTATAGGATTGCAGTTAATATGTGACTAATATCATATTGGATTAGCCTGTCAAATATTCCAGATTCTTCTTCATCTGCACACTTTTATTAAGTACTGTGCACATCATAGTAATAGACTTGTCAGCTCTCATAATTTTCTTGTCACTGGAAGAAGTCAGACGCTTGGGAATGTGAAACCAGGTTAACTAAAATTAGAGTTCCTACAGGAAGATGGGCAGGGTATAAATATAATAAATAAATAAATAAATAAAAAAATAATCTTCAAAAATTCTAATATTTCCTGGGAAAGTAGCAGATTTCTGTGTGCAAATAAAATATGTAAATTATACTGACCTATTAATTTCCAGCTAGCATTACTGCAGTGTTTCTTTTTAATTGCTGAATGTTTTAAAAACTCTTCTAACACCTTTTCTACAAAATACACCATTAATTGTGTGCGCCCAATAAAAACAGTTTTTGATTGCATGCAACACAGAAAGATTTACAGTACAATCATGATGGGACAAAAGGGGGGCTCCGTAGTAGGCTGTCTGCTTGTATTAAGAGCCATTAAGGGCCTTTTTACACGACCCCTAAGATCCGCTGGCCCCTTAAATTTGGACCAGAGATCTTAGGGGTTTGTAGCTCTTCTGTGTCTCCACCCCTCCCTACTTCCTGGCTGCTGGCTGCGTGAGGGGAGGGAGGAAAAAATGGACAAAAGCATAAAACCTTACCTCCCGGTGTTGGTGGATGCTGCTGGGGGAACCCCGGTTACTTCCTGGTTCCTCTTAAAGGGGCGGGAGGCAAAAAACAAAAACAAAAAGAAGCGAGGAGAGCCCGGCACATCTGCATCAAATATTTTTCACCTCCAGAGAGAAGGTACAAGAAAAGTGCGCTGGGTCGCGCTAAAGTGGGTGGGGTCTCACTTAATTGTCTGCAAACTCCGGGGCTGGTGGGGAAACATTTTAAATCTCCGGAGCTTGCAGCCATTTGCGGTGGAGCTTAGGGGTCATGTATAAACACCCTAAGTTCCAGATGTCTCCAAATACGGCAGGAAAGATGCCTCTGTGAAACCTTGGAGATTAGAGATGGGCACAAACATGGAAAAATAGTGTTTTGTTTCATTTCTGTAGTAGTTTCATTTCATTTTGTTTGTAATGAATTTTTAAAGTAGTTTTATTACAAAATGAAATGAAATGAACATTATGCTCCCCTGGGTCCTAAAAGACCAAAATAGCAGAGGAGCTTCCTCAAGCGATTCTAGGTAACACCCTGAAATTTGGAAAGGTTTGAGGTTCAGGGAGCTGAGTTTTGAAGCTCCAAAGGGGGTGCCCCTGGAAAAAAATATTTCTATTGGAAATTAGAAGCCAAGCTGCTGCTCACCTGTGGCTTGGCTTCTGAAGTTCGGATTCTAATTAGAAAGATTTTTTTCCTAGTGGCACCCCATTTGGAGCTTTGTAACTCAGCTCCCTGACCCCTAAACCTTTTCAGATTTCAGTGGCTTTTAGGGAAGAGCTTGAGCTCCCCTACCATTGATTCCTCTAGGGTGCATCATTTTGTTCTAGAGGGGGAAATGGCATTTTGTGACAAAATGAAACAAAACACATCCTACCATTTCATTAGGTAACTAATTACTTCATTACCTAATGAAACAACAAAACATTGTTTCATTTTTCATTTTTTGCCCATCTCTACTGGAGCTCTATGTATTTATTTATTTATTTATTGCACTTTTATACCACATGTCTGGCAACAAGGCAATTCTGGGCAGTTTACATCAATATTAACAACAAATAAGGAGACAATTAAATAAGGAAGAAAAAACATAACTACATTAAAATACAAACCGCCACTATACCATGTTGGGCGGAGAAGTGAGTCTGTCGAGGGACACTGAGGTCAAATACAAAATGCCTGCCTAAATAGTCTTTAAGGTTTTTAAGGCTCATTTGAAAGCACCGAGAGAGGAGGGCAGGTGGATGTCTGGTGGAAGGTTGTTCCACAACCGTTGGCAACCACAGAGAAGGCCCGATTCATTGTCTTCATTTTCCAGGCCTCCCTTGGTGTAGGGGCCCTCAGACACCCTGCCTGGGAAGACCGGGTATTACGGGTAATTCTCCTGGAGAGGAGGCATTTTGTCAAGTTGTGAGGTCCTAAACCATTTAAGGCTATTGACAATCCGTACTGGGAATGTGGGTTGGGCAGTTTTGATGGATCTGGAGGACAGCCCCCAACTCTGTCATCTGCTGAGGGCTGCATTCCTGCAGAACAGTTTTCTCTTGAATTATACCCATGGCTGTGGTGGGGCATATGCCATAGAAACCCTCAATTTTATATTTAAATAGAAATCCAATTTTCAACATTTAAGGTAAACTGTGATTTAAATAGTGATTTAAACCAATTTGATTTAAATCGAATATGCCCTGCACGGAGGGTTTATGTGACATAGCTTGGAGCAATGTTGTGCCTCAACAGGCCCTCCAAGGTAACAGCTCTCATTCTAGTCAGCTGCACTGCGGAACACAACTGCAAGCCACCATGACTGTGAGAATTTTTATGCTCTTCTTTTTGCATTTTAGGAGGGTTTTTAAAAAATCTCACAAAAATGTGAAAAAAATCATATTTTGTCCAAAAATTATGGCACAATTTTAGACATAAAAACACAGGTTATTAGGTAAAATGCCAATCTTTTCAAAATTGTCCTTCTGAGGATGTGAACAGGTACTGATTTTCTCTTTTATGCGGAAATGAATGGCCCTTCTGAGATCACATCATCTTTTTTTACTGAAGTTGAAAAAATTGTGAATGGCCCGTACACATTTACACGTGTGTGTGTGTGTGTGTGTGTGTGTGTGTGTGTGTGTGTGTGTGTGTGTGTGTGTGTGTGTGTGTGTGTGTGTGTGTAATGCAAAGGAGGTGGCTCTTAAGTGAACCCACTTAAGATCTGTCCCCCTCCCTTGATTCTTCTTCATTAGAACAGCATCAGAAAAAAACCTTTTTCCTTCTCCCAACCAAGCTGGTTAGGATTGTTTCTCAGTGTCAGCAGCTGGAGTCAATTGAGGCATATCGCTCTGTTGATTTATCGACTTCAAAAGCTGGCAAAAGTGTAGGCGTGATTGTTGTTTTTCAAGAGAATAAGGGTTTAGCATGTTGTAATTCTTTTTTTTAAGGTGACTATGGGCCTTTTCACACGACCCCTAAGATCCGCTGGCCACTTAAATTCGGACCAGAGATCTTGGGGGGTTGTCGCAGTTCCTGCGTTCCCACCCCCTCTGCACTCCTGGCTTCTGGCTGCGTGAGGGGAGGGAGAAAAAACAGGAAGAAAAGAATGCCGCTCACCTCCGTTCTGCCGTCCTGGCACTGCATTCAGATCTCTTAAAGGGGCGGGGGGGCAAAAAAAGAACAAACAGAAGCAAGGAGAGCCAGGCAGTCACTACGTTATATCCGCATCAGGAATGTTCACCTCCAGAGAGCAGGTACCTGAAAAGTGCACTGGGACGCGCTTAGGTGGGCGTGGTCGCACTTAATTATCTGTAAACTCCGGAGCTGGTGGGGAAACAATTTTAAGCTCCGGAGCTGGGAGCCATTTGCGGCGGAGTTTAGGGGTCGTGTACAAAGGGTCTATGTGACGCACAGGGAAGGGCAGATTGTGTTTAAAGGAAATTGTGTCCTTTTGATTGGAAGTGATATAAAATACTCTTCCATCAGAGCCAGATTGGTAAAAATCAATGATTTAAAAAGTTTTTAAATTGTTTTAATTTAAAAAAAACCCTCAATTTTGTATTTAAATAGTCAGAAATCCAATTTTCAACATTCACGGTAAACTGTGATTTAAATGGTGATTTAAACCAATTTGATTTAAATCAAATCCACCCTACACAGAGGGTTATTTAATTCACATGTCTGCATCATTTTGGCATATGTGATTGCTCAGCTAGTGGTAACTGTGTCCTTTCCCACCTCCAACCATGTCTATGTATGTGCACACGTGTGCTTGCGTGCGTCTCCCTACTTTGTAATCCAGAAGCCACTGCAAGGGGAATTTCAAGCCTCCTTTCCATTGAAGCTTTCCTTTGAAGGAAGATGGGGAGAAGAAAAAGGAAGGAAACAGCACAAAGTAAACACAAGGAAATGGAGAACAGTAGAGAGAGGAGGAGGTTGCTGCTGGTCTGCTCTTATTGCTGTGACAGAGGCAGAGGGGCAGGAAAAAGTCCCTACCACGCAACAGGAGTAGCTGCTGCTTATTTCAACAAAGAGGCCATAAGGCCTTTGAGCCGCTGGGTCACATCCTAAGGAAGAAAACTGCAGCTGCCTCTACTTCTCTGGGCAAAGGAATAGAAATGACTGGGATTGAAACCAGTTGTTCCCTTCCCATTCTTCCACTCAGAAACTGCTTTTCTTTCCCTCTCCGTCTCACAAAGTAGTATGTACTCAGTGTCAAATAATTGTACTAGGAAGGCTTAGACTGCGTATAGAGCTATCACTTCATTCCCCCGATAGTCTCCTCCAATGGCTAAAGACTCAATTGCAAGGTTTCTAAAAGCCCAGATAGGGACCTCTCATCCTATATATACAACACAGCTTAGAAATGGTTTGCCCAAGAGGATGCACAGACCAGCCCAAATACGATGTGACAACCACATGACTTTAACAGGATGTCAAAGACCCTGATCCAGGTGCCAAGGCATGTTCACCATGTAACCATGCTCTCATTCTGAATAGACTGTATCTGAGACATGAGAAGTGTGGTCCCCTTCTTTTTGGTGCTGCTTTTCCTTGCTTGTGAATTTGCCATAGATCTTGGAGGAGGTGTGTGTGTGGGGGGGTAGCTGCCTTGTTCTACGCCTGAGCTTTCACAATCCAAGTGGTTCGGGGAGGCTAGGGTGGTTGGGGTGCACATATGTTGTATTTTTTTCATGTTTGCTTTCTTCCTCGTCCTTTTCCAGTCAGAGCATAAGGGCTGTGGGATGTGATTCTGATTAGCTGATCAGCAAACACACAAAAGCGGCGATGTGCATCATCACGTGGGCAGAATAATGGCTTAGAAGGGAGGGGCACCAGCAAGGTGGCATGGTTTGCTTCATATGGAATATTGACAGCAAGACCCCTGCTGAGCACAGAGAAGCTTCCTTTATCTCTGGAAATCCACCCAGCCTTGACTGTCATATTAGCCAGTTTTATTTTTCACTGCTCGTCTTTGATCATCTGCCGTACTCTCCCACTGGAGAAATTTAAGATGAACTGCCCGTGATCTACTTGCTATGCTTAATGAATATCTGCTCAACGTTTTACAGGCATTTCTGTCAGTATTATTGGCCATGTTTCCATTAGTGGTTTTCTCTGTAAAGATGCCCATATGTGGGGGATTTTTTCTCAATGAACTAAAATATATTTTTAGATATATCTGCATCTCTCTCTCTCTCTCTCTTCTCCCCCTACTCTCCCCTCTTTCTGTTTAGGATATAGTAGCTGACATCCTGGATCAGTCGCTTTAGACCTGGTTTATATTAGGCTGTGCATCTGTGTGCATTGCCATCCTCGCTGAAATTTTCTTTAAACATAATATAAAATATAACACATGACTTCCTGTTTTGAATAGATATATGGGTTAGTTATGCCAGCTGGTATTTTAAATGCCAATAGTTGCAGAAATGCAGGCACAGGAGAGGCCCCTTTTGTAGACTACTTAGCAACAACTGTTCCACTGAAAGGACAACCCTTGCCTGCCCCATGCCTGTGACAACACAAGGAGTTCCCCTTCTGTTCTCAAGGCACTGGGCCTGAAATACCAAGGATGCTGCTGAATTAGCAAACCCAACTGCGGTCTCAAAACCTTGCTCTCTAAGAGCATAAGTACACTATGAAAATGAATTGACAGCTGGATTGGAAGTTTTGAAATCAGGCAAAAGTCACCTCATAGTCACATGGTATTTGGGTCAGCCTGTGTGTTCTTTGTGATAAAATGTTTAACCATTTATAAAGCTGTGTTGTATTCCAGATGTGGTGTCTCTGTGGGTTCTTAAAATAGCTGTGCTTGAGGTTTTGTCCTGTTCCTGCTGTGTTGTTATTTTTAATTTTTTTAAAGTTTCTTTCAAACTGACATAAAAATATGACAGATGGAACAACTAAGAAAAAAGGTAGCCAATGCCAAGGGGAAGATGTTCCCTTCTTTGACAAATCTAGAACTTGCTGGCCTTTGTCAATGTCTCTGGTCAATTTCTCTTGCATTTCCTTCTTCCCCTTACTCCACTATATATATGGGCATCATTAGAATTTTTCAGGCAGGGAAAAGAGGGTGCTGTTATTTAAAAAAAATACTGAAAGAGGAACCTCTGTCTGGCCTCCACAGGTCAAAAGTCAGACTTAGGTTTCAGTAAACATGTGTACAATGTGTAAACAGATATTTTAAAATTGAATCCAAATCTTCTTCATCTGATTCAAATATCATGTTTTTTAAAAAATGTGTATCCTTGCCCCCCCCAATGTTCACATGATGCCTTATCCCAGACTTCTCTATCTAAGACCAACACTTGAGAAACATCTGGTAGCGCTGTGGAGACAATTATTGCTTTCTTCCCTCTCAGGAAAACCTTTGACCCCCCAGAAGCTTTGAACTATAACTCCCACAATCCTCTAATTATCATTGTCTTCCTTTGGCAACTGTAAAACACTTGGGGAGTCAAAAATTGCTCTTTTTGCTGCACAAAAAGCCAGCATTTATTCTTCTCTCTTTTAGATTGCTTATTTCAGCTCTGTGACAGTGCTTTCTATTTTGCTACATCCATTCATTCAGCTTTTCATTTCCTTAGAATGCCCTGTTAAAGAATGTATTCACAGGGTCTCATTTCCATTCCAGGTTTTCACACTGCTACACTGCAAGAAGATTGGCAGAAGAAAATTTTCAGTGTTAAGGGATAATGGTAATGGAATAGGGTGTTTATCATAAACGTTTTCATTTTTTAAAAGTTTATTTGGCATTATTTCACACATGCTACTTTGAAGTAGTTTGAACCATCATTTCAACAGTAGCCATTTTCTCAGCTAAAGATGGGAATTATAATTTCAAATGGTTAAGCAGTAGTGAATGTCGAGTTCCCTGTACAAGCAAAACTTGATTTAGCTCACATGCTTTAGTCATTCACACTCATTGCTTTCCTTTTAGATTTCCTTTCAGATGAACATAAAAAGACGTGGAACCATACACTAACAAGGTTTTCACGGGAGCCATTTCATCTCAGGTGGGCTCAATGGAACGGAAAACAAATACTGTATGAGAAAGCAGATAATAAATTTTCTGCTTGTGAGAAAGTTGATTTTAGCTGCATTTTCTGAACACATTCCAGAGCTGTGAAATCGTTCACACAAATCCTGTGCATACAAGAAATGTGCAGGCCAGTATTCCTGTCCTGGTGACAAACATGTTGCATATCACTCTGGAGTAGAAAAAAGTGCACCCTTTTTATTTTGTTTCTCAGGAAGTTCATGTGTTGGTCTCTATTGATGTCATTTTTGTGTCAGCAGAAGGTCTCTCTATTTTCTCAGACCTATGATGCTTAATATATTTATTTTTAATTCCCCCAAAACACAATGGGATAAAATACATAAATTGTATTTGCAGGAAGAGAAGCGAAGGAGGTACAATGTAGCCATGTTTGCTTTCTTGAGTTTCCAATAATTGTAAAGTGTATGTGTTTATATGGACACGTGCCTCTGTGTATATATACACCAGTGATTTGTTTTACTGTGGTTCTAAATCTTGCAAACTACTCTGGGAATTTCATTGAAAAGTATCAATATATTTCCCGAAATGGATAAAGATCTGCTAAGAATACAATTCAGTCATACATGCCCTGTAGGAGCTCCTCTCATGTAGATTTCAGTACCTTGAAATTGATGTACATCTTATTGAGATGCACAAAGTTTCTGTCATGGAATGAAAAGTTGCACCTCTGGCTGAATGGAAATGTGCTTACTGGTTAAGCAGCACAGCCAGGATCTGAGGATTTGAGCACAACGACACTACAATTGGATATGGGCAGAATGTATTTAAATATTGAGAAGGAAGACATTTTTTTCTTGTTCTCTTTTAAAGATAAGGGAATATCACCTGTAAACCAAGGATGTATAAAGTGGGAAGATAAAAGAGGAACCACAACTCCCTCAGCTTAACCCCTGCCTGTGCCCTGTAACCTTCTCCTAACACAGATCTCCCCAGATGGCCCTAGGGGCCAGCAAAGTCAGAAACAAAACAAAACCATCGGGGGAATTGCATATAATCCAAGAAAGTTAATATGATGGGAATTTGAATCATCTGAGATAAAAGATAATGTTGAAAAATATTTATCTGGCACTATTAAAAATAAAAAATAAGCAAGATTAATAATTTCTTTCTTAGATCTATGCTAAGTGCATGGTATATATGGAAAAAAAGATTGTGTCCCCTAGATTCACCATTAAGATTAGTGACTGAAATAGAGGACTTCCCTGCAAATTTAAAAGTTTTTATAAAATTATTTAGGGTAAACAAGTGGCTAGGTTGAAGGACTGGATGGATAAAATAAGATTGAAGGAACAAATGAAAGAATTTTTGCAATGCAGGGATATTTCACGGTTTAATTATGTACAATTAGAAAGGACTAATGATTGGATTAGGAAACATAATAAATGTAGAGAATATACAAAATATGAACAGCTCTTAGTGTTGTATGAAGATATTCAAAAGGAAGATATAGTGAAAGCCAGTGTAAATAAAATATATCAGATACTTTTGGATTTAAATGAAAATGAAAATGAGGGAAGAGGATTGAAGGTAGTCCTGGAGCAAGATTTTAAAAAAGAAATAGAAGAGGCTGATTGGGCTAAAATATGGAGAATGAAAATACTTAGATCTATGTCAGTGATATATATATATATAAATAAATATATATAAAGGTTTAAGATGGTATTTGACACCAGCAAAATTGAATAAAATAAGTGGTATTTTTCTAAGATTTGTTCGAAATGTGGTAAGGATGTTGGTACATATTTTCATATGTGGTGGGAATGTGAAAAAGTACAAAAATTTTGGGGATTTATTTTTAAGGAATTAAATGATATATTTGAAAGGTATATAGAGCCCAGTTCAGAAATTGCTTTATTATCAATATTTGTTAAGGAAGATGATGACTTTAAAACTAGAGAGTTGATCACTAATTTCTTGACAGTAGCTAGATTAATCATAGCTAGGAATTGGAAGGCGAATTATGAACTATGTATGGATGAATGATATACAGTGGACCCTCGTATAACAAACGGTTTGTATAACATAAAATCTGTACGACATAAAAAATTCTGGAGATAGGGGAAATTTGCTTAACAGAATCGTCTATGGGGCGAATCTGTACAACATAAAAATGGTCACGATTAGGGATCACTCTGTTTTCAATGCATTCCTATGGGAAATTTGTATAAAGGAAATTTTGCTTAACATAATTTCATTTGGAACAAATTAATTCCTTTATACAAGGTACCACTGTAACGAAGTTTGGAATATTGCCTTAAATGAAAAAATTGATGTCTAATTTAAAGATTAAGAAAGGAGAGTTAAAAAGAGATATTTTAAATGAAATATGGGGTAGATTTATTGAATATGTGCTTATAAGAAATAAGGGTATAGCTCCAGTGCAACAATCAATTCAGTTCTGGAAGGGAGGATAACAAGTAACAATATTGTTTAAGAGGTCCCGTTGGTGGAGGGGAACACTGTTGTTTAGCTTTATCTTAATCTTTTTAATATATGGGGTTTTATTGTGTTTTGTATTTTGTTTTGTATTATTTTATAAAATTTATTAAAAACAAAACAAAATAAAAAAGCCTATTTAGCTTTGCTGACCCTGGAGCCAGTAGGAGGCATGTGTGTGTCTCTCCCCACCTCCGGACCCAATAAACAGGATGAATACTTAACACATCAGAGATATTTGTAGAATATCCTGATTTGTTTCTGTATCCATCTCCATCTCTCCTCCTCCTCCTCCTCCTCCTCCTCCTCCTCCTCCTCCTCCATCTCCCGTAAAGCCAGTTCTGACTTACTGTGACCCTTTCCAGGGTTTTCTAGGCAGAGAATACTTAGAAAGTGGTTTATCATTCCCTTCTTCTTGGGGCACTCTGGGACTGTGGAGCTTGCCCAAGGCCACACAGGCTGGCTCTAAGCACAGGAGGCATAGTGGGGAAATCAGAAGCCCAGCCTCGGCTTCTATAGCCAGATGCTGAAACCCACTGAGTTATTCAGGATAAAACCGAGGATGAAATCCGTTTCCTTGTTCAGGGGCACTGTAGGCACTACTAGGCCCATCCTGGAGCCTTTCAAAATTCTTGATTGGAGACCTTGCATCAAAAGAGCAAGGTCTAAACAATGACACCAGTCTCTTTTTTTTAATACCTGTTTCGATTTCACAGTTATGTCAACAGAGGTGCATCATTTGATTTGGAGCACATCTTGGAGAACTATTTGTCATGTATGTGCTATACATGCAACTCTTGTGGCAGTCTTAAAAACCACAAAATCAACGGGGACACAATCCTTGACATTCATAGGCATCAGCGAAGCCTTTATCCTCACAGGATGCCAATTTTGATATGTGAGCTGGCATATTCCTACAGTAGCTTTTTGAATTAACCCAAAGAATGGGTATTAATTACGTCATTAGCATATTTTCACCTCACTCCTTTCACCCCAGGCTCAGGCAGGAGCCAAGAATCAGCTGGTCCAAGAATCCATTTCATCCCATACAGTAATCTTGGAATAAATTATGCAAATTACATTACATGACTAAATTAGCCATTTGGTTGTTCCAATGCTGTGGATCACGGGATATTGCATTATAATAGGGCCCAAGATGTACAGGGCCCTATTCTGGCACTGAAGAAGTACAGTATTTTCCCCTGTATATGACTATATTTTTTGTCTAAAAATGTTAGACTAAAAATTGAGGGTGGTCTTATACATGGAAGTAAACTGAGGAGAGAACCATGCAGTTGTGAAACTGTAATTCTGGGTTAGGAAAGTGGAGGCATCTTATAGACAGGAAAATACAGGTAATAGTTCACATACTCAGAGGGAAAAAAAGCTCAGATATATGGCTTCTTTGGGCAGGGGAAGGAGGTGAGGACTGAGGAACCACAGCTTACCTCCTGTGCACTTTTTTTTTAAAAAAGTCTTTGGATCATGGCAAAAGCATTTATTATTAATCCACATTTGAGGGGGAAATGAGATAAAAGCTAGAACAGAAAATTCTTTATTTTCCTACTGCTTCTTTTTCAGGGGAATTTATTTCAGTATGCTGATTAAAACTACTTCTCGTTACTGTCAAATGAATTGAATACAAATACAGTAATCTTATAAAAGATAATTTTCTTCTTAGAAGATTTCGAGAACAAATCTGTGGAACAGTGAAGGCTTTTATCTGAAATTAAAAATAAGTATATGGTCCCAGAACTGTTTAGACAGTGTGGTGCTCTGAAGTATCTCTGTATGGGTGGGATGTGGAATCTAACCGTCAACTGAATAACCTGAATGGATTTGGAACTTATTTCTGTGAGGATGTCTTCAGCTTTCTTCTGTGGTAAACAGACAGCCTTTCTTAAACTGCTGCAAAAGACAAAACATTTGACTAAAAGTGTACAGTTATTTTTAGTGACATCTGTACAGCAGGAAAAAATTGAGGCTTGCCAAATTAGTTCTTTTGTAAAACTTGTCTGCTTCGTTTTCTTTTTGAATTATTTAGACTTATCATAAAGGTTGAAAACACGGAGTTTTCCCAATAATGGCCTCTTGATATTGTGCCACAAAAGATGGATGAAAAACCCAAATGGAGGTAATTTAGCAGGAGATCTCGGTCTCTGAATGTGGATCACCCCTAAACAGCTTTAAAGGAACAGAGAAAGGATGCCATTTGCAATCAGAAATAGCAGGGAGTGTTGCTTCTCCTTTACAAGTCTCCACTTATTGCCCCAACTGTTCCCCCACCCCCAATTAAATGACACCTCAGGTTGGGGGTGGGGGAAACCCAGTGAAAGGAAGTGGATGGTCAAAAGTGAAAAAGGGCAAAACTTTCCAATTTTGGACCAAGTTGGGTTTGCAGAAGTTTGGATCTGAGTTCCATCCTGTAGAAATCAAAGTCACAAATCTCTATGTATTGCAGTGTGAGAACGTATATTGAAGATAAGAAGAGAATGGTTGAAATCTTATTATAAAACTCTGCAGCATGTAAAACGGACAGTACTATTAGCCAGGGTGTTGTTTTTGTTTTGTATTTGGGTTTTTTGTTTGTTTGTTTGCTTGTTTTGGTTTTTTGGAAATCAAATTCTGCAATTCCCTCCTTTGAAGGTTCTAACGTCCTCTTGAGATCCCTTTTATCACTGGAAAGGAAGTATTTAGTTTCCTAATATCTCTGCTGCTGGTAAAACATCCTAAGGCAGTGATGGGGAACCTTTTAGAGACCCAGTGCCTAAACTGTGATTCAAAACCCACTGATTTCTCACAAAATGTCAAGGGGCAATGTCGGGTGCCCACAGAAAGGGCTCCGAGTGCGACCTTTGGCACCCGTGCCATGCCATAGATTTGCCAACACTGCCCCAAGGCTTCCCCGTGATTGAACAAATCCCAGTGCAGCCTTTGAACCTGGGGTGGGGGTGGAGGGGGTTGAACATTTTCAATTTGTGGAATGCCACCATGACTGTTGATGTCATCAGACTTATGTCATGTTAAGTTGTGTAACAGGAATTCAGCCAATCACATAAGACAATACTGTACTTGGTTGTTTGGGTAAGTTACTTTTAGGATCATTTTGAATGTGAATAAAGAGCAGATGACCTGACACAGTACTCCCTTAGATCCCACACAGGGGGAAAATATTCTTGCAAAGTCAGCTTTCTGGGATGAAGGCCAGGTTATTCACCTGTTCCTTGGTATGATGGTACTTTTCTAGACAGAAATAAGAGAGCAGCCAAGTAGACAATCTTGCATCTACACAGTCTACAAGCCTAGAAATAATAGTCAGCATCTACCATATCTGTCTTTATGAATCTATGCTGAGTCCCCATCTGGAGTATTGTGTACAGTTCTGGTCAGAAGGATACTATGGAAATGGAAAAAGTGCAGAGGAGGGCAACCAGAATGATGAGGGGGGTGCAATGGCTGGGCCTCTTCACTCTTGAAGGACGGTGCCTAAGAGGTAATCTGATTAAAGTTTGTAAAATCATACACAGATAACATAGATAAGAAACATAGATAAGAAAAACATAGATTGTTTTCCCTATCGCACAACACTAGAACTAGGGAGCACTCCATGAAACTCAAACAAATAAGAGAAAGTACTTTTTCACCCAAAGGATCACTGGTCTATGGAACTCCCTGTCAGAAAAAGTGGTGACAGCTGTCAGCCTTGACAGCCTTAAGCAAGGATTAGACAAGTTCATGGAGAACAAAGGTATCAATAGTTATCATTATGGATGCCTATGGACAACCTCTGAGTCAGAGAGTTAGGCAGGATATCTCTCAATGAAATTTGCAGGGAATCATAAGCAGGTGAAGACATCTGCTTGGGAATACCCTGAAGCACATGGTGAGTCACTGTGTGAGACAGAATGCTGGACTGGATGGGCTGTGGCCTGTTCCAGCAAGACTGTTCTTATGTTCTTATGCAGTGATAAGATATTTAATAAAGAGTAGAGTGGATTGAATGCTAAGGAAAATAATAAATTAAATTACCCCAGAAGGAAAATCTCCCTCCTTCTTCTACCTCCTGCCTCCTAACCAAGGCCTCTTTGGAAGGGTGGGGTCCCTGCTGAACAATGTAAGAAGAGTGAGGGTAGATGGTTGGAATGTCAAGGATTGCACCAAATGGGAAGACTCAACTTTTTTTCTCTAGTTCTGCTAATTAATAGTACCATGTTACCTTTTATTCTGTGAGCATTTGAAAAAAGTACTGAGCATTTGAACAAGTATTGCATGTACTCTGGAGGATGTCTGAAGGGAAAAGAAACTTACCTTGAGAGCCAGTAAGTCAGGATAGAATATGGAATAGTCTGGAAATAATGCAGAATTGGCAAGGAGAAGAAGATGAATACTGAAAAACAAATGGAAATCGGAATCAGCAAATGTACAGCAGGAGATAAATGTGTAAAGACAAAAGAAATGGAAAAACAAAAATATAAAAATGCATGAGCTAGTACAGCACACTTAAGCTTCATTTCATGATGTATCAAACTATCCAACTGAGTTGGGTGTGCATTTATTAAATACAAAGACATGATATGAAGTCACAGAAGTATTTTAAATAAAACAGTATGTATTTGATGAGCCACCTGTTTTGAATCTGAAGATCCAATGCATTGTAGAGGTTTGTAGCTGAGCAATGATTTGAAATGGGTCCCCCAAATTCTACTCTAGCCCTCCAGCCACTACACAGCATTGTTCTAATATGATTGGAGTCTTCAGACAACTAATTTCTGTATATTTTTAAAAAGCACAATCTCTCTTCCTCCTTTATCTACTGTTCAGAATGCCACTTAGTCAGAAGATGGCATTTATTTAGTCATCAAAAATTAATATGTCCAAATGTCTATTTGGAATTCATTTGCTTCCGAGTGCCTCTAAATTAAAATACATCCATTAACGAATATTTGAAAGTCAAGATAAAAAAGAGGTGATTACCTTTTTCCTTCTTTCTACTTGTGGATTTATTATTATTTGGCCATAAAGTTAATGCACATTCATTCACAAGAATCTCTGCAATCTGCCTTGCTCAGCCTTGACATTATAGTTTAACACAAAAAGAGAGAGAGAGAGAGAGAACAGTGCTAACATGAAATGAGCAGCATGTGGTGAATATAGTGAGTAATTTTTGTCTTTGGACAAATGGTCTGTTGTTGCTATGACACAAACCAGTTCTGAATTGTTTTTCACTTCTAGCTATAGGCTGCACTAATCATTGTGCCAAGTGATAAACACACAAACAAAAACTCCTGCTGGGATGTAAATTATTTACTGGAGGCTTTCACTGCCAAACCATTATTGTTTATTTTGATCCTTTACATGTCTTAATCTGTGAATTTACTAATCCTAAATTTTATTCCAAATGATATTAAGTAAACAATATATAGTGAGATTTAGAGAAAAGGAATGTAAGTTGAGTGTTCAAAAAGGGAAAAAAGAAAACTACATTGTGGGAGTTTGCTGGAAAAGTTCCGAAGCAAACTGATCTTGATTACAGAAATAAACAGACAAAGACGAAATGCTTTTTTCTCAGCCATCTGGGAAGAAAGCGCTGCATAGACTTGTAGACAAAGACTGACCTGTTTCTTCTCCAGAAGGCTTGTTTTATTCATCTTATCTAAATTCATAAGCAGAGATTGGAGCATTTATGAAAATAGTTATTCTAATAGGAAGCAGGTGCCCTTTAGCCCTTTAACCCTCCCCCAAAGCAAAGGTCAGAGGAAATAGAAGGTCACTTCCCTCCAGATATGACACATTGGCAAAAGTCAGGACACATTGTCATATGACACATTGGCAAAAAGCATACTCTGAAGAAAGGTTCCCACATCATTTCAGTGCAGACTTACACTAGGGCATCTCTAACAGCAGGTGACCTGGGGATTTATAAGCAGCTATGCCCACATATTTTTCCAATATGTTAAAAAAAAAGCTTCTAGATTTCATTGGTGCAGGCAGACATCCTTTACAAGTTTTCTCTCACCCCAGCTCCCAGCTCCCACTCTCTTGGGAAACCCATGGTAATCCTATTCAGGAGTTCTCTTCCTCCACTAACCTTGCTGCCAATCCGTCATTAAGTTTCATTTATAAAGGAAACATTCCAGGATGGACAAGAAACAGATTTCAGTTTCACTTCTTCTAACAAGCAAAAACCTAGCCTTTTGATTTCTAATTTACAGGACTAAATAGGATTCTAAATATTAGGAATTATTATTTACACATATTCTGATAATCCATATAATATGGATTATTCAGTGAATTGTGAATCTGAATACTTTCAAATCCAAATGTATGTACATCCTTAATAAATTGGCTGATTTAATACTTTGAAGGCAAAAAAGCCAGAGCTTTTTCTTTCTACATGTACTGTAAAGGGATGGGATTGGAGGAGGGGACCTGCAAGGAGATGGAACAGAACATTATGTGTGCTGTGGCTAATTTGTAAGGGAAAGTAGACATGGATGTTCTCTATGTGAGAGAAATTGTGGATACGTCTGGTAGTATATATCATGGTAGTATATATCATGGTAGGCCCTAAGCATATCCGATCTCGCCTGATTTCGGAAGCTAAGCAGGGTTGGCCCTGGTTAGTACTTGGATGGGAGACCACCAGGGAATACCAGGTACTGTAGGCGCCTGGAGTAGGAACTGGCAAGCCACTTCAGTATTCCTGCCAAGAAAACTCCATGGATATGGAGTCACGAAGAGTCGGTCACGACTGTAACGACACAACACACACACACAGGGAATAAATGTATGGCTTATGGATTTCATTAGGTAACTTACAGTTAGAGATGGGCACAACCAGGAAAAACGACGTTTCGAGTTGTCGTGTGTCAGAGCCGGCCCATTTCGGCTTGTTTCCGTTTGTCGCGAAATGTTTCAAAATTTGTCATTTCGTTTGTCGTCTGTCGTTAGTCGTTAGTACTGGTTTAGGGGGGTAGGGTAGCGGGCTCCTGGAGGCACCTCTCTGGGGTGGGTGCCTCCTCTGGCCCGCTACGAAGGGAAGGCATTTAGCAGGCTCCTGGAGGCACCTCTCTGGGGTGGATGCCTCCTCTGGCCCCCTACAAAGGGGAAAGGAAGGGTACATGGCCGTGTAGCCATTGCGTACTAAGTGGCACTGGCAGAGGCACCTCTCTTTTGGGTGCCTCTAGCTCACTAAGAAGGACTGGTGAGCGGGGTGAAAGAATGCCTCTGCTGGGCGCCCTCTGGCTCACTAAGAAGGGAAATGTACTTGCGTGTAGTGCAACGCGAGTACAGATCTGGCTTAGGGTTGGGGTTAGGGCAAGGGCTAGGCTTAGGGTTATTACGGGTAAGGTTAGGGTGAGTTAGTGGACTGCACCTCTGGGTGCCTCTGACCCGCTAAGAAGGACAGTGTACTGGCGTATGGGTTAGGGTTAGGGTTAGGGTTAGGGCTAGGGTTATAGTGGGCTTTTTATGCCCGACTGGCACATCCCAGAAGTCTCAGTCAAAACCTGGCCAAGTGGCCATGCGATTGGTGGAATGGCTCCAAAAATTTGCATGGCCCCATCCCATGGCCATCCCATCATTGCGCAGGTGTAAAAAAATAAAATTAAAAATAAAATAAAATAAAATAAATGGGATTGGAGACAGACGTTTATTGCAAGAAAAACCCACTGCTGCTACTGTAAAAATTCAGGCAGTTAAAATACCTAATTTCTGCATGTTTCTGTGTGGTGCTTTGGTGGGTTTTTGGACCACGATTTCAAAAAAAATATTGCGGTCGCCATTTTGGATCCCCCCGCACCGCATGGCATGGTGAGACGACGAGGATGCCCCCCCACCAGAGCAGCCCAGGACAGGAGAGGGGGGAGGCCGGGGACCCCCCCCCCCAGAAACCACCCCTCTGGTAGGTGCCCTCACTCAGGCAGGCATATTTTCGCCTGCTTTTTTGGCCGGGAATCGGGTGTTTTTTTTAAACTTTTTTTCTGTGCCGCTTGGCATCGCGCGATCGCCACGATGCCATGAACGACAACGACAAATCAGACCGAAATTTTCTTTTATCGGTTCGAGTTTGAGTTCTGACGACTTAATTGTCGTTACTTTTTCCGTTGCGTAACGGAAACGAGGAACGGAAACAGAAATGAGAATTTTGCCAAGTCGTGCCCATGTCTACTTACAGTACATGCCTGCATAGTATTATCGTAGTCCTTCACTTGAAGGCACTGAGTCCCAATGTGTTTTAGCTTATTACATCTCTCTCTGGTAAATGCGACTGGACTGCATTCTTACAATTCAGCATGGATCAATTCTTTGAATGTGCTCATTTGTATGTACAACCTAGGCTTGTACATGTGCTCTTGTCCACCCAGCCCAGAAATAAAGAGGCAAGACACGTTTGTGGGATTAAAATTGGGCCACAATTTATTGATATGAATTCACTCAATTCAGCTGTTAAATGTCCCTTAAACAAGGGGGCCTGAATGTAGTGTAAGTGGATCAGTTAATGATTCCTAATACTATTAGAAGGACACTGCCCACCTGTTCAGCGCTCTCCCAAAACCTGTGGTCTGTGCAGCCCTCATTCCTAATCTTTGAACTATTTATATCTAACACCTAATGTTCCTAATTTACTAATCTATTTACTAATTTGTATTGAGGGCTACCGACTCAATAAAGGTATATTATTCAATAACTTTCACCTGGCTTAAATTTACTGCTTGTACTACCCGCCAATTGTGACCGGTTATAAACCTCCCCTTAGCCTTAAAGAGAATGGGATGGGTGAAAACACACTGCCACTCTGGTCCAATCTGAGTGGAAGCCAAAAATTCCCATCCGGCCAAAACACTACCAGCTAATCTCATTCTCTTATGGGGGGAGGGAAGATGGCTGGATTGCAAAAGAGGCCTCTCACCATGTGGCAAGGCCTTATCTAACCTTCTGCCCCTGCAAGCAGCCCCATAAGCTGCACACACATGACTCCAACCGGTCAGGTAGACAAAGAGACCCCTCCCAGCACTATGGCTGATAGAAGGCACCATTCTTCTGCATGAATGAAAGCAAACACAGAGCATTGGTTCCCACTGGACTCTTAAGCACCAGACTTCTCTTGGAGCAGTGATTCTCAAACTTTCTAATGCTGTGGCCCTTTAATACAGTTCCTAATGTTGTGGTGACCCCTTGCCCTGCTTGGAAAAGGCCACACGTCCCCTTTGGCAGGCCACTGCTGCAGCTGCCATAAAGAACTTCCCTCTACAGGCACCCTCAGCCAATCACAGCCTCTGGTGCCATTGACTGACATCCCCTCCAACCTATCAAGCTGTAACTCACTCTTTCCCTGCTCCTCCTCCCCTCCTCCAGACTCAAGCCGTTTGTTCCTTTTTATTCACTGGCTCATGGCAACCCCTGTGAAATGGTCATTTGACCCTCCCCGCAGGAGTCCCAACCCCCAGGTTGGGAACCACTGTCTTTGGGGCTAAAATATATGTGAGTAAAAACATTGGGCAGTATCTGATATAATCAGACAACTGGAGTCTGAATACACAATAAGTAGCTGGCATCAGGAAATGTGCTATATCGAGAAGAGAAAAGCAGTTTTGAAAGTGGCAGAATAAATTATCAAATAGAATGCATCTGCATTTTCATGACCTCTACAGGAGAGATAATCCATCCTTTAGTGTTCAAAATTCTGGATTACTTTAGTGCAAAACTGAAATACCAATACCTATATCTCAGTCGCAACAAAAAGGAGTTGGAGACCTACTCTATGAATTACGCAGCTGTGCCTAGGCAGAAATACTACCTTGGTCCTGCGCTTACACTGTTTATATTTTCTTCCTGCTGATGGTGGTTGCAAAGTTATCCCAAGTAATTATGCTGTCTGTCACCTGATTTTTGCTCCATTTCACATTCAGAAGCCTGGACTTCAAAAGAAAACACCAATAACAGTATCTCCTTCAGTTCACCTCATGGAAGCAGGGTGGTTTCGGCAGAGGGAGCAGACCATGAGATATAGAAACTGTTCTGTTTTCTAATATATCAGCTTTCTTTTTGGCATCTGTTACCTGAGGTGGCATTTTATTTTGTAGTGATAGGGCTAGTGCTGGATGGTAGAACAGACATTGTTGAGGCAATGTAGTGACAGTTTGTAAAATAACCTTTTCCTCCCTCCTTATCATGTCACTGTGGTAACATATTAATTTCATCCTGATGTTCTCTGCACATCTGCTGTTTTTGACTGATAAGAATTCTTTAGTCCCATTAGTCAAAATGTGGATTCCCCCCCTATAAATTTATGATATTTCCCTTCAATGTTTAACTCTCTTGCTTACATTGAACAAAAATACTGCTGTGATGATGATGATTGATTGATTGATTAATTAATTAATTAACCAGAAATTAATGTTTGAAAGTTTTAAGAAACAGCTGGTTTTTTTCATTGGCCAGACTCCTATTCTCTTCTGTGTTTTTCCTTTTAGACATCTGTTCTCCTCCGACCCATTTGTTTAACTATGTCATTAAGCCTACAATAATCCTTCAAGACATTGTGCCAAACAAAAAGGCCTCCACATCATGGCTGCTTTGGGCTCTATCCCCTGTAATATACTATGGATCATGTGTTTGTCTTCTGTACAAGGCCAACCAACTCTGGGGTACACTTAGATATAAGAGAAGGAGTTGCTGTTCTGAATTTGAGTATAATGTCTGCATACATTTCTGTTGCAAAAATACAAGAAATTCAGTCCCCCAAAAAACCTCCAGTTTAAGAATGTGGGATACATTGCTTCTGGGTTTACAAATCAAAATGCCAGGAATGGGCTAACATTGTCTTTGCAGTATTGTGCCCATATTGCCAGCAAGAAAAAGGATGCTAAGTTTTATATAGGGAAGGCCAGCCTGAAAATTGAAGGTGGCAATGTCAGTGGTTACGATAATTTATAGGATCTCCTCTTGTGCTCATTACCATTTACCAAAGAGAACCAAGCCAGCAAAAATCTCAGAACCTTCCTATGTATTTATTTTATATAGTGCCCACAAGATATCTCTCAATGGCAAATTGCTGCAAGTTAAGAAGTATTGTATCGTCACTGCTTTGGGTAATGGAACACATGGCTATCTTAACATTCTTCAGCACTACAAAAGGAGGAAGGACTACAGGGTATTGATAACTCCCAAGGTACACACAAATTTGAATTGCTCTGAAAAATGTTGTGACAGGATCCCTGGACTGAAAATTTTGCTAGTAAATGCAAGATCAGTGAATGGGAAATCAACAATCTTTCAGGACCTGATCCTGCAAGAACATGCTGATCTCACCTGCATCACACAGACTTGGATTGATAAGGCAGGGGGTGTCAACCTCACTCAGCTCTGTCCTCCAGGTTTCTCTGTGGAACAATAGGCCAGACCAGGGCAATGGGGTGGTGGAGTGTCAATAGTCTACTGCTACTCCCATCCGTCTTGCTAGATGCCATATCCCCCAATTTCCTGCTTTTGAATAAGGAGCCAGGGACAAAATAGGAATTCTCTTGGTATATCGCCCTCCCCATGATGCAATAACTTCTCTACCTCAGCTTACTGAACTGATAACAGAGCTGATGTTGGAGTCCCCTCGGCTCATCGTTCTGGGCGACATTAACATCCATGCTGAGACAGCTCTGTCAGGGGTGTACAAAGAGTTCATGACCTCCATGACAACAATGGGTCTGGCCCAAATGGTAGACCTCAACCCATCCTCCAGACCACAAATTTGACCTGGTTTTCTGCCCTGATATGTACAGTGGGGACATTTGAGGTAAAGGAACTTTCTATAGCCCCATTGTCCTGGGAAGATCACTATATGGTGTGCTTTAGGCACGCTGTAACTCAGAGCCTAGCCCAGGGAGGGGGGGGTCAAACAATAGTAATATGATGTCCCAGAAGGTTGATGAATTCAGATGATTTTCTAGCTGGCCTTGGGGAGTTTCCTACCTTTCAGATGGGTGATTCTATTGAATCCTTGACTGAACTCCGGAATGGGGAAATGAGCAAAGCCATTAACCGGATAGTTTCTACATGTCTCCTTCCTCAAAATAGACCCAAATTGGCTGCTTGGTTTATTAGGGAGTTGTCAAAATTGAAATGGGTAGCCCATAGAGTTAGAAGACGTCAGTGGAAAGCCCAGAGACAAAGAAACAATAAAAGGCCTTTGGAAGGCCTACTCCAAGGCAGTGGAGGCAGCAAAGAAATCATTTTTCTCTACCACCATTGATTTGGCACAAAATCATCCAGGGCAGCTTTTCAGAATAGTCAAAAGTCTGCTACATGCTGACTCATGGTCGGACAAAACAGACCACTCTTTATCTCACTGTGAAGAATTTGCACAACACTTTGCAGGCAAAATTGAACAGATCCGGGCCACCTTGGACGCTGCTATTGATCCAGAGCCTGTAAATAAAATGTCCCACCCTGCTTGTCCTGTATTAATGGATGACTTTCAGCTCCTACAGCTGGATGATGTGGTCAGGACCCTTGGGGAGGTGAGGGCCACCACATGTGTGTTGAATCCTTGCCCCTCATGGATCATAAAAGCTGCCAGAGAAGGTATGGCAGACTGGTTAGGAAGAGTAGTGAATGCCTCCTTACAACAGGGCAGGATTCTGGCATTCTTAAAGGAGGCAATAGTAAAACCACTGTTAAAAAAGCCCTCCTTAGACCCAATGATACTGAACAATTACCAACCGGTATCAAATATCCCATTCTTCTGGAAAGTCCCAGAGGTGGTTGTGGCCTTGCAGCTCCAGAGGTTTCTGGATGAGATAAACTACCTGGGTCCTTTTCAATCTGGCTTCAGGCCTGGCTAATGGGACTCAGACAGCACTGGTTGTATTGGTAGATGACTTACACAGGGAAATGTATAGGGGATCGGTGTCCCTTTTGGTTTTACTAGATCTCTCAGCTGCTTTTGACACTATAGACCATGACATCCTCCTGACTCATCTCTCTGAAATGGGAATTGGGGGTACTGCATTAAATTGGCTCTGGTCCTTCCTGCAGGAAAGAACACAGAAAGTGGTGTTAGGTGATTCATGTTCGACACTATGGCCGCTGACCTGTGGAGTTCCCCAGGTTTCTGTTCTGTCTCCTATTTAACATCTATATGAAACTACTGGGTGAGATTATCAGGTCTTTTGGGGTTAGGTGCCACCAGTATGCCGATGGCACCCAGCTCTACCTCTTGTCACCTCCAGATTCTAAGGGAGCTACCATCTCAACTTTACATGAGTGTTTAACTGCATTAATGAACTGGATGGGGAGGAACAAAATGAAACTAAACCCAGACAAGATAGAGGTGCTCCTGGTCGGTCGAAAGGGAGAACAAGGGATAGGGATGGAACCTGTACTGGATGGGGTCACCCTCTAACTGAAAAAAGAGGTGCACAGCTTGGGGGTGCTCTTGAACTCATCCTTAAGCTTGGATGCCCGGGTCACAGCTATGGCCAGGAATGCATTTTCACAATTAAGGCTAGTATGCAAGTTATTCCCCTTTCTTGAGAAACTAGCTTTGGCCACAGTGACACATGCCCTAGTGACGTCCCAGCTAGACAATTGTAATGCACTCTATGTGGGGCTACTGATGAAAAGTCTCAAGAAACTTCAACATGTCCAAAATGCAGCAGCCAGACTGCTGGCTGGGGCGGGGTACAGAGATCACATTACACCCCTATTAAAGCAACTCCACTGGCTGCCAATGAGCTATCGGGCACAATTCAAGGTGTTGACCTTGACCTACAAAGCACTGTATGACCTGGGTCCTAGCTACTTCAAAGATCAAATCTCACAGTATGAACCTATTTGGATTTTAGGGTTATCAGGAGAGGCCTCCATCCTGCCACCCTCACAGGTATGTCTTGTGGGTACCCATCAAAGGGCTTTCTCGGCTGCTGCACCCAGATTCTGGAACTCCCTCCCACTAGAGGCCGGACTACCTCATCTCTGTTGTCCTTCCGGAAACAGGCAAAGACCTTTCTCTTCAGCAAAGCTTTCCCTGAATGATGGACTACATATTATGTGTCTTTTATGTGAATCTATACGATCACATAGACTTTGTGTTTATAACTACTTATAATCTTATGTGATTACACTGACACTGTTTTCAATCTTAGTTTCCATCACTCATAACTTTACATGGAACTTTACTCTCATTTTAACTGCTCATGTTCTCTTGTAACTTTACATGAAACTTTACTGTCCTGTTAAATGCTCACGTTCTCTTGTACCGTTAATGTAATGTTGTCTATTAATGTTGCAATATATCCCTCAATTCCTTGTTCTCAATTCTTGAACATGTCTTAATTGTACTGGACTGTATATTATCCCTCATTTCTGTAAGCCACCTTGGGTCCATTTCCAAGGAGAAAGGTGGGGTAAAAATACTCTAAAATAAATAATAAATAAGTTAGCATAAACATTTGTTTTTGTGGAACCTGAGGCAATCACTTACACTAACTTACTAATTTGTGCCAGTTAGCTGCTGAGTGTTATGCCAATAGGCATAAATAATAGAATATTACCAATTGCAATTCAAAACAGTTCAGACAACAAAATGCAGATCTATTTTAATAAAATTTTAGAATAAAGGCATTTATTAGGGTAGTTCATATATTTTAATGTCAGCAGACTATTTTGAACAATTTGTGCCTGTAGGGAATTCAGCAGTGACCCCAGCAACAAGAGTGCAAGAGGCTGTTAAAGTCTCAGTGAGGCCACTGTGGTTAACCACACAAAACAGCAAAGGCTTATTTTATGTACGTTAGCGGTTAGTCATGTTCTTTGATTTGTTCAGTATTATTTTATTATTTTACTGGTGAGCCATTCAGTCACAAGATTCCCAAGGCAGCTTAAGAGTCAAAGCATTCGAAAAACCAATTAAAACATCAGCAAAAATCCACAGTAATCCTAATCCCTGAAAAAAGAACCAAAGCTTGTTAAGAAATATCTATTAGGAGCATGCCACAAACAATCCAGTCCAGATGTGACTTTCTTTGATTGACCAACAAAGGAGATCATCTTTACACTTGCCAAGTCCTGAAGTGTTGACCCAAACTGGATATTTCCTATGATGGGTAAACTTAGTGGTACCTGCTGGAAAATGATACTTATGGTTTACAAAAGCATGGGCTTCTTTTCATCTGATTGCTGATGTCACATAGTGGCAGCCACTATTAGTTTTCACAGTAGCAATAAAGTACTCTGTCCATGAGTGAGAGCTGGACTATAAAGAAGGCTGATCTCCGCAGAATCGATCCTTTTGAGTTGTGGTGCTGGAGGAGAGTCTTGAGAGATCAAACCTATCCATCCTGAAAGAAATCAACCCCGAATGTTCACTGGAAGGACAGATTTTGAAGCTGAGGTTCCAGTACTTTGGCCACCTCATGAGGAGAGAGGACTCCTTGGAAAAGTCCCTGATGCTGGGAAACATTGAAGGCAAAAGGAAAAGAGGATGGCAGAGAATGAGATGGTTGGATGCAACCAAGATGGATTTGACAAAACTCCGGGAGGCAGTGGAAGAAAGGAAGGCCTGGCGATCTCTGGTCCATGGGGTCACGAAGAGTCGGACACGACTGAACGACTGAACAACAACTCTGTCCATGAGTGTGTGAGGTAGGTTTCATTCCAGCTCTGACAGCTGCAGCTGTTTTGTTGTTGCGTTATTGTGGCAAGACAAATAGCAGTCCCATGAGTTTGTTGTTACAGCAGGCAAGAGGTCATGCCATTCCACCTTCCAGCATGGTTGCAGAAATTGGAATTCTACTTATACAGTGCTAAGAATTCCTGCACTCCAGAACTATTGTGGTTTCAATATACCAGTGTTTTCCTCAGTAGACCAAATTCAGATATTTCTAGAATTAGAAATTACATTAACTAAACCATTTCATTGGTGATGACTAGAAATGCATTGCCAAGGGAAAGATGTATTTACCTGTCTTAGACATATGTCTTGACTGAAGAAGTTACTGTTGTCAGAAACATAACACAGATTTAGTGGTTCATGACAAGGTGTTATTCCCATGTGCTGTTCGAATTTTTGATAGCTGACATATAAGTTAGATCTTCCTACTTGTGTGCAGATTTATCTTAAATAATATAGTAATTTTTCCTTTATACAGCTGGAAATGTTTTATCTCACAAAATATTACCTTACAGCATCTGACAATTCCTATTGCATGCACTGTTACACACTGTAGTAGATCAGATAGACTAATTCCCTCAACAAATGTATTTTTAAATCTGTTTGCCATCCTTACAGCTCCAGATGTTCATTAACTCCTTGGTGCCACAAAGCACATAGTGTAAAACAATAAACAGAGGGAGAATGGGTGCTATTCCATTATTTAAAGCAGGCCATTCAGGAAAGGGAGTTTTCACAATAGTCTAAGCCAGGGGTGCCCAAACTTTTTGTAAGGAGGGCCAGATTTGGTGGCTGAGAATGTGTCAGGGGCCGGTTGCTCCCCGACCCTGCCACCCCACTGCAAGCCCCACCCACTGACCCATAAGCCCCACCCCACTGACCCCTTGCAACCCCACCCGCAGGAAGGAAGGCGGGGACCAAGGGAGGGAGGGAGGGAGGTGGAAACCAAGAGAGGAAGGAAGGAAGGAAGGTGGGGACCAAGGGAGGGAGGGAGGGAGGGAGGGAGGTGGGGACCAAGGGAGGGAGGGAGGAAGGAAGGAAGGTGGGGACCGAGGGAGGGAGTAAAGAAGGAAGGTGGGGACCAAAGGAAGTACAGGGAGCCGTGGCCACAGGTCGCTCCTTGGAAGAGGCGATCTGTGCGACCTTGCACCCCCCCAAGTTCCCCAGCGTTGGTGATGGCTCACCCGCCAGCCCACCCCAAAGGTCCTTGACGGTGGCAGAGGCCCGCTGGCCTGCCCACCCCCACACATTCCCCTGTGGTGCCGGTGGCGGCCCCCAAGCTTCCCAGCGGTGTCAGTGTTGGCGGAAGCTGTTTGGATGAGCAGCGAAACCTTTCTACCAGTTAAAATGGAAACAATAGTTGCCATGTCTTAAATGGTACAGTAACCCCCACCCCCTCTGTCGCTCACTGCAGCTGCTCCAAGAAGCCTTCCATCATTCGGGTGAGCAGCGGCAGTGGATCTCATCCCCCAGTGTCGCTTGCTGAGGCTGCTCCAAGACTTTTTAAAAAGTCTTCCAGCAGCCCAGGCAAGCGGTCAGTTCCACCACTGACGCTTACATGGGTTGCTGCTCCCCCAGGCCCCACCCGACCTGCATCCGCATATCCTGGATTTTCAGTCACTGAGGGTCGGGTGGGTCCCTAACCCCCACGATAGGCAGGGGGTTACTGTAGTTTTAAAATATACGGTACTAGAAGTTGCAAAGATGACGAGGGAGAGGGAAAAATATGGAACACAGATAAGTACAGTGGTACCTTGCATAAAGGAATTAATTCGTTCCAAATGAAATTCTGTTAAGCACATTTTCCTTTCTACAAATTTCCCATAGGAATGCATTGAAAACAGAATAATCCCTAATCACGGCCATTTTTATGTTGTACGTATTTGCCCCATAGGCGATTCTGTTAAGCAAATTTCCCTATCTCTGGATTTTTTTATGTTGTCCAGATTTTATGTTATATAAACCATTTGTTATACGAGGGTCCACTGTACTGTATGTAGAAAAAGATATTTATAAAGAAAAACAGCTCAGAGGTACCTTGCCCCTTTAAGTAACTGTATCAGTTTAATACAATGAATTCCTTGGGTACTTTAAAAACATTTTATTGCATATTTCATGTACATCCATTTGTTGAGCATGGGCGGCATGGTCCACATCCAAGCAATGTTTCTATTACATGAGATTTTTAAAAGCATTTTGACAGATCATATCCCAAAGCAGATGTTAGTAGTTCTTGTTTTCATATACATATGGCTGAATGTCATCATGAGCTTTTGGAATTGTCAATGATATAATTAGGTATAATGAACAATTCTGCCTCTTTCGCTGCTGCGTTAGGTAAAAACACTGTTAGAGTCACATCAGGTGGACTCAGTGAAATGAACCATGAGAGTACAAACAAACTAAAGGGGTAATTAGCAGGGTGGCATCTACACCAGCTTGCTGCCCCTAGATGACCTGCTCCACTCTTGTTGCTGCTTTGTCCCTTTTAGAAAGATATCACAGTGTCTAAAATGCATCTGGAATATGTTTTGAGCATTTTGTTTGTGGAGGGACTCTGTATGTTGACAGTGCACATTTTAAATGGGCAAAATCAGAAACTTTACACAGACAAAGCAGGAAGAAAAGTGAAAGCAACTTTGATTTAGGTGCAGTTACTAGTTAGCTTAAGAACTATAACTTCCAACCTTACGTCCTCAGGTATTCTTGGACTGAAGTCCCCAGAAACTTTCACCACTAGCTGTGCATGCCAGGATTTCTGGGACTGGCGGTCCAAGAACATTTGGGGACTGACAGTTAGGAAGCATTGGTTTAAAAGAAATTGATAGTAGGAACACTCTTAATAGTCCGGGAAACGTAAAAAGTCATTACAACTCCAGAGGTGAGAAACATCTTTTTTCAAATTACAGTTCTTAGAATTGCATAGTTATCATGGGATGGGAAGAGTAGTTAAAGAAAGAAAGAAAGAAAGAAAGAAAGAAAGAAAGAAAGAAAGAAAGAATTCTTGCTTATATGGCCATTTGCTGCCATTTTTGTAGTGTTTGTTGTTGTTTGTTTGTTTGTTTCTGGACTTTTCATCCTAAAGGTCTCAGTGATTTTACTTGGGTTTTCTAGGTATGTTGTACTCAGCAGTAGATTACCAATACTTTCTTCTAGGGGCATTTCGAGACTGTCCATCTTACACGAGACTACACAGACTGTTTTTCTGGTGGCCACAGTGGGAATCTGTCAAACTTTGGTTCTACAGCCATATACCCAATTACTAAGCTATCTAGACAGTTTATCCATCCTTCAGATGGGTTCTCAGCCATGTTCTATCAGGAAAGAAAAGGAATTGAATTGGAAGAATATCTGAAATGACAGAGCTGTGGTTTTGCAAATGTGTGTATAAAAACAGTGGATTATTTCTTTAAACTATGCCTTGATTCTGCTTGTGAAGTGATAATACTTTTCTTTTTCTTTGCAGTATGTTGCTATACAAAAAGTTGCACAACCTGTGAAACAAAGTAGCCTTAAGAATTTTAAGGCCTAAGCATTTTAACTGATACTTCCCAAAATCCAGAGTATTGGCTGTTTCCCTTTGTAATGTGGCTGAATGACATCATCAGCTTTTAGAATTGACAATGACATATAATGGAGACTTGACACTGCAGATTCTTTTTCTTTTCAGAGAACATAATTTTTTTTTTAAAAAAACTTTTTTTCATGAACTCATTATTTTCCCCTACAAGTTTTTGGGAGAGACATCTCTTTGGAAGTCTTACAAGAATTATTATCTGCCTCTCACTCCACTCCTAATCTCCTTTGAACAGTGGAAGCAATGAAATGTGTGATATTAGACTCTACAGTAGCAAGGCTGAGGTTCTTCTTCATGTGAAAATGTTCCATGTGATCCAGAATTCTGATTTTCTGGGACTTTGGCAAAGTACTGTATGTGGAAAGCTTACACATAAACAAAACCGTCTTGGCTCCAGGCAAGTTTCTTTCTTTGTAAAAACAGCAACAGTGTGGATGTCTAATGGGGGAGTAGACCTGGGACCAACCTTGGCATGTAGGATTTCAATAAAAAGATGTGACAATCTCAAAAATGCAAACTTTTCAATTCTAGTTACTCTAACATTTGAATTACAACCTGCTATGAGGTTTCAAAACTGGCTGGATAGCTCAGCAGTTTAGCTCCCTGGCTGCAGAACCTGAGGTTGGGAGTTTGACTCCCCACCGTGTCTCCTGTGAGTAGAGCCAACCAAGGCCAATTCAAGGCTCATTCTTATATTCAAAAAAGATAATAGTGGGTCCCTCTTCCTTACCTCATGGTGCAGAGGATAAACTGCTGTAATTGCAGCCCAAAGTGCTCATGACCCAGTGTTTGGTTTCAGCTGGCTCATGTTTGACTCATCCTTCTACCCATCCGAGGTTAGTAAAATGAGTATCAGCTCCTGGAGGCAGGGGAGGGTGGGGTGGGGTCAATGTGTAGCTTGCATAATTCACTTGTAAGCCACCCAGAGAATGCTTTATTTGCAGCATGCTTTGCTTTGCTTACTTCCCACCCAAATAGGTCACACAACATGAACTGTCTACCTACAGAACCCTGAAAAGGGTCACCATAAGTCAGAATTGACTTGATGGCATGTGATTCTTATAATTATGAGGTTTCAAAAGCATAGGAGCCTTGTGGAGAAGGAGAAGGGTGTTAATTTAAAATGTAGAGGGAAGAACAATAGGCAAGATATTGTTTTTGGAAAGTGTAAAATATTTTGCAAGTGTCAAATATTAACATAGGGAGTACTACTCTAGCTTGAAGGATGACAGTCCCGATTTCTTAAATGTAGTATCTTCAGGCAGAGAAGATTCCTCTCAATTCCCCAGAGTTGCTCAAACACAGGCTCATGGCTCCTCTCTGCCTTCACTATTTTATTGTGGCTATCGCCTCTCTATCCTCTTCTTTTCGGTGTGAGATTTTGTTCATTTGCCCAAGTACAAAATTATTGCTTCTTCCCTGACGTTGGGGAGAGGGGGGAGTTTAAGAAAGATGGTTAAAGCTATTTTCTCTCTTATTGAAGGAATAATACTAAACTCATGCACTCAAAAAAAAAAAGGAAATGCTCAGAGATGTTCTTATTTCAGAAGCTGTCAGTATTATCTCAGTGTTATTGCCGTGCAATACATAGATAGGTCACATATTTTTCTAAGAGAGATTGTTTTCTAGTGAGCTGTATAAAACTGTTCTGTGGGAGAGAAAACAACCTGGTCTGTGCTGAGAATACTTTGGCTTTTTTGCTTTATTTTGTGTGAAGTCGTCTTTTGTGGTTTTCGCTAAATATTACTAGCTTATTGGAACCAGGGCATAATAAAAGTCTTTTTAATCAGCGTTTATACCATAGGTGTTCTAATCAGTCTCTTGTAGGCCATTGGTGTCATTGTAATGACCGTCTCTCTTTAATCCACAGGCTGAAGGTATTTTTTTAGTTGTTAATAAAAAAGAGTTCTGCTTAATTAAAATGATTGAAATTACTTCCCACCCCCAAATAACGTCTAAAGCTCCTCAGCCAGGAAAATTAATTTTACAGAGAAAGTTACAGCCTCTTCTCATTAGAGTCCTATATATTGTGTACGCTAGAGAGCTGGATGTAGTTTCTTCATAGCCCATTTTGATCACTTTTGTTCCTGTAAGCTGAGAACAGCAAAGGGGATAATTGGGTCACTAATTAAATGTCAGGCACAAACTGTCTGGCGAAATTGGAAGTTAACCAGTTGTGAGAGCATTTGTGATGGGACGGCTGCTTGGTTAGAACGATGCCAAGCAGTTCTGTCTCTTAAAAAAAAAAGGTTGATTGTAGCCAAAAACTACCATATCATTCTCACGTCCTTTATAATTTAGAAAATGGTAGTAAAGATCACTCACGTTTCCCCTGTGTTCAGATTCTACAGAGGTGGATATTGTGTCAAGCTCACGCCTGTCCCCCGTTCTGACCCCTCAACTCACTGCCACGTGTCTCGGAGCCATCCTGCCAGTGCCTCCGACCTGTCCTGCCTCCTGATGAATGCCAGGTCGGTCCACAATAAGATCCCCATCATCTATGACACCATCCGAGATGGGATGGCCGACGTGGCTTGCATTACCGAGACCTGGGTGGGAGCGGAGGGGGATCTTCGCTTGCCCAGCTGTGCCCCCCTGGGTTCTTGGTCCAGGGCATAGGCAGGTCAGAGGGCTGTAAGGGGGGTGGGGCGGCCATTGTATACAGAGACACTATTCATGTCAGCAGGGCCTCAACGTTGGTGAGTCCGGGGTTGGAATGCCTTCATTTATTGGTGGAACAGCGGGACAGGTTTGGCATTGTGCTTGGTTACCGTGCTCCCCGCAACCCAGCACAATCCCTACCAGAGCTCACCGAGTTCATTGCGGCTGCACTTTTGAGATCCCCCCACCTTCTGGTGGTTGGGGACCTCAATGTGCATGCCAGAGATGGGCTGTCGGGTGCAGCTTTGCAGTTCATGGAGTCCATGACCTCCATGAATCTGATCCAGCATGTTTTATGCCCCACCCATAGATCTGGACATACCCTGGACCCGGTATTTACCTCCACGTCGAGGGATTCTTCTCTGAGCGTGCAGGACCTTGAGTCCACTCCCGTGTCATGGTCAGATCATCACCTGCTGTCGTTTTCTCTGTCAATCGCTGCCCTGCCCCGCGGGGACCCTCGGCCATCTATCTGGGCCCACCCCCGAAGACTCCTGGTGCCTGATCGGTTCTGGGAGGCCTTCGGGGACCTTCCTGGCGGCCTGGCTGACAACCTGGTCAAAGCCACGGTGGACCAATGGTTTGCAGAAGCATCCCGGGCTGTCGACCGGATCGCCCCTAGGCGCCTCATCCGGTGCTGAGCTCGTCCTTTGCCGTGGTATACGGCGGAGTTGCAAGCGATGAAGCAAGAACGGAAGAGGTTGGAGCGCACCTGGAGGAAGAACCAGACGGTGATTAATAAAGCTGCAGTTGTTATCCAGACCAGACGCTACAATCGGGCTATCAGGGAGGCTAAAACATCTTCTACTTCCTGAGAATTAGTGAGGCCTTGAACTGTCAAGCGGAATTGTTCCGCGTGGTTCGTGACCTCACTAATCCTGGTCTGGAAAGGCCTCCTCCTACTGATTTCAGTAGTGAGACTTTTGCAGCCTTCTTTAGATCCAAAATAGAGGCCATCCGGACCGGTTTGGATTCCGGTTGCTCTAGTGTACTCTCGGCATCCCCTGTCGCTGCTCCCTCTTGGTCTCCCCGGATGATTGAGTTTGGGCCTGTTTCCTCGCTTGAGGCCTCCAGGGCTCTTGCCCACTGCTGGCCTGCATCCACCCCCTTTCATTCTTGCCCCTCCTGGCTCATAAAAGCTGCCGGTGGGAGCATGCCGGGACGGGCTTCTGTTATCGCCACTGCCTCCTTCGGGGAAGGGATTTTTCCCTCTTGCCTGAAGGAGATGGTGGTGAAGCCCATTCTGAAAAAACCTGGCATGGTGTCGGGCGAATTGGCCAACTACCGCCCGATTGCCAATGTTCCCTTTATGGGCAAGGTAATCGAGAGGGTGGCTGTGGTCCGGCTTCCATTGTTTTTGGAGGGTGAACGAGTTCTTGATCCATTCCAGTCCGGGTTCAGGCTGGGCCGAGGGACCGAGACAGTCTTGGTCGCTCTGCAAGATGACCTCCTCCGGGAGGGGGGGGGCGACAGGGGTAACTCTACCCTGTTGGACCTTCCGGACTTGTCAGCGGCCTTTGATACCGTCGACCACGGTATCCTGCTGGATCGGCTCTCTGGGATTGGGATCGGAGGCACTGTCCTCAGTTGGTTCTGGTCCTTCTTGGAGGGCCGTCTCCAGCAGGTACAGCATGGAGGGGAGTTGTCAGCCCCGTGGATACTCCCTTGTGGGGTTCCACAGGGGTCGTCCCTCTCCCCCATGCTGTTCAACATCTATATGAGGCCGCTGGCAGAGGTCATAAGGAGATATGGAGTCTGCTGTCATCATTACGCTGATGACACGCAGTTCTATATCTCCTTTTCCACCTCTGCAGATGAGGTTGTCCGGAGCCTCGACCAGTGCCTGGACGCGGTCATGGAATGGACCAGGGCCAACAGGCTCAGGCTCAATCCTGAGAAGACTGAGGTCATGTTCTTTGGGACTTCCCCATCTGGCTATGGAGGCCCTTATCCCACCTTGGAGGGTGTTTCCCTCCGGCCATCGGACAGCGTCCAGAATCTGGGCATAGTCCTGGACCCAGCACTCTCTATGGAGGTCCAGGTGGCTGCTGTGTCCAGGACTGCCTTTTTCCATCTTTGACAGATAGATTTGTCCCTATCTAGATGTGGACTCCCTCAGGACGGTGGTGCAAGCGCTGGTGATCTCAAAACTAGACTATTGCAACGCGCTCTACATGGGGTTGCCCTTGACTCTCTTTCGGCGACTGCAGCGGGTACAGAATGTGGTGGCCAGACTGGTGGCAGGTGTGCCCCCGTTTGACCACATCACCCCAGTCTTGGCCCGTCTGCACTGGTTGCCCGTTGCATCCCAAATCAGATTCAAGATCTTGGTTTTAATTTATAAAACCATCCATGGCCTGGGACCTGACTACCTGGCAGAGCGGATCGACCAGCGGTCAACATCGGCTCGACCGACTCGGTTGTCGCGGGCGCACACGCTGCGGGTGGCCATGCCCAGGGAGGCCCAGAAAACGTCCACTCGCTCCCAGGCTTTCTCTGTGGCTGGCCCTGTTCTTTGGAACCACCTCCCCACCGATGTGCGCCTTGCACAGTCCCTGCAAGCCTTTGGGAAAGCTTTAAAAACCTGGCTTTTCTGAGAGGCATTTGGTGGCTGATTTTTTTTTTCTTCCTTCCCCGCCATCTGCTACTTGCCGATTGTTTGGTGCTATTGCTGCTTAATTTGTTTCATATTAATTTACTTATTGTTTTATTGTTGTATCTCTCTGCTGTGAACCGCCCGGAGTTCCTTCGGAGAGATGGGCGGTGTACAAGCTTAATAAATAAATAAATAAATAAATAATAAGTTCTGTAGCCAGGGGGGAAATGTCTCAATTTAATTAATTAAATTAATGAATTAATATTCTGTAAAAACTCAACATTTCTAAATGCAAATTATGGGTTTGATCCATAATTAATAATTGCCTAAATCCTGTTTATTTCAATTGACTTATAGTTAAGTACATATGGCATGATAAATCCATCTGAAGCAAACATTTCAAACTCTGTTCCTGATCACTTGCTTATATTGTCCTTTTTCCAGCAACTATGGTGTGTGGTTTTGAGAACCTGGCTTAAGAAACATCACCACATAATCATTTTAGTACTTTGAAGGGGAGTTAAAATAATGTATTTGTTTATCTCAAACTTGACATCTAAATTGTTATTTTCTTTGTTCAAGCTTTTTCCACAGTCTGAAGCTGTTCATTTAACTTTAATAAATGTGTGGAGAGCTGAATGTTTCATTTTACAAATGAGCCAGTAAATAATAAATCTTTCTTGGTATTCCCTGAGGTAAAAGGCTCTCCAACACTGTTCAGGAGGTCAACTAAAAGGTTGCAGAACAACTGAGAATTCTGTGAGACTCAGTTTATCTACATTTACATTTGTCTCACAATAAGCTCCGTTCTAAATTGATTTGATTTAGAATCATGTGATTGTCAATCACTGTTTGAAACACTGTTTGCATGACTGCCTGGGAGTGACCAGCAAGAGCAGTCCCTGTGTGAGGTTGTGTGTTTGGGTCTCTTTCCTTCTCCTGCCCATCTCATCCCAAAGCACGAGAGAGATGGGTCAATAATAAATCTTGCCTCTCAAATCTGCTTCCTTCCCCTTCCCCTTCCTATAGTAGGAACAAGATCTGTCCTAGGGTGGATTCTAGCAACCAAGCTTTCTGCAAACAGCTTTGCCAGCAGACGTCCTCTGCCCTGGTCCCTCTGTCCTTCCTCCCTGCTGCCTCTCCCGCTAGGTCTGCTGGTTACCTAAAGGTGCAATTTGAAGCCACAGTGGACATATGCAGAAATGAATTAAACAAACCAAGTTTCATGTGGGTGCTCTTTGAAACAACCCTCTAGCACAGTGGTCCCCAACCCCCGGGCCGCGGACCGGTGCCGGTCCGTGGACCGGTGCCGGTCCGTGGACTGGTTGGCACCGGGCCACCTGGGGAGGCCGGGGAGGCTCCTCCCCTTTTCCTCCGCCGCCCTCCTCCTCCTCCTCTTCTCTCCCGCGGGCAGCCGGAGGAGGAGTCGCACGGCGCACGGGCGGGGTGGGGGGGAGCCCGGGGCTCCTGGGCAGGCAGGCCCCGCCTCCTCCTCCTGTCGGCGGCCGCAGCGTCGTAGACCTCCCGCTTGACATAGTTGAGGAAGCCGTCCTTCCGGTCGAACTTGCAGACGAAGTTCTGGTCGTACAGGCAGTCGAGGAGGAAGCAGCCCTGAATGGCGTCCGGGTCGCCGCCGCCGGGGACCTGCTCCACCAGGGCCAGGTTGCAGAGCGCATTCATGCAGCAAGCCCGGACACAATCCCGCGCCCGCTCCGCCAGCGGAGAGGCCAGGAAAGTGGCGCCGTTTTGCACCGAGGCGTCTGTGTCCAGCACGAACCTAAGCAGGTCTCCCCGAAGGAGGCGCCTTCGCCGGGCACCGCGTGTGCCCGAGGACCCACGCCGCCAGGCAAAGGGCCACCATCAACAGCCCGCCTGGGTTACCTTGCCATTTGAAGCTCACCAGTGGCGTCCCGAAAAAGCTCCGAGGGCGGGGGGGGAGGCGTGCAATTACCCTTGCGGCCACGGCAGCCGCCCGGGTTCGGCCGCGACTCCGTGGCCGGTGGCGGGGGCGCCCTCGGGCCGAAGACGCCGCCCCCACCGGCCTCCCTCCCCTCCCCCCCCGCTCGCCTGCCCGAAGGCCGCAGCCGAGGCAAGCGGCGGCGGTGGCCGCGGGGCACCCGGCCGCTGGCCGCGGAGCCACAGCCGAACCCGGGCGGGTGCCGTGGCCTTGACATAAAGTCATAGTTGGGGCACCTCTGCGCCGCCACTTGCCTCCAGCCGCCGACAGGAGGAGGAGGAGGCGGGTGCCCACCCGCCCAGGAGCCCCGGGCTCCCCCGCCCATGCGCGCGGGAGTGCACGCCCGACGCCCCCAGCCGGCAAGCGCCGCCGCCGCCGCCACTCCCGTGGCCCCCAAGATACACACGCCAAGCCCCCGCACCTCCCCCCCCCCCTCCTCCCTCCCCCAGCCCCCACACCCTCCCCTGCCCCCCACACCCCCATCTCCCCCTCCCCACCCCCACCCCGGGCCACGGGAAAATAATCAAACAAATACCGGTCCGTGGATACAAAAAGGTTGGGGAGCACTGCTCTAGCAGAACATTATTTTAGGTGGCTAAAACATGCTTCCCTGGCAGAGTAATCTGGGCTTGTGTTGACTTGATGGAGACACCTTAAAATAAAGAGTGGGTTTTTTTTTTTTTAAAGCGGAATGCAGTATAACACTGCCATATATTGTCCATGGGATCAAGCCCTCAGTGTGGTACAATATTTATTTACTTATTAAGTTTCTATCCTACTCATCTAGTGGCCAGGTTAGTATTTTGGATACCTTACATGAAAAATATATGTAAAATAAACCATCAAATAAAAGAAAAACAGAGAAAGAGAATCTCACTATAGTAGTTTCTTGTTAAGAGCCCTGTGGTGCAGTAGTTAAATGCCTGTACTACTGCAGGTACAACTGTGCTCACGACCTGGGGTTCAATCCCTGGTATCAGGCTCATGGTTGACTCAGCCTTCCATCCTTCCGAGGTTGGTAAATTGAGTGCCCAGCTTGCTGGGGGGCCAGTGTGTAGCCTGCATAATTAAACTGTAAACTTGAAGTGGTATGGGGCAGTATTTTGTTTCACAAACACATCAACCCTGAGTGCCATGATGGTGACAATTTTGTGTTATCAAGTCAATTCTGACTTATGGTGATCTTTTCCATGACTTTCTAGGTAAGGAATATTCAGAAGTGGTTTTCCATTCCCTTCTTCTGGAAGCAAACTGGTACTGTGCAGCTTGGTCAAGATCACCCATACTGGCTCTTATTTATAGGAGGCATTGTGTGGAATTGAACTCCTAAGCATCGGTTCCACAACCAGATACCTACGTAAGCCACTGAACAATCCAGCCAATGAGCCCCTACTACAAGGGAAAACATATACTCTGTTCCATGCTGTGTCACCACATGAACACTTCTGCAAGCATTAACAAAGCAGTGTGAGGGCTAAGGGATAGTTTTCTTCCTACTGCAGTTCTTTCAAACCAGTCCATAATTTGAACTTATGTTTACTCCACTTATTCAGAAAAAAAGCATAATGGGGTCCATTGAGCCTTGCCTGGTTTCAGTTTATGCGTGGAAGAACTCCATTACCATCATCACTTCTAAAAGTATGTAAATGAAAGCAGATAATGTACCATTTAAGTGATCGGCTGAACACACTATATAACATTCCACAATGAATATTTTAAGTGCAGCATGCTTTCCTAGTGTAATAATTTGTCATAATAATTATAAACCAACCCTGAATATGCAGATTCTTTACAGCACACATCTTCTAAATGTTTTATCAGGAATATTTTACCAATTAAATATTTTATGGCTACGTTTCCCATAGAGGAAGCCCATCACAGTAGCAGGCTGGATAAGTAGGCGAGTTAGTTATCTGGCTGCAGAGCCAAGGGTTGGAAGTTTGGTTCTCCATGGTACCTCTTGGAAGAAAAGCCAGCCTGTGTGGCCTTGAGGAAGCTACAGAGTCCCAGGGTACCCTCAGGAGAAGGGAGATGGAGATGTATAATCTCCAGGCTTAAAACCGGGGTATTTCAAGGGCCAGATGCAGGGGAGTGGTATCAGGAGACAGATATCTAGTCTCATGCGCTCCCAAACGCATCTGGTGGGGCCACTGTGAGATACAGGAAGCTGGAATAGATGGGCCTTTGGCTTGATCCAGCATGGCTCTTCTTATGTTTTTATGTTCTTATGGAATGGTAAAGCACTTTTGAGTACTGTGTGCCTAGGAAACCCTGTAAAGGTTATTGCTATAAGTCAGTTCCACTCACAGTCAGCATGTCCACTGGAGATGCTAGTTGGGGGATTCTCGAATCTTCTGAGGAGCTATAGCTTCCCAAGAGTAAATTTTAAAAGCCCCACCACCACCTTGGGTCTGCATTCATAAGCACAAGCTGGACTGTCCTTGATGGGGAAAACATCAGAAGACTATTAGAACAATATGCATCTTGCAAGCATTTTATCATAAAATAATATTGTTATACATACGTTATGGAAAAGACGCATATTTGTATGATTTTTATCAGCAAGACTCAACAACATATGTAGAGCATATATTTCAGAATTTCTTTTCAAGACAGACTGTGCTCATGTAAAATAAGAGTCCCTGAAGCTGTTACTCATTTATGTCTGTACTGAAATCTGCATTATGATCTGCAATGGCATTTTAACTTATGTTCTGCATAGTTTACCAGGCACTCAAATGAGGAGATGGTAATGGACTTTTGCGAGATCAGCTCCCTTGTTTTTGAAAAAATAGCCATGTTAGTTTCTCATTTCTTAATCTTTCTTTCCACCTTTTTCTCACTCTAGTTTTTTTTTTTTAATTCCTTTTTTGGCTAGGTTCATTTACCAAAACAGCCAAGCCTCTGGGTTTTTTTCCAAATCTATGCATTTCTCTTTAAAATATTGTGTTGACGCCAAAATAAAGCCTTTTCCTGCAAAATAGAAGAGTTTTCTTCTTCAGAAAACAGCCCCCAGAATAGGGGGAAACTTCTAAACCATAAAAACCTTCTTTGAATTGTTCACCCAAGAACTCAAAAATATAAGACAGCACAAGAGCTAAGGAAAAAAATAATTGAAATGTTTTATTCTCACCTGTGAGAATGGGCTAAGGAAAAAAATTACATCCCTACTCTATGCATACTAATGCTCAGTGTTGTTAGCTGAATTGTACTGTATCTTTTTATTTTCTCTTGTATTGCATTCTTGTAGTGTAGGTTTTGTTGTTTTCATTTCAACAGCTCACATTATCACAAAAAGTGTTGAGTCTATCTCCTTTTATCACAAAATAGGTGTCTTGATAAGCATTTTGCACTTTTTTTCTTAAGAACATAAGAACATAAGAAGAGCCATGCTGGATCAGGCCAAAGGCCCATCTAGTCCAGCTTCCTGTATCTCACAGCGGCCCCACCAGATGCGTTTGGGAGCGCATGAGACTAGATATCTGTCTCCTGATACCACTCCCCTGCATCTGGCCCTTGAACTACCCTGGTTTAAAGCCTAGAGATTACATATCTCCATCATGGTTTGTAACCCGTGATGGACTTTTCCTCTAGGAATCTGTCCAATCCCCTTTTGAAGGCATCCAGGCCAGATGCCATCACCACATCCTGTGGCAGGGAGTTCCATAGACTTACAACGCGCTGGGTGAAAAAATATTTTCTTTTGTCAGTTCTTACTCTCCCAGCACTCAATTTGAGTGTATGTCCCCTAGTTCTGGTATTTTGAGAGAGGAAGAAGAGCTTCCCTCTATCCACTTTACTCATACCCTGCATTATTATTCTTCCTAAGCATAATATTCTAACGAGGAATTTACTACATGGAATAAGAAGTCCAAGTGTATTTCTGATCCACTCATTAGTTTAGCTGAAGTGTATCTGATCACATTCCCTTTGTGTATATCTCAAATAAAACATTTTCGCCTTCCTACTTCTGAGCAGACATATATTGAAGGCTGCATGGTGAATCTTAAATTACAAAAATATATCACATCCTGGATTCTTTTTAAAAGGATAAGTAAATATATATAAATGGTCTTATTTTTCCAGCTACTCCTGTCACTTTATGTAGCTTAGTCCTTTAATTAAGTGTTTGCTGACAACAAGTGAATGAAACTGAGGTTTGAACAAATCTTCCTTTTAAAAGAAAATTACCCAGTGCACCTTAACCATCATCTCTCTCACTGTTCATTCATTAGCTCAATTTCAAATTTCTAGAAAGTGATATGCATGCATGATTGTAGACCTCGGCCTAAAATGACTATTTCCCTTTTGTTCTATATTATTCCCAAATTTTCATTTATATTGCCCAAAGCTTTTGTCAAATCTCCAAATAAAACCGATCACATGGTGGTAGCGCAGCAGTGCAAAATTGGTCATCAAGTTCTCTTGGCATCATTTAACATCTCAGCCTCTCTAAAGCTGGTTAAAAAGGCAATTTTTGACTTTTTAGTGTAATAAGATATGATATATGAATTTTTTTTTTCTGCACTAAAATCCCCTAGGGATATCAACCTTCCTAGCAGTGATAATTTGAGGTTTTTAAAATGTTCATTAAAATCCTTAAAGAGACAAAGGTGTTTTTTTTTCTCCTTCTCAAAAAGGCATGATAATGATGAAATTAAACTAGTAATTAATTTTTAAAAAGAGCTATGAACAGTAGCCTAATGAAAAAATCTGGAGAATTGCCTATTTGTGATAAAAATTTGCGGTATATCTGAATTTACCATGATTTGGAAGTTATTATATGCAAGTAGATCACCAGTACTCACTCATTCACTCACTCACTCACTCACTCACTCACTCACTCACTCACTCACTCTATCTATCTATCTATCTATCTATCTATCTATCTATCTATCTATCTATCTATCTATCTATCTATCTATCTATCTATCTATCTATCTATTAGCTTGGTCTTTGACCGTAAATAAAGATAACTAACTAAAAATCTATCTATCTATCTATCTATCTATCTATCTATCTATCTATCTATCTATCTATCTATCTATCTAGTGTTTACTAAGAACAAATCTGAAAAGTGAAATTGCTGTCTGGAAAAGGCTGGTAATGCAATGTTGAAGAATTGATAAAAACACTTCTGTACAATTTTCTGGTTGTATTTCTCAGTTCTGCAATATCCCAAGTGGAAACATACACACCTACTATGAGACAAGCACGACCCCATGTATCTTAAACTTGTATCCCACTGAACAGGAGATATGGGAGTTTCTCTGTCAAACACTCTACAGGAGTGATGCACCGAGGGCATATAAATCACATCTCCTGTGGCACTGATGCTTTATATATACATATATATGATTTTTGGAATCAGTTAAAATTAATTTAATTTACAATTTGCAGCAGAAGCTATCACTGCCAGATGAGGCATCAGAATGTGTTTTCTGAAATTAATGAAATCTGCAGCTTCTTGATCAGTTAGTTCAAATAAGGTCGGCTTTATTTTTCAGCAGTGCAGGCCCAAGAGATTAATTTTCCTCTCATTAGTTTGCTTTTTTGTGTTCAGTTCATTTGTATTATCCATGTTTGATCAAGCTTGATTCTTTTATGTTTCCACAAAATATTAATGCCGTGAAAAAGACCTTCCTGCATTGTTCAGTATTAACAAAAGAAATGATGACTGTCTCCTGCCACCCCCCCACCACACATTTAGGTGTCTATTTCAGTGTCTATTTCAACAAAAAGGAAGTGAACATCGCAAGACAGTTACACTGCCACTGTACGCTTCAGGCTTTGGGGCTTCCATGGTTGAGATGATGTCTTAGGTCTTCATTGGTCCAAGTCCACCTATGAGTGTTACTAGCATTTGCATCCTCCTATTCCTAAGGTCTACACAGCAAACGTTCCCAACCTTGAGTAGCTCAGATGTTTTTGGACTGCAACTCCCAGAGACCTTCACCATGGGCTGTGCTGCCGGGGTTTCTGGGAGTTGCAGTGGAAGAACACCTGAGGTACCCGAGGTTAGGAACCACTGGTCTGCGCTGCGCATGACCACTGAGATTTTTAATGCATAATATGTTACTGTAATTCCAGATACAGTACGTTCTCCTGCTGTAGGAGGCAATGTGGTGAGGTAGACAGAGTGTTGGTCTGGGACTGGGGAGACAAGGGTTCAAATCACTGCTTGGCCTTTGATTCTCACTGGGTGCGTTTGTGTCATGGTATAGATAACTCACATGTTTTGATAAGTGCATTAGAGTAGCCATAAATCCGAAGCAACTTGATGGCATGCAACAACAGCAAACCCTACTGCAAACCATAATATATCCTATTTTGTATATCAGATGTGATGTATATGTTTCCTTGTGTTCTCTCTCTGCCTTTACTGGTTTTTAGCAATATAAAGAATATGCTTCTCCTAGACTTGTTACCTACCTGGTATATTCAGTATAAAAGCTGAAAAGTAGAGATAGGTTCTGCTATAAAGCAGACTGACTATAAACTGACTGCTTGGCATCGTTCTAACCTTACCTCCTACATTTATGTTAGCATAATCTTCCTCTTCTGGCAAATCCACTTAATAATGAAGTTTGTTTTATCATAGACTTTTGTTAAAATAGGATATTTGCTACCAGTCCTCTGTCCTTAAAATGGCTCACCTGAGACAGATGTCGTCTTCCTGTTGCATTTATTTTGTGTGCATTATCAGGATGGTGGTGGTGGTGGATTGCAGTGTTTGTTTATGCAAAGACTCATGCTTGAAAACTGTGGGCGTGTTTTTTGTGTGAATACATTAACTGTAAAATACTTTTTTGTGTGTGGCGAGATGTGGCTAGATGTGATGATGGTTGAAATGTTGGTTTTCAGAAACCTCTTCAAACTGAGGGATTGCCCATTACTTAAGTATTTTGACAGCCATCTGTCTTTGGATTTTGAATAAAACATCTGCTCACTTTTAATGTCTTTGTGTTTTTTTAAAAAAATAACCAGCAAGCAAAACACCCTAGCACTATGTGCATACAGATCAGTATAGTTCTGCCTTTAAAATGTCAGTGCTGTGGAGAAAATATACCTCAATTTTTCCTTTCACCAATAAAATGTGAATGCAGATGAGAATTTAAAAGTTATCTGTCAAGTTTGTGAAGATTCTCAGTCATCCAGGTGTGTTTATCTGGGAGTTGAGTCATGGCTACTGGACTTCTTTTTTGAGAGATAGAAACATTTCACTGCTCATCCAAACAGCTTCATCGGTCTGAATACAGCTAGTGCAAGTAGTCCTTCTTATAGTCAGCTTGACCTCTTGTCCCCTGGTCTGATTGGCTCATAAGATGAACAATAGCCTGAATAGGCTCATTAGGGAGACATTAGTGTCCATGGCCTTAAGGTAAACAATGGCCTAAGGTGCTGAACAGCCATTAAACAGAAGAATGGCCCAACATAGGAGGGGTAACAGCTCAGGACCAGAATCAGCAGTACACCTCCATTTGAAGGACAAAGGCCACTCTTTCAAAGATGAGGATGTACACATATTAGACAAAGAAGAGAGGTGGTTTGAGAGAGCAGTAAGGGAAGCCATTCATGTTAGCATTGAAAATCCCTCCCTCAACAGAGGTGGTGGGCTCAGGCATAGTCTATCTGCTACCTATCAGGCTGTGCTTTCCACAGTGCCCAGACAAATCAAAAAGCCTCCACCACCAAGGTCACAGCTAAAGACCCATTCTTGATGGGTTTCAGCACCTTAGGCCATTGTTTACCTTAAGGCCATGGACACTAATGTCTCCCTAACGAGCCTATTCAGGCTAACTTATGAGCCAATCAGACCAGGGGACAAGAGGTCAAGCTGACTATAAGAAGGACTACTTGCAGTAGCTGTATTCAGACCGATGAAGCTGTTTGGATGAACAGTGAAACGTTTCTATCTCTCAAAAAAGAAGTCCAGTAGCCATGACTCAACTCCCAGATATCTGTCAAGTTGTAACTACATGTGACACGTGATTCATGTGCGAGTATTCTAGACGCTGATCCCCTGAATCAAAAGAGCAGAGGGTTAGTTCCTTTTACCAAGAAGGTAATGGAGTTGTACTTTCCACTTAGCAATTCCATATGTTAGTGTGTGTTTTAATATAAAAGGAATTTGTCCCCCCAGCCCCAAAATGATGAGTCCACACAGATAATTGGGTTTTAAATCGGGCCACAACTTTATTAATAACTTTATTATTAACTGTACTGTAACTGTAACTAAATAGTTGTAGCCGAGGGATGGGCCTCCCGTAGTGCAACTTATATTTTGCCTACAGATGTTGATTTAGTGTGACGCCATGTTGGGACCCAGTACGGGGGTGCTGTTCAAAGAAAGCAGCCCTCCCAGCCAAAACTAGGTCAGCATATTACATGGGGCAGCCGTACAAGCTCAGTGACTTTATGATCTTTTAATTTAATTTCATTCTGGGTGGTTTACCTATAGGATGTTATTATATTTGTTATTATCTATTGTACAGCTGCCCAACGCCCCATCCAAGGTGCATTTACAGTTCTGATGTCACAGTCCTGGCCCCATTTTAGTTGCACTACCCACCACGGCAAAGGAGCTGCTATGCATGCTCCTTGCCCGCCACCAAGCCGTCTAGCACGGCACAAAGGCCCATCCTGAATCGGCTAAAAGTAAGTCCAAGCCAGTGTCCTTAAATGAAAACCATCACTCCTAAAGAGCTCAGGTTGTGAAAATTTCATATCCGCGTGAATAATCACAGAGCTGAGGCCCTGGCGCTTAGCAATAGCAATTTCTCGAGTCAAACATCGCCTGGCTACCTTCAGTGGGTTACGGGCACCCAGCCACACCAGCCGTGGCAACATCGCCTGACCAGACCATGTGGGTACAAGGGAATTGGGCCTGAAAGGTCTGCAGATCTAGTGATCCTCAGAATTACATCCTATTCTCTTAGCTCTGGTCAGGTCATTACCGCCCCGGTGGACAAGCAGCACAGCAACCGGGGCTTCCAAGGCACAAAGGGATGCGACTGCAGAGAAGACATCCCAGCTCAGTCCACGCCTTCCTCTCCAGTCCACCTGGACGCGGTCGTCAAGTCAGAGATAAGAGCTCCCAGCAGAAGATCGAGCATAACTTGGCACCAAAATATAGCTGTGGCCACAAATAATGACCCGCAGGCATTTGCTGCTGCACTGACCTGTAGAAACATAACTCATTAGTGAAAACAACAGCCCCCCCTTTAACAATCAGGAAGTGGCTGAACATCACACTTGTAGCATGCAGATGAAGACCAGCGGCCCCAGGCCCGGCTGTCTGACGCAGCGTAACCCATGGCTGCAGCCGTAGAAGCCGCGCCAATTCGGAAGGAATGAGGTCTGAGTAAGACCCTTGGAATCCCTCCTGCTGCCCGGGCCTTGGAAGTGATATCAAAATTGATATTACGTTAAGTGGTTGAGAATCAGCAGCATGTATAAACAAGGGGCCATCTGCAAGACCCTGCTAGCTGACGGATGCACCAAATGCCTCCACCAGACAAAGTTCCCATTGGGCAAAGTGACCTAGGGTAATAACCGACCCTTTTGCCAATATTTTGGAAGAATTTACCAAAAATCAGTAGATTTCAAGTGTGTGTCCCCCCTCTCCTTTTGGTACGGGACTCTGGGTCCTTGGGCGGGTACTCCAAAGCTAAATCGCAAGCCATCCCTAAGGTAGGTTGCTGCTTGATTATCTGGGTAGCTGCAAAGCGAACCCAGCATAGCCTCCATGTTGATGGGACTAGGTCCATTTTGGAAGCTGTGTCCCGCCAACTGAAGGTTGTTTCTTACCGCCCTGGCCACCATTTGATTGATTACCCTGTCAGCCCCCATGGCATATGTATGAGGCGTGGGCACCCTCACAGTTGGCGCACTGGTGCCTGAACTTGCACGGCTGGCGTGTACAAAAGCCTTTGGAATTGTAGTCCCAGCACACCGGTTGTTGCTGAACTGACTGGCTCGCCAGGCTGCAGGCAGTGTTCGGCTGGGCTATGCGAAAATTCAGAAGACCGCTATCAGTGCGGTCCCCAGTGAGCGCCCGCAGTGGAATCATCAAGTGTCTCCACAGAGGGTCAAGGGAGACGTCCCACCTAAGGGTCCCACCTAAGGTTGGGGCACAGTGCAGCTCTCATCCTGAAGCTCTTAATATACAAAAGCCAGGCGGAGCCTGGATACTTCGAGAATGCTCTGTAAATTAAGTCCAAGTACAGGATGAGGTCATACGCTCTCTCCGGCTTAGCCCAGATGATGGTTGCTGCATATATATGGAATGCTGGGAGCCAGTAAGCCCCGCATTGGTCTGGTCGTAGCCTTTTAATGTGTTCCTTGTCCTTGTCTTGCATGTGCTTAAGTTTCTTTTCATCAGCCTCCCTATTCATTAAATCAAATACGGCTACATAATCACCTCACAAATTTTTCCACCTGGGTCGGGAGAAGCTGGTCACCGAGAGGCATCGATTGATCACCATCAGGAAAATGCTGGGGCGGAACTTGTGGGGCTGCAGTAGCAGTGGCTGGCGCAGCAACAGAGGCCACCCGAGGGGGTGTGCTAGAAGTGATTATGCCTGCAGCCTGTCGTCCCTAGGGGTGGGGGCCTGCGCCGACAAGTCGGTGGGCAAACTGACCCCTAGCATACGCTGTGTGTCCACCACCCCCATATGTGCCACCTGGGACGTGGGTGACTGTATTGGGAGCACACACCCATCAGTGCTTGTCAAAGGCCATGGCTACCCCCTAGGGATGGCTGCCTCCGTGTTTAGAATAGATCGCTCACCTGTCTGAAGCGAGATGGCCTGGTTAAGTTGTACATCCTCCCTCTCGGTCATTGAGAGGTCCAAGATCTGATCCGCCGGGGGGATTAGCGCCACCTGGCACCTGGCAGGGATACCCTGCACTCCTGGATCCATAGCTGCTGTGCCACCTTGGGCTGTCATTGACTGTCGACTGCTGGTCAGGTCGACCGGCTGCTGCTGGGTAGAAGAGCCAGCCCGCTCACCTTTGAGAGCTGAAATACGGTACAGCATTAGTTCGGCCCTTTGATAGAGCTCAGCAATTTTCGAGATTTAGACGGCCGTGAAGACCTGCACACCCCGAAACTATGAGCCATCCCTTGTTCCTGCACCCTGCTCTGCTCGTTGTTGTTGTTCAGTCGTTCAGTCATGTCCGACTCTTCGTGACCCCATCATGGACCAGAGCTCGCCAGGCCTTCCTATCCTCCACTGCCTCCCGGAGTTTTGTCAAATTCATTTTGGTAGCATCGATGACACCGTCCAACCATCTCATTCTCTGTCGTCCTCTTTTCCTTTTGCCTTCGATTTTTCCCAGAATCAGGGACTTTTCCAGGGAGTCCTCTCTTCTCATGAGGTGGCCAAAGTACTGGAGCCTCAGCTTCAAAATCTGTCCTTCCAGTGAACATTCGGGGCTGATTTCTTTCACAATGGATAAGTTTGATCTCCTTGCAGTCCAGGGGAAACTCAAGACTCTCCTCCAGCACCACAGCTCAAAAGCATTGATTCTGCGGCGATCAGCCTTCTTTATAGTCCAGCTCTCACTTCCATACATCACTACTGGAAAAACCATAGCTTTAACCATCCTGACCTTAGTTGGCAAAGTGATGTCTTTGCTCTTTAGGATGCTATCTAGGTTTGCCATTGCTTTTCTCCCAAGAAGCAGGCGTCTTTTTATTTCGTTGCTGCAGTCGCCATCTGCAGTGATCAAGGAGCCCAAGAAAATAAACTCTGTCATTGCCTCCATTTCTTCCCCTTCTATTTGCCAGGAGGTGATGGGACTGGTGGCCATGATCTTAGTTTTTTTGATGTTGAGCTTCAGCCCATTTTTTTCACTCTCCTCTTTCACCCTCATTAAAAGGTTCTTTAATTCTTCCTCACTCTCTGCTATTAGAGTAGTATCATCTGCGTATCTGAGGTTGTTGATATTTCTTCCGGCAATCTTAATTCCGGCTTGTGATTCATCCAGACCGGCCTTTCTCATGATGTACTCTGCATATAAGTTAAATAGGCAAGGTGACAGTATACAGCCTTGTCATACTCCTTTCCCAATTCTAAACCAGTCAGTTGTTCCATATCCAGTTCTGACGGTTGCTGCTTGTCCCACATATAGATTTCTTAGGAGACAGATAAGGTGGCCAGGCACTCCCATTCCTTTAAGGACTTGCCACCCCGAAACTATGAGCCATCCCTTGTTCCTGCACCCTGCTCTGCTCAAGGGTGCTCAATCTGTCCTAAGTGGGCCTGAAATTGGGAAGATCCTCATTGTCCGATGAAGAAATAACTGGAGCAGGCCGGGATGCGGCACGCCGCTTTGCAGGCTGCTTGCCCTTTTCAAGAGAGGCACTGCGTTTTGGACCCATGACAAGGCAAATCACCTTTTGGCGGATACGCTTATAGACCTGAAATAAAGACCAATAATGTGGCGAACTTTCAGATACAGGATATTTTGATGTTCAGCAGTAGTTTCTGGGAATGGGCTGCAAATGGGCAAGTGCGTTTTAATGTAGCCAAATGTAAAGTAATACATATTGGGGCAAAAAATCCAAACTTTATCTATCAACTCATGGGCTCTGAGTTATCCGTGACGGATCAGGAAAGAGATCTTGGTGTGTTGGTGGACAGCTCCATGAAGGTGTCTCCCCAATGTGTGGCAGCGGTGAAGAAGGCCAATTCCATGCTAGGGATTATCAAAAAGGGGATTGAAAACAAAACAGCCAACATTATAATGCCATTATACAAAACAATAGTAAGGCCCCACCTGGAGTATTGTGTACAATTCTGGTCACCGCATCTCAAGAAAGACATAGTGGAACTGGAAAAGGTGCAGAAGAGAGCGACTAAAATGATTACTGGGCTGGGGCACCTCCCCCATGAGGAAAGAACAAAACACCTGGGGTTCTTCAGTCTGGAAAAAAGGCACCTGAGGGGGGGGGGATATGCTTGAAATGCACAAAATACTGCAGGGCATGAGCAAGGGGAATAGAGGGAGGCTCTTCTCCCTCTCACAAAATACCAGAACTGGGGAAGGCTTATTTGTTTAAAAGATAGTTATTGAACTCTTGCAAATTGCTTCCCACCAGCTGACCACTAATGGGGCTGGTTTGTGTCAGACATGTATCTGCTATTCATTAGTAGTATTATCAGCTGTTTTCTGCAGCCTGTTAGCACACTTTTCAAAATCAAGAAAGTTATCTATTGCTCCTACTCATCAGGAGGATTTAAAGTTGAGCGATACTTAATAGACTTGAAATTAGAAAAATGCATATATATCACCCATAGAGATCAGATCGCGAATGCTATATAAATACTATACTATTTTCCATTTGGGATTAGAAACCAGCACCCAGGGGAGCTCCTGTAAAAGTGCAGAGCAGAGTAAAAGATCAATTGAATTCACAATACACTAAAATTGAGGGCTGGGAGATTAAGAACAGCCAAAAGAAAATATTTCTTCGACCAGCTTGTTGTTAGCCTGTGGAACTACCTGCCACAGGATGTGGTGATGGCATCTGGCCTGGATGCCTTCAAAAAGGGGGACTGGGCAGATTCCTGCAGGAAAAGTCCATCACAGGTGACAAACCATAATGGAGATGTGTAATCTCCAGGCTTAAAACGGGGGTACTTCAAGGGCCAGATGCAGGGGAGTATATCTGTATCAGGAGACAGATATCTAGTCTCATGCGCTCCCAAACGCATCTGGTGGGGCCACTGTGAGATACAGGAAGCTGGACTAGATAGGCCTTTGGCCTGATCCAGCAAGGCTCTTATGATTCTTAATATTTATTATTATTATATTAATTATTAACCAATTATTAATTAACCAATTATTAATCAATTATTATCATTATCAATTAATTATCAATATTAATGTGCTTAATGTATATACTGATTGATTGATTGATTGATTAAGGGTGCCCCTAGCGGCGCTTGGCTAAGAGCCCACCAGCCAAGGGACAGGCCAGCCAACTAATCAAGCCATACCCCTGCTAAGGACAGCGCTGGGTGCCGGGCGGCAAGGAAGCCCCCTGCCGGGCCTGGAAGGCAGCGAGCCTACACAGAGGGTGCCTCCAATCAACCGCCTCGTCGGACCACCGCACTGGCGGGCCAGGCACCTCGAACCCTGGCAGGCAAGCGCCCCGCCGAAATCACTCTGACCGGCCGCTGCGTGGGCGGGTAAGGACGGTGCGCTTAAAAGGCCTCGGCGGTTCTAAGCAGGACATGCTGGGCACGAGGCAAAGCCGGGCGCCGGCAGTCAGCCAGCCAGGAGAACGCAGTGGCGAGGTGTGTGGGGCGACCAGCAACGGCACGCTCCAGCGCGCCTGCGGGGCCTCAGGGAGGCTCAAGAGCCGGCTGGCTGGTGACCCGCACTCGCAGCAATGGCCGTCTCTCTCTCTCTCTCTCTCTCTCTCTCTTTTTTGTTTAATAGTTGCCCGGACGACCGGGTAAGTCAGCCGGCTCTAGCTGAGGAGGGAAGGTGTCGTGGGGGGGGGGTTAAGCCTAACAGACCCAATAAGGTGTAAGTATCACCTGGGGCTCAGCTGAAGCACGAGCCCCACAGGCTTCCAACGTCGCCGGAGCAGGCTCCAGTGTCCTCCTGGCGACGTGCAGTTCAGCGCGAAAGAGGCCGGCTGGTGGACGGGCTGCCCTCCCTCTTAAGGGCTTTGATCCCCGCACAGCCCGGGGGTCACGTGGTCTCCTCTTTCGCGCCAGCATAACGGCTCCGGGGAGACAAAGCGGCCCCAATCTGGGACAAGCCCAGCAGGAGCCTATCTTCTGCAGCATTTTTAGCTTCATAAAGGGTTCTCCTTTTTTAAAAAAATATAACAAATAAATCCAAGCTCCCTCTAGGCAGCCTTTGGGCATTCCTGAAGGATTTCTTTAAATCTTGGCCAAGCAGGTCTCCTGTCTGCCAAAGGACAGCTGTATTTGTCAGAAATCTGCTTTGATTGCCTTGGAAGAAATCTTCAATATAAACTGTTTTATAATGAAACAGACCAGATTGCCATTTTACGTCTTTTATGGCATAGCATAGAGAACAAATGGCCTGCTTCCTTTGATTGTGCTGTGAACACCTTAAATAAAGGGTGGGGGGGAGAGAAAGAGAATATTAGACTGATGAATCATCATGCTTTCAATGGGTAAACTGCTGCCATTCCTAGTGGCCCTAATGTATCATTATCACAGCAGAACAAATGACAGGATCCCCACAGGTATGCTCATTGATTTTTTGTATGATCCACCCTCAGGCAAACCATTCACTTACACCAAATACTAGTTGCAGTCTTTTGTCTTCAGGATGTGATCCAGCTCCAATAAATACAGAGGCGTTTTTCTTCTAAGGAGTAGGGCTGTGCCTGTCTCTTGAGACAAAGTGAACATCTGATTCGGAGAAAGAGTTCAGGTGGTGAGAAATTACTGGGTTGGATTAAAGAAAACTGCATATCCTTTTAGGACTTTTTGATGTCCATCCCTCTGCCTCCAAACACAACTGTATCCCCAGTTTGCCCCAAGAACTTCATCAGATGTGGCGGGGGGCAGTGGCAGGGGGTGGGGCAGCGACAGGGGGCGGGGCAGCAGGGGGCGGCGGATGACGGGGGACGGCGACGGGCATGGGTGGCAGCAATGGGCACGGGGGGCGGGCGGGCGGCAGGGGGATGGATGGCGGTGGCCAGCGGCAGGGGGGCAGCAGGCTGGCCAGCGCCCCCTCTCCATTTTGGCACCCTAGGCAACTGCCTAGTTCGCCTTAATGGACGTGCCAGCCCTGCACACAGAGGTAGCCACTTACATATAAACAGCTCCTGCACACATAATGGTTCATTACAACATGGGATAAGAGACAAGAGCAAGGCCTTCCTTCCAACTTAGATGCTGACTGTTTCCCCACATCTAGTCTGGCAGCATTGCTAGTAGGTCTCAGCAATCCCACTCCCAATATTGTCTCATTTATTTCTCAGCATGATCCATGTCTTCTTCTGCCAGTTGTGCCCCTCTTGCCAGATATAGCAACCAGCTCAATCCTGGACAAGAGATCAAATGGGCCTGAATCTGACATAGGAAGAAGCAAGACACCAAACCCAATATGGAATATTTCCATCTCCTGACACACACTGCCATTGATCTCAAGGTGCTTAATAATATACCAAAAACAGATGGCAAAGGGAGATTTGAAAGTGAAGTGGATATAGTTGAGGTAATCTGTTGGTTCCAGTGTGCATTTTAAGGCTAAAAAAAGTCTGAGGTACTTTATCGCACACAGGTAGACACAGATATATCACAGAGAGGAAAAGAAATAGGCCTGTAGTAAAGGGCCATGATCTACCAAAGCTCCCATGGAAATCTTAAACGTTGCACAAGACTTTATTTTCAGCCCTCTTATTTTGTGTTTTTTCTGTATAAAATGAGATGTGAGAGAGCTTGTTAAAAACAAACAAAAACCAATGGGTTTGACTGGCTATGCCCCCTGAATAGATGGGGATGAATGAAGTTCTCCACACACCAGACATTGTCTGGCCCTAATCTAAATGTTTAGTCAGTTATGAGCATTGGAGCAGAACATATTGATGACCTCCAGAAAGGTCCTCAGGGCCACTACAAGCACTGTCTTCATCGTGGTCCTTAGAGTTACATATCGCCATCCTTTCCAACACATACACTGCCTTGCTTCCTGAATGCCAATTCTTAGCGCATATATAATGTCATGCAATATCGGTGTTACTTTTTTCTAAACAGGAACATTTTGAGTTATCTAATTTATGAAACGTACATTTATTATGTGATGTAGGGGTGAGCATGAAATGAAAAAATTATGTTTCATTTCGTTTCCGTTTGTCCCACCCCCCACATTTTTTTCATTTTGTTTCATACATTTCCCCCCCAAATTGTATGAAACAAACCACTAACGAAATGGTTCATGGGGCGGGGGCTGGAAAGTGGCGGAGGGGGGGAGGTTTTTTTAAAAGCCCTGAGCTTTTTTAAAAAATGTTTTTTTCCTCCCCCAAGCCCCACCTGCCAGCTGATCAGCGATGGGTGGGGGAAATTTTCCCCACCCTAGCACTGATCAACTGGAGCATGGCACTTGGGGGAGGGGAAAAGTTTTTTTAAAAGCCCAGAGCTTTTTAAAAAACCCTTTCCCCTCCCCCAAGCGGCTTACAGATGGAAAGAAAAAAATGCTGCTGCTACACACTAAGAAATGCTGCTGCTTCATTTCATTTCATTTCATTTCGTATCATTTCATTACTTAACAACACAACAAAACAGCATTTTGTTTTTCGGTTTGTGCCCATCCCTATGAAATAATAAAGGGATGACTGGTATTATGAACACATAAGATTTTAGCTAGGAAATTGTATTGGCAACTTCATTGTTCTCTTTATTATAGTTTGTTGAGTCATTATCTCACTAAGGAGAGTTTGCTGATCTTGAAGATTTTTATGAATAGAACACTCAAATTGGACATATTGACTGAGTAGACATGAACATTTTTTGTCAGTATGACACCCTGGGTTCGCTGTTCAATGGCACACAAGGCAGCATTCTCATCCACCTGCACTCCTATTTTATTGAGCATTGGTTCCATTCTGGGCCTACGTCTTGAACATTTGAATGTTTTTTTCCCCCAGGAACATTTTGCCCCATTGACTGAGTCATTCTAGAGGAAAAACATCAAATATGTAATTTCGATGTGAAGCCAACTTAGTGATAACATGGAACTGGCAACATTGAGATGCAATGGCCAAAATCCTCTTGTACAGTAATGCAAAAGGCGCAATTCTTTAATAAAATAGCCAGAAGTTATGAACTCTGCATAGCTTTTATTTTTATATGTCAAGCTGCATGACTCTGTATGCAGCAGATAATATTTATGGAGATAACCTATGACAATTTGTTTCCCAAAGTAACACCTTTGCAAAACTGCATAATTCATTAAGAGCTACATACACTTGTTTGGCTTGTGCTGATTTATACCATATGGCATTAGCATATTCTTTGGTGGAGTAGCATACCCAGTTATCTGTCTGGGTATGCACTCCTGTCAGATAACTTCCCAGAGTATGTTATTTTTTTCTGTCAGCAACTTTCTATTTGGTGTCTAGACAAAGTTGTTTTGAGACCAAGGCTTGCTCCAGAGTGATGCCCAAATTCTTTGGGGTAGGGCATCATTCCAAAATCTTGCTTATAATGACTATACTGAAACCAGGCAAAGACCTATCAGGTTCCAAAAGCTACAGGCCAAACCTTCTACTTACCTCCTTAATTTTTTTATTGAAAACTTTTACAATAAAAATACACACTGCTCAGATATAATTAGAACATAGCCTGATATAACCCATTAGTACATCCTGTGTTTACCTACTGTCTTATATAGTGGCAAAAATAATTATGGAATATAAGGATTACCAATTGCACAATAGAGGGGTGAAATAATTTGTTCAGGACATAGAGCTAAAGAACTCCAAATACAGTGTTTTGAAAAATGGCTCTGTTGCCAAATATATTTGAGAGGCAGGGTATGTCCATACAGCAAGTAGAGTCAAAACTGATAGGCATTTGTTTTAAATATCCTGCAAAAATAGATAGGCATTTGTTTTAAATATCCTGCAAAAGTGGACTTTCCCTCTCAATTAATTCTGTAGTTTAATTCAACTACTCCAGATGCTTATTTAGCTTTGCCCCAATCCCATATCTTATTTTTGTATACTTATGTTATTGATTTTGTTGTCCGTTTTGTCTGTTATCTTTCTTCTTTTGTTATGTCTATCTTTTAAAAGTATTTTGTTTTTCCAATGGCAATGCTATATTCACTTTTTACATATTAAAAATACATGGAGAGTTCCAAAAGGAAAGGAAGGAACTTGGAACTTTATACTATACAGTGGTACCTTGTATAAAGGAATTAATTTGTTCCAAATGAAATTACTGTATGTTAAGCAAATTTTCCTTTATACAAATTTCCCATAGGAATGCATTGAAAACAGGGTAATCTTTAATCACAACCATTTTAATGTTGTACGGATTTGCCCCATAGGCAATTCTGTTAAGCAAATTTCCACTATCTCTGAAATTTTTTATATTGTACAGATTTTATGTTATACAAACTGTTTGTTATACGAGGGTCCACTGTATATACATATAGAAATCAGATTCCCTTTTACTGAGTTCTTCGGAATTCCCATGACTGAAACATTTATAGTGTTTACCTTTATCCAAAGTGTTCAGCAGCATCACTTACAGACCTCAGAAGATCATAACACTTTATACAACAGGGTAGATTAATAATGTGTGAAAGCAACCTTAATACAATCAATGTACAGGTAATGCCAGTCATCTATTATCTAGGCCAGTCAATTATTTATTTTGTTGAGAGAGAAAAAGAGGCCAATTTCCCCAATGAGCCACTCAGTGGATATTGCTGCCATAGGCATCTGCATTCTGCCATTTTTAAAAGTGCATTTTAAAAGACCTGCTAATTAGCCATTTAATTACACGGCCAGGCTTGGAGGGTACATTTGCTTTTGTAAGCAGTTATTTATCAGAAAGCACTCCTTTCCCAACACTTTTGTTTCTCCTTTCTACAAATTAAATTACAGAGAGATTTAATTTTGAGCTAATTAGGCATGAACGCAAGAGAAGCTGCATGGGGCAATAGAAAATAGGCTCATTGGCCTTACAAGTTGCACTCCTGTGAGGAATCTAGTGAGGTGATTTGTATTGGTTCCCTAAAATGGTCAGAATAGCACAAAATGTAAAGAAGGCTGGAGATACAAACAAACAAAGAAACAAACAAATCCAATATGCATATTGTGAGTCTGTGAGTTAGGCACCCAGATCCCCAGTTTCTAGAAGATACTCTGGAGACTGCTGACTTCTTGGTTTCAAATGTGTATGTCTCCGAAGAGGATTCTCTTTTGAGGAAATAGGGTGACAAGATATCCATGTGTTATGGCGTATGATGATGACTTTGCAATCCCAGCCCCGCAATAAGTAGACGACACAAAATTGTTGGAGTTTATCTCAGGCCACAACTTTATTAAATTTTGAACTATTAGCTGGAACTATAAAGGGGGGAGGAGCTCCTGTAGTGCAAGTGAATCTGGGATGAAAACTGATTAATCACCATTCTGTCCGTTTATGGTGAGCTCGTAATTTATCACCAGCCCTTCCGGCTGTTGTACTTAAAACACCAATTTTCTTTTCCCGGTCACTAAATTTCTGGGGACAGCCATAAGCCAATTATTTAAGAGCTTGTTATTTTATTAGGGTTCCTCTACTGCTAACTTGAACTATTAACCTATAACCTAACAGGCTGCCCTATGTTGACATTGTGACCGTTATCATGAGCTCACCTGCCACCATCACTTGCACTACATGCCGTTGTGAACATAATACATTGGGGGTGCCTTATTTAACACAGTAAGAGAATGGGATGGGCGAAAACACACTATCCACCATAAGCCAATCAGGTGAATAGTCAAAAATTCCCATCCAGCCCAGAAGCGACCAGATCTACCCATTCTCATTACTTCTAGGGCAGGAGGGTGGGGTGCTCGTCTGATCCTGCGAAGAGGCTGTGCACTGCGTAGCCCTTGCATTTAAGTGGGTTGGCGCCCGGGCAATTAAGCCCATCACATGACTGGTGATTTTGGCACCGTTTGTGTGGGGCACTTTGCAAAGTGTCCCACTGTCGGACCAGCCTCAGTGAGACACATTTCCAGGAAGTCAAGACTAACTGCATGCCATCAACACACATGGGAAAAAGAACAGTGTCTCTCTAAAATCTCAACAATTCCTGCTAGATAAAAATTGTCCTTGTTTTAAAACAAAAACAAAAGGTCACCTTTGAAGCACTTCTCATTGTCAATTGAAATCCTATCCTGGTGGGGTGCCAACTGAAGAACTAGTACTCTAGATTTAGGGTGATGATTAGAGATGGTAATCTTAGCTGCAAGTTGAAACAGAAGCTATTGGATCTTGATCCATCTCTGGACAGTTTCTGCCCATATTACATAAACTTGCAACTCCAGGAGACAATCTGATAGAGTTCCTCCCTAAATGACCAAGGGATTAAGTAGGCTTTTAAAAAAATCTTGTTATATGTGTGGAATTATTAGAAGCTACAAGTCAATAATTGCAAATAACTAGTACTTTCTGTAATTTCCTTTTTCAGATAACAATATTTGTGTTTTACCCTGCCTTTCTCCTAAAAAAGAATTCAAGGCGGCTAACATAACTAAAAACACAATATAACATTGCATATAAATAGTTACTTATTCACACCATTTAACTCTCTCATTTAACACTACATATAAATAGTTCCTCTGAAACTGACAGTTGTATTTAGGCCTATAAGTGTAATGAATTGCTTTTTAAAAGTTACCTTCAAAGCTCTGGGTAGACCAATGACAGGATTGTCAAGCGCTGTCTTCCAGTCCCTCTGCTAGGAAAAGCTATCAGAAGGAACCTGATAAAGGGAAAATAAGGGCCTGGGTATCTTGGCTTTGAATTTGCCATCAAACTCTTTCCAGAAAACCTGATTCCTGTGACTGTGCCACTGAAACCTTGCTTTCGTATAAGATGTCAGAGAATTCACGTCTGATTCGGCTGAATCCTTTTTCATTCAGCCCTCTAATCTGGATTTGGGATGTCAGGTATCTTGGCCTTTGGTGGTGATGTGGATTGACCCTGGCAGCTTTTGCATATGAACCATGTCCAGTATAATTGAGTTCTCAGCCATAGTGCATGGTCACTTGTTTTGAAAAAGCACACATCATCTGCTGCCATTAACAAATCCACTCTCAACAGCAAAACAAGTCATTGACACACACACATGATGTTAAATCCACTGCATGTCTCCTCAGGCGGCTAGATAACAAAGTTCTTCTTCTCTGAAGACATAAGCCTTCCCAACATCCACCTGCAAAAGCCGCACTATGGATGTGTTTCCGGTCGTTTTTATGTCCAGCTTTATAGTTTGTTTAAAATGTGTTTTCTCTGACAAATACTGGTTTTGAGTTTTTCTCAGAGGGTCTTAATACAGGCAATAGCCATTCAAATATAGGCTGCTTGTGAAATGTTATGGCCCAGCAGCGATGTGGTTGAAACAACGTGTTGTAAGTATTTTATGTTGTCTTTATGACAGGCCTCAAGCTGGCTTCACACTTACCCGTTGCGCCAGAATGGGGAAGAAACAGAAATAGATCCATGGAAAATACTTAGACGGTATTTGAAAAATGGGGGCGAGGAGTATGGTTTTCTGTGAGGAAGTAAAACATTGCCTGTCTGTTGTTTAATAAATAAATTGCCAACCTCACGGTAATTGGAAACACCATTGGACAGAAGAGAAAAGACTGTTGGACAGACCTTCCTCAGGTTACTTCTACCTCAGAAATAAAATCTTTTGGAGTGGAGTATTTTCAGTCATAGTAATGACGCTGGTCCTGAACTAGGGAGGCTGAATGGCTTCATTGTGAAGTGTCTGAACACAACAGAAATGCTGATACTGCCATAGCACTTATTTAACGGCTGCTATATTAATATAACAATCTCTGCAATACTGCAAGATATATTGCCACGCATTTTCCAGCTCATAGTGGGCAGTAAAACTGCATTTTAAATTTTATTTATTTATTTATTTATTTATTTATTTATTTATTTATTTATTTATTTATTTATTTATTTATTTTTACACCAGCACAATAAGGCTTTCAGGCAAAGCAAAAGGCACAAGTAATCTGCTCCTGGTTCATAGAAAACATTGTTCTGTCTTTTTCTCCCCTCCCCTCCCCTCCCCTTCCTTTACTTTGTCTCCTGTAACTAATTGGGAGCGCCCTGCATTTCCTGAAAGAGCTGCCCAGTGAAAAACCAAACATTGTATATTTTGTAATAATTAACTGAAGATTCTGTTTGTACAAACAGGGATTTTCATTTATTGTTTTCGTATTGATTACTTGGATAATAGGGTTGTGTGGACAAGGGTATCCATAAAATAAACCCTTCCTAATCAGCAGCCCAGGTTCTGTAGAGTTGTTGACTACATTCAGGGAAGTCTGTTTTTTTAAAAAATATTGTTCCGATCTAAACCACACTCTTAACTTGTTGGAAGTGAGATCAGTTGTGGAGAAGGGGTGGGATAGGAAGTTTTAATTTTTGAAAAAGCAATGCATTGATTATATCATTAGTCTTATGCATCATAAAGTTGCACAACGGGATTTCAGACTTTATTCATGTACTGTACTGTATTTTCCCCTCTATAAGACACCCAGTGTATAAGAACCCCCTACTTTTCCAACCAAAATTAAAGTTTTGCAACCACATGGTTCTCTCCTCAGCTTACTTCTGCAAAGAACACAACTCTTAATATAGTGTAACAATTTTAGACAAAAATATAGTCTTATAGACGGAAAATAATTTTCAGTAAAACCACCACAGCATTGAAATGGGAAACACATTTGCATGCTGTTTCCTAGAGACCATCCTCTTGCCATTCCACATTGCCAGAATTTAGTTCCCCACCACCACAGTTCCAGAAAGACCCTCTGTGGTGTAGTGAATAGCGTCAAATAAGGATTCAGGAAAACGGCATGAAATCCCAGCTTGGACATGGAAACTCACTGGGAAGTGGCAAAGGTAAAGCGCTGCTTGGACATTTCATATGGATCGAAAACCCAGTTCGGTCACTCTGTATCAGAAGAGACATGAGAGCACATATCAACAACATAGCACTAGAAAAGAGGGATCAACCCTGGCAACTGTGAAGCTCACTGTTCACAATAATACAACTTAATGTGTCTGATATACTGGTGGGATGTTATCTTACTCATTTTGTAATCCTTGTAATCCTTCTATCTCATGCTCTGTTCCTCAGTGTCCAGAACCATATCATAGAATCACAGAATCATAGAATAATGAAGGGGTACATAAAAAGTTCAAGTCCAACCCCCTGCTTCATGCAGGAATATAAATGAAAAGATATCTGCCAGATGGTTGTCCAGATTTCTCTTGAATGTCTGTAGTGTTGCAGCACTCACCACCTCTTGAGGTAATTCGTTCCATTCCCGTACTGCTCTAACAGTTAGGAAGTTTTTCCTGATATTCAGCCAAAAGCCGGGTTCTCTTAATTTGAGCCCATTGTTGCATGCCCTACACCTTGGGGTGACTGAGAACAGATTCCACCCTCCCTGTATGACAGCCATTCAAATATTTGAAAAGTGCTGTCATATCACCCCTCCACCTTCTTTGCTCAAGGTTCAACAGGCCCCATTCTCTCAGACTTTATGGTGAGGGAGACACCAAGATGACACTGGCATTGTAGTTTCCAACAACAATCATGGAAAAGAGTTAATGCATTTTCCAGGAGCCATTTATTCTAATCCAGAAATTCATACCCCTTCTCCATTTTTCCCAATGAAACATTCAGCTCAGTCCTAGTATAACTAACTCCCGACCTACGTATGACAATGGGTCACTAATAATTTAGCAGGCAAATGTGCGTTTTATTAAAAGCTTAGCAGTTGACATCGCTGCTGCTTATACATTAGGGTGGGTCAGTCTTTTAAGTAGCTACTGTTTGTAATAGCGGGATCTAGTCTACATTCTTGATTCTTACTGGTCCTGCCTTTATATATCCAGGGGCTTGCCATATAAATAAGTGTTTGTTCGCTTTTTTCATTATGTCTATGAATTTTGAATTATTCCCTTTTTATTACTGAAACCTGCCACTTCAGTGATGCAATTTTTCAGTTTACCAGAAACATTTTAAACAGAGGCATAGGACACAAGAGTATTAAAAAAATATTGCAGCTCTATGACTAAAATAAGTATCAATTACAGGGAATGTGATAGCTACTGAATTTATGGCAGTCTGACATTATCATCCTTCCCCTACATTTACTGACATTTTTCGGAGATCCCAGTTATTTCTGCTACAGCTGCTTGGAAAAGAACACTTACCATTTCACTCAGTAATGATTACTTTGTCAGAATATAAATGCCATGCTTTTTGCAAAAGGAGGTATGAAAATAAACCAAAATAAACGGTGTAAGCAATATAATGGCAGGGATATTATGTGACAGAAATGTCAAATACTTTGATGCAAAATGCATCAATGGGGAAACTCTGTCATTGTAGTGCAGATCTGCCAGTTTGTGGATTTTTGCTCCTGGGCAACTGGAAAAGTAGTGTAGATTACCTCTCAGTTGTTGTTTGTTTTCCAGTACTCAGAATGCATGGTGATGTGTTGCTTAGAAACACTATATCGTGGGTACAATATCCTCTCCATTGAGAATACAACTCAATCAGTATTCTAATTCTAATTAATTCATACATAGCTTAACAGTGGAGTGATAAGGATTCGTTAAATTGTTAGAAATTCAAAAAAGACGACTGTAAAGATTTAAAGGCTAAATACAAAGGAATAATAATAATAAATTGACAATGAAAATAAAAAAGAGAAAAGCTGCTGGCACATTATATTTTAATGTGAACTTTGATGGACAGGTATAATGCAAGGACTGAAGGCTGTTTTACATCTTCCAGCTTTTAATGGCCTCTGCTTCTCATTTCTGCTGTAATGTGCCATGTGCAGAAGAAGAATATTTTCTCCACTGCTGGAGTCTTCATATTTTCCCTGGAGAAAGGGTTATTTTTCTGTTGCTTTCCTCCTCCCCTTCCTCCCTCCTCCTCTTCTTCTTCCTCCTCCTCCTCCTCCTCTTTTTTGTGGGGCACAATATGCTCTGGAAAGCAGTAGTTCATGGAGATGTCATCCACAGTCCCATCATGCCGTTGGGTGCCTTCATCCATCCATCCATCCAATTTATATACTGCCCCTCTGGGTGGTGAACAACAAACAAGAATACAAATTATAAAAATATCAAACAACAAAAAGGAAATGCATACAATATTATAACTCTCAAAATATAATGAATGAATCCAGTATCAAACCCAAAGACATCATCATTAATAAAAAAAAATCAACCCAAATAAAAAGAAAAGAAAAAGAAGGAAAAATAGAGAAAAACCGGACCAGATAGCAACCTATTCAGGGAAGGCAACAAGTAACAGTAATTAAACTGGAATACCATGGTATCAATGATCTTGGCCTTAGTTTCCAGATAAATAATTTTAGACTTTTGTTTCTTTATTTTCTTCTTATCTACCCCTCTAACATTTTCAGTCTTCCCCTGATTACTTAACTGCTGCTTCCATTGTGTTTGATGGCTGAACTAAGGCAAACACATCTTTGACCATTTTTTATTTCTTCATTGTTCTTAACAGTTTAGAGTGCTTCCATGGCTATTGGCCAGTATCGGGTTGTACAATTACTGCATGCACAATAGGGATGGCACCATCAGTAGTGATAATTTGCTTAGTGATTAAATACTTTCATTTTGAATTTCAGGGTGCATGTGATTTGTGCACACTGAGACAAAGTCATGTATTCCTCACAAATGAAAAAAATTGAATTGGTTTCTAATCAGGGGCATTTTCCTGTTGACCAAGATGCCCTTCCTATTGTTTAGATGGAGTTTTGCATCACCATACTGACCATTATCTTTTTCTTCTTCTGGCTCAACTGTAATACGACTTTTGCGAGTCTTCATTCAATTTCATCAGTAACTGCTTGTAGTCAATGCTGCTTTCTGCCATTAATATCTTTTGGATGCCTTGAATGGTTAAAGTTTCTTTTGCTAATTGTCACTCCTCCTCCATCTGAATCTGATCCAAATTTCCCTTTGCCCATGGGAAACAATTCTGTGGCTCCATATTCTGTCTTTTCATGAGTATAGGTCACAAATCATGACACTCAAATGCTGTGGCATACCAGTTTCTCTAGGACAATCCATAATAATATACAACAATTAAATCCACAATTAGTCCTACCTGTAATGAAACTGATGAAATGGACTCACTACTCACAATTGGCATTGGTCACATTGGTGTCTTATTTGCAATGTATAGCCCTCCTCCATTTCTTGTAATAATAATGATATATATTATGATTTTTATTTTTTAAATAAATACTTTATAGTAGTTTGTCTACAAGATATGGTTTCAACATACAATGTGTTCCAAAGAATAACAAAAAATTGTTTTATTATGAAACCTATCAATAGCAATAAAACTTCAAGGGCTAAAATCATGTAGCTCACCTCCACATGAAAAATAGGAATCATGTCATCAAAAGTGGCAAATCACTACCAATTAAGGGCTTCCTTTGGTAATTTCAGGGTGCACACAACTTGTAGAATGTGCAGCAAAATCATGCTCACCCCAAAATCATTGCAGTCCTAGAATTTTGTCATCTAATGAGATAATCCTGGGAAATAGTTGTAAAAAAAATGACATGTTCCAAGCTCTGGTCTGTACTTGGCTGTACTTGGAGCACATTTTCTGCCATCTGGGCCCTAGAGAGCAATACAACCATGTCATTGTTCTTAGCTCCTCAGGGAGCAGACACATCTCTGTGGAGTTTGTACCTACAGCCACAGTTTTCTCCCTATTTTAAGCCAATGCCATGAACAAGACCAGTTGACACAAAACCATCTAAAGTGGTTGTTCTCGACATTTGGCCCTCTCATAGTTTTGGAATTCAGCTCCCAGCATCTGTGGCCACTAGCCATGCTGAATGGGACTTCTGGAGAGCCAAGACATCTGGAGGATCAATGGTTGCAAACTCCTAGGGGCTGCAGAAGAATGCTGGCTCTATCTGGCTCTGAGGGTGGTGCACAGAAGTAAGCCTTCCACCTTTATAGAGATTACAACCAACTTCAATGTCCAGTTTATTCAAGTAGTGATCTGCCCATGATGATGGGTCATTGGCCCATCTACCCAGAAATCAAATCCTTACTCCTGGATGAATCACCAAGTACAGAATGTAGCCTGATGTGTGCGATGAGGTTCCTGGCAGTAAGCTTGCAGTTATGAAGGCACTCTCAATGTCCTGAGTTGCTGCCAACTTTTCTCGATATTCCTCAGCATCGTATGAATATAGACCAAGGGAGTGTAGATTTTGTGCTGCAGAAGAATATCTGAGGCCAGTCTAATTATTGCTGAGGGAGTTTTGTTTTGTTTTGTTCTTTCTTTCTTTCTTTCTTTCTTTCTTTCTTTCTTTCTTTCTTTCTTTCTTTCTTTAAGACAGAAGATGAAATAGGAGTGATAGAGGAGTAGATTGGTATCTGTGAACAAAAATGTGCATGTAATCTTTTCCCCGGTGTAAGTGTCAGTTGATAATTCTTTGTTTCAAACTGATGTCTGTGCTTCATTCATGTTTTCCCATTTTCATTCTATTTCCTCTCCATTTTACTCTAAACCTCGAGCCTTCCTCATGCCTCACAGTGTCCAGAGTGTTCCCAGAAGCAGGAATGCTGTTGCCCCATGGATCCAGACTGAATATTTACAGCAATGTTAATTCCAGTGATATAAATTTTCAGTGGGAAATTGTCAATAGTTAAACAGACATTGTTTGCATTTCGTGACACACACCAAGTCCTGCGATTGGTTAAAAAGGTTAAAAGGTTAAAACTATTTATTGCATAATCGTCAGATCATTGCAAACAAGCCATATTAACATGCCATATTAATCTGTATTTATACAATAAAATAAACATTTTAATATTAATGCTTTAAAATATAATATATAAAATTGTTTACTAGTAAGCCAATTTACTAAAATCCCCTAAAAAGTATTTACTTTACAATTTTAAAACCTTTACATAAAACATTTAATTTGCATTCTAAGAGGCTGTCTTCAAACTTCTAAATCTTTATAGCACTTTACACCTATACCATCCAAATATTTAGCTCTGCATATAGCGGCTTTAAAAGCAAATATTGCAACTCTGTTTATTATATCTAGATTGGATGTTTGTAATAAAAAACTCAGTTTCTCTGAGATGCTTCTGTTTTCCACTTTCTTTAAAATGTGCTGTAAATATTTTTCTCTTATATTGCTATATAGGGGACAGTCTAATACATAATGAGCTAAGTCCTCGAGGGCAGGGTTTCCACAAACACATAAACGATTATCTATAGGGATGCCCTGAAACCTACCCCATTTCATCATAGTATCCATTTGTTCAAATCGTAAGTGAGTATATGCTTTCCTATATTGCATTTTCATTGGGACAGTTAAATATTGTTCATAATGATGCAGCTGTTTTGTATTAGCCAACCATTTTGTTGTTGTTGTAGATGCAACAGCAGATATATCCATCTGTGCCTCAACATCAAAAACTCTTTGCTTAAAAATATGAATTGTATCTTCATGTGAAGGATTTAAAGCCTGAGCTGAAAAACCAAATTTTGGAAAGAGCTTAAACAGGTTATTTAACCATGAATTTTCATACCTAGAAACACACTGCTCCTCCAAACAAATCTTGGGCAATCTTTCTTCACTTAAGCTACTTATTCTGCACCAATACTTTACCATTCTTACAAGAATCAGACCTGAAATTGTTTTTGCACCAAGTTCTGCTCTTATTACATGTGCAGGGGTAGAACGTGAAACTCCCATGATAGCCCTGTAAAATTGTGTTTGAATCTGTTCAATTTTCTTAAGGTTTGCAAAACCCCATATTTCAGCACCATAAATTAACATAGGAATTATCTTAGCTTTAAAAATTTTTAAAATTGGGATTAAAGTGCCTGGGTAACTGTAGTTTAAGAGTTTGTTAACCGATTGTAAACTGGCCCGTGCTTTTAATGTATTTTTCTTTATTTGCGATGCCCAGGATCCAGATGCCTCAAAGTTAATGCCCAGGTAGCAGTAACATTTAACCTGCTGTAAGTCTTTAGAATTTATAGACCACTTATGAGTTTTTCTTTTTTACCGAATACCACCACTTTGGATTTATCATTATTAATGCATAAATCATTTTCTTGGCAATAGATATTAAACCTTTTCAAAAGTCTTCTCATACCCACTTGGGTTGTTGATAGCAATATCATATCATCAGCATATAATAATATATTTACTTCTCTGTTTAGAATCTTAGGCATATGATAACTCTGATTGTGTATAAATGGCACCACATCATTTATATAAAAATTAAATAAAAATGGAGATAGGATGCATCCTTGGCGGACCCCCTTATATGTTGGAACAGAGTCTGTCAATGCAAAATTTAAACCTGTTCTCACCTTCAGTGTGGTTTCTGTATACAGTGCTTTGAGCAATAGCAATAATCTTGGATCTATATTTCTCATTGCCAATTTTTCCCAGAGGCGTCCTCTATTTATCGAATCAAATGCTCCACTTAGATCAATAAAGGCTGCAAAAAGCTGCCCCCTTTAAGGTATATTTATTTATTAGGTGTTGTAATATAAAGCAATTGTCTAGGGTTGAGCGTCCCTTCCTAAAACCTGACTGTTCCTCAACAAAGAAGGAATTTTCTGCTTCCCAGTCCTCTAATTTGTTCAAGAGATGTCTTGCATAAATTTTTGCTGGAATATCAATTAGGCTAATAGGCCTGTAATTACTGGGATCATATTGATTGCCTTTCTTAAATAGTGGGATGATGATACTCATTTTCCAGCCTATAGGTATACAGCCTGTCTTATTTATATGAGTAAACAATCCAGACAATATAGGGGCCCACCAGTCTAAATAGTTCTTAAATAATTCAGGGGTAGGAAATCCTCTCCTGGGGCTTTATTGGTTCTCAGTGTCTGGATAAGCGTTTTAATCTCAATCATTGTTACAGGTGACCACTGAGGAATTAGACTTGGCTCTTCATTTTCTAAAGGTTTGTCAGTCTGCTTTACATCTTTCACTTCCTTAAATAGTTCTCTATAATATAATTCCCATGTGGCAGCTGGGATAGGAATATCCATGACAGACTTTGCCTCATTGATTCTATCAGCCACTAAGTGCCAAAAATGTGTTACATTTATCCCTGTTGCGGCTACTTCTAGCTCTGCCCACATATTTTCCTGATACTGCCTTTTCTTTGATTTAATCAATTGTTTATATTCACGTCTGAGTTTTAACATATTATTATGTGTCTCCTGATCATACATTGTTTGAGTTTTCCTCATCTGTCTCCTCAATACCTTTCTCCGCAATCTGCATTCCCTATCAAACCATGGGGACCTTGTATCTTCTGGTGGCTTTAGATGTGAATCTGCTGTTAAAAAAGGTCTTATGTTCTCACAGATTTGATAATATGCTTCCATAGCTGTGTTTATGTTATCATCTGGGGTTAGAATTATATTTCTTAATTTTAAGCAGTAGCTTGAATTTTGAAATTCTGAAATTTTGTTTACATCCACTTTTTGCCATTTCAGTCTCCTCTCCCCTTGTATAGTTAAATTTTGAGCTAGCCATTTATCATGTGGACTTACTTTCCTCTGGTCTGATTTAGCTTTTACTTCCACTATTATAGGCTGATGATCACTGTCTGACATAGGGTGTACAGTTATGCCAGAGAATAAATGAACCTTTATTCTTGGAATACATACATAATCTAGCACACTCCCTGCCCTTTGGGAAAAATAAGTATATGGATATGGGGAATTGCTATTGTTATTTCCTAATATTTGCATATCAAACATATATAACAGCTTAAACAGGTTTACACCAGCATAATTTATCTTCTCATCCTGGGAATTCCAATATTTTAAATCTAAATCTAAAGTATCTTCATCAAATTCCACATTTCTCCGCAATTTTCGACAGGTCATTTCCAATTCTTGCATTGAAATCACCCAATATTATAGGCAACGCATTTGGGAATCTGATTCTAAGATCTTCTAACAATAGTTCCAAATGTAACCATATATCAGGAGCATAATACTGGGATGAGACAGGTGGAATATACACATTTACCAGAATAATCATCAGATCTTGAGTCTGCATCTTAACTGTCAACACATTTTTGTCAGAGGTAAGTGACTCAACCATACTACTCTCCCAACCTAAATCTTGCTTCACAAGAACAGCTAACCCCCCTATGGCTCTTCCTTTCCCATTTATTTTCTGTGCTGGATTTACCCATGCTTTGAAACCTGGCACTACTAGGTTTTCAGTTTCAAGGAGCCATGTTTCTTGAAGTGCTAATATTGAGTAGTTGGATAGAAAAGACTTTACCCTCATATTATTTCCACTTGCCTTCCACCCAGCTATGTTCCATGAAACAATACCGACTGGTATGTTTAATTGTTCTGCTTTGGAATTGTTCCAGGACAAACATTTAATTACAGATCTCTTATGATGAAAAGTAGGGTGTGGCAGAGCTGTTAATTGAGTAAGAGGAGAAACATTACCAAAGCCATGGGATGAAGTGGGATCTAACTGAGTGGGAGATAACAATCTATCTATTTTAAAATAACTCTGCATGTTAACATCAATTCCTGTGTCACTAGTTGCAATGAGCTCAGCATCACAAAGCTCAGCCTCACAGAGTCTCTCTCCAGCACCTTCGCACACAGGGACCACTGGAACATCCTTCCCTGAGAGCATCTCCCATCTCCATGTCAAACTGAACTGTAATCATATACCATGCCAGGGATGTGGGTCTGACGTCCACAGGAGTTAACTCGACCTGGAAATTCATTGTTCCACCTACTTCTCCTCTTGTTAAATCTTACATTCGTACTCCTTTTCCTTATGATGACTGGAATTGGGTTCCCTACTGTCGAGTTGGAGATCAAACTGGATTGAATGGTGGATAATTTCCTTGTGGATTGTGGCTGTAGTGAACCCCAGTCAGAGGGTTGGGACCCTGAGTAGAGGATTGGATGTGAGTTGAAATGGTGGGGTCCGTGAGCTGTTTGATACCACTATCCATAGGGAACCTTGCCTTCTTGGTTCTAGAATTGTCCTTTGATGATGCTGGAATTTGACTATCAGCTTGCTGAACATTAGCCCCAGAGGACTTCCCTTTCACTGTATGCTCAGAAGATTCTAATAATTTAAATAAGGGTTTGAAGTTCATGCTTCTTCTTTTCTTGGATGTTTGTTTCGGATCCCCTTTGTCTTCTTTGTCTTCACATGTTTCAACTTGTCTTCCACTGGGGATGGGCAGGAGCCTTCTCACAGATCTTTGAGGGGGCCTTACCCAAAGGTATGTGCTTTATGCTTGGAGAGACAGTTACAAGTGGAGGCTTGAAAAAGTCAACTGTGTTTGGTACAGAGACATTAGGGTTCCCCTGCGCCCTGTCTGAGGACCTACACATAGAAGTAGTTCTTCCAGTGAAAGTTTGTCAATTTTGTCAATGGTTTTGGGTGACAGACTATAATAATTCATCTTATCGGATGGACAGTGTGGATGTACGGTCTGTCTCTGGTTCAACAGGTCTTCTGGATTTCCTTCTGGGCACATCTTATTTTCTTTCAGGTAACCTTCTATGGTAGACACGGACTGCTTTACTTCCTTTAATATATCTCTAATTTCTGTTAAAAAGCATTGTATTCTGCAACTGTCTGATACCTTTGGTGTGGTTGATTTAGCAGAGGCCAAGGAGACTAGTGAGCAGGAATGAAAAGAATCATGGTTCCCTGTTATAAATGTGGTATCTATAATTTCCGGCTTCTTAACATTTGTACAGTTTACCTCCCTTGGACCAAAGATTGGCTCATTCGATTGCATCGGACCCTCTAGGCCCAAAACTGGATCAGACACAAAATCTGACATGTTTAACTTGCCAAAGTCTGCATTCACTGTGCTGCTTAGCAGGCTACCAATTGACTGATGTCCTTCCAGTAGCTGATCATTCATCAAAAGGCTATCAGATAAGTCAATGTGAGGAGAAATAGGATTCTCTTTGCCAATTGTTAAGACTTTCTGGGAGGTAATATAGTCAGTCATCTTAACTTGCCTCAGTTTCCTTGGATGCACAGGGTAGAGTCCCGCTTTACTGCCTTGTTTAGCAGAATGCATGTTAAAATTAAATGGGAAAGACAAATCACTATGGTCACACTCTGAAGACTGCATAGGCTTGGAAAACTGATTACTGCTGTGTATTCTGCTGGTTCCCAGATCAGAAATGGGCGTAATTGAAATCGGAGTATTGCACTGCAGCTGCAGCTGCCTTAACACTGGAGGCGATAGGGTGAGATCGAAGATTTCCATATCATACAGTGTAAATAAATATGTAGTATTCACTCAGGTTTGTTTAAAACAATACTTCAGCAGATGTTAGAGTTGTATTTGAGTATTTGAGTTCCTCATAAGAAAGCTCTCAGCTCTCAGTGAGCTGCAGAATTCACAGAGAGGGCAGTTCAAAATCACCGGAGCTTTATCACAATTAAGTAAGTAAACAAAGCAGCCGGCACCTTAGTTGCAAGCAGCCTCCAAGCACAGCTCCCAAGGTCAGTTTTCTGCTGCTAATAACGTTATCAACAAGGTCAGCCGAAAAATGTTGTTAAAGCAGTAAAAAGCCCAATAAATAATGAGAAAAAATGCTTCAGACTCACAAACGCTTGCTGACCGCACCCAAGCCGGAACCTGCGATTGGGATGCAACAGGAATTATTGTTGACTTTTCGACTAGCAGCAGTTTGCTGAGATTTACACTGTAGGACTTATCCCAGCGGGTGGCTAGGATGGTAACCAAAGGTGATTACTTCATGTCCATTTTGTACCAAAACTAATTTTGTACCGTGATAACGTTTGTTGCGATCATGTGGTTTTGTCACTGTTCCCTCATGCCCATGGTCGTGCTAAATTGTTACGTGACAAATGTTACCTCACAGTCTAATACCTCAACAAACTATATCCATATTTCAGTGGTTTTGCCCTTTGGGGGGTTTTAAAATAATAAATTTGATATTTCGCCAAATCTGTGTATCAGTTTTCAGATGCCATTCCACATACCCTGCTTATTGTGCTTTTCGCTTATTGCCAACATGAATGGACTTCCACTTTGGGAATACACTGCTTCACAATTCCACTAGGTGGCCCTGTAATGTTTCCCCCTCTGTTTTCATGTTCGAGTCCGCCAGAGCAGTCCTGTGGGCATCACTGAGTGAGCGCCTCCTTCACCTAATAAAAGCACTTCAGGCTGTGTGTCTGATTGCGCTGACTACTTCCGGGAAAGGTCAGGTCCCCTTGTTTTCTTCTAATCTACATCTGCAGATCTGGCCCCTTTTCACCAGACATGCTGTAAGGGGACTTCGTGCAGAACAAGGCCATTGATACGTATGGGACTTCAGCTTATGCAGTTTATTTTTGAGACTGTAACTATGCTTATTTTAGTATTCAATGCTTTAATCTTTTATTATTGTTAACTGTCCGGGGTTCCTTCTGGAAGACTGGTTATTTATAAGTGCATAAATAAGTAAGTAAATAAGTAAATAGACAGACAGACAGACAGACAGACAGAAACTCCAGCTCCTGTCAAGGAGGCACAGAGGGGGAATCGAACCCTCAACTTCTGGTTCTGCAGCCAAATGCCTAAACCATGAGCTGTCCAACAGTTATCAGAACAGCCCATTGTTTACATGTATGCTTCGTTGTGGAACATGGGCAAAGGGAAGGGTCTAGGTGGAGCTTCCTCATTCAGCAACAGTCTACCTTCGACGCTGGGAGGAATGAACAAGCAACATTTGGAAAAAGGCAGCTTGTTGCAAGGACCAGGTCGGAAGAAGCAGCACTGGGGCAGACAGCTTTTCTTCTTCCCCCCACACCAAATCCTGTGCTACACCTACATATTTATTTATTTATTATTTATTTTTGAATTTGTACCCCGCCCATCTTCCCACGGGAACTCTGGGCGGCTTACAGAGCTGAAACAGGTCAGCAAATACACAACTATCAAAATATAAGACAGACAACAAGATAATCATAAGCATATAATTAAAAACACAGCATAGAGTTAGTTATCAGTAAAAGCTCCACTGGTGTTGCTTCCTTGCAGACATGAAGTGCTTTTAGTATGAGTTTGGGCTTCTCTCCCCCCCCCCCAAAAAAAACTTGTGTTGAACCTACATATTACCAGTAAAAGACACCATTGGTATGCCTTCCTTGAAGACATGAAGGTGCCATCCTGCTTTGCATTTGTAAAGTCAAAACTCTCTTTAAATTACGTTGGGGGATGGGGTCTGTAGAGTAATCAGAGGACTCATGGTTTGCAATTAAGCACTTAGCCCTTAATTCAGCAATGCCTTGTACCCCCAATCCCTCTTGGCTAAGCGAGAATTTCTCTTGTTTACATTCCACCCTGATTGATCGGGCCTACATGATTAGCATTTGGAAAAACAAATGACTCCTTTTTGGGGGAGATGGGACAAGTCGAGCTACCAAAGGCAGGTTTTTCTTATTCTACTCTCAAGAGCCAGCTGCCCTGTAGCGGGGCCCTTAAAATAGTAACTAGCGTGGGGAGGAAAAATTCTTGGTTTTAACTATCCACCTAACAGATTTTGAGGCCATCGCTTAATTCAAGGATGGATGAAATAGTGGTGTGTTCCATGAAACAACACAGCCAACCACCCTTAAATTGAAGTCAGCACTTAGAAGAGGTGTTCATACACACCAAACCCTGATGTATGAGAACTAAATAGAGTGTTAGGAATTGTGCAGTTTTTCTGTGCATTATACAGTTAGTTATTTATATGATATAGAAGCCTCATTGTGCCCTATATTAACACCTATTAGCCTACTAAACGTTCACCTACCATGCTCTGAGTTGGTTTCCCTTCAGTTTTGGTTTTAAATATTTTCAGTTCCTGAGTTGGAGCCCACTCAGTTATTGAGACAAAAAGCGGGGGATGGAGATGGTGGCCCTTGACTGTCCTAACACGGTGGCCTCTCTTCAGCAGAAGCTAACAAGTTGAGGAGGCTGAGTACTGTAGTCCGACAGCCTGTTGCCTGGAGGAGGCAACAGGGAGTGGCAAGGCCACAGGAGCGGGGCAGACTTCTCTTGGCTCACATGCAAAACATAAACTCTATAAGGACTGCTGCTCATTGGTCAGGAACTCCATGTTCTCTTGTACCGGTACCAGAATCGTGACAGAACAGTGACAAGAGAAAACAGCAGGTACAAGTTTGTCACGCTGAGTCACGCTTCTGGGGCATGGTTGCAACAATTTCCTCTTGTACCGCAACGGAAGTGGGGAACAATTTTTTTGTACCGGTATATTTACAGCGACAAAACGGACGTGAAGTAACCGCCATAGAATGCTTTCTTCAGGTTCACCGGTAGTTGAGTGTTGTTTTTCTTTGCTCAAAATGAGTTGATTACCAACGTAGTGTTATCAGAGTGTTACACATTTTTCATGCTGGGCTATGTTCTGCACATAAGGTGGAAGCCATGAAACCATCAAGTCCCAGTTCTGAAGTTTGTCGCTACTTTTATACAGTCTTCTTTCTGAGATTCCTAGAAATAATTGCCAGTCCAAATGTTTTGTTTTTAAAACCATGAAGCTGGTGGGAGGGAAGCCTAATTTACAGTAAATGACTGCAGTTCACAGGATTTGCCAGTAATTAAGTGATTTATATTCATCAGCTCAGCATATCTGAGAGACCTTTCCTTCTTCCACACACTCTAAAATTCACTGGCAGCATCTTCCAAACAGCATTATTCATGCTTCAAGATAAGGAGAAACTGTGTGTCTTGTCTGTATATCAAGAAATATTCTTTTCAGTGACTATCTCATCATGATGGAAACTCTCCAAAATGTCATTTAGAAATAATTAAAGACAATTGTGTTTCTTTTAGCTTTCAAGTGTGGCCATTTTGTTGACAGAAATATATGTTTTTTTTTATTGTGCACCAGTATTTTATTCCAGTGCAGGTATTTTCCATCCATTTAAAAAGCAATAGTACCTTGTATTCTTGGTCATGGCACATACATCTTTGTTTCTAAGACTTGTATAAACAGCCTCTACATTTTACTAGATTATCGCTTCCTCCCAAAATTGCCCTAGAACCCACAACAGTTTTGTCTTTGTCCTTTTCCGCCATGTGTTCTCCACTCATTAGATTTTAAACCATCTGCCTCACCCACTTCAGATCTCCCCCTGTTGTAGTTTTCTGGATGATGTATGCATTGTGAGATGCTGGCATAGAGGGAATCACTGTTATGTAGTACGTAGGAGCCTCCATTGTTCATTGAAATGATCACCTCTCAGAGCATGATCTTTAGGGATGATACACTTCAATTTAAACCCATTCTGTACCATGGTTTGCTCTGGAAATGGCCTTCAGCATTTCCTCCCATGTGATTCATTTTATGGGCTCATGGGCTTAGAGTCAGAGTTGCCTTTATTCTGTGCTCAGTGTAGTACATAGGCTGGAGCAAAGGACAGGAAGGTGATGTTTGCTGATTTCCCCTGCAGACCCATATGGATCCTTGCGAAAAGGATTGGGGTGTCTGCTGGAGCAGCATGAATAGAAGCATAATAGGAGAATTGCTGACATGATTTCTTCACCCACGCTTCCTTTCAGTCTCTGTGTTTTCCATTCATAGAAGCATCCTCCCCATTCACAATAACAATGATTGTGTGCCATTGAGTCAATTCTGATTTATGGTGGCCCCATTCCAGCATTTTCTAAGCAGAGAGGGGATGGCCCGTTAGACTATGCAGGTTGCCCAAGGCTCCCCTGCCTGGCGTTTCTCCTGGGATGCACTGGGCGGAACTATGCCTCGTAGTCTCTAGCTCTGTAGCCATATACCTAACTCACTGAGCTTTCCAGCCAGCCTGTCCATTCACAGCCACGGGGCAGATGTTAGACACACAACAGTGATGTGGACTCCTCACATCCTTTTATGTTACAAAGTTGTATGATACCAAACTTCTCCTGGAATGGACTTTATCTTGACAGAACATTGCCTGGAGTGCCCTGGTTTTGTTTGCAGATGCCATTTTAATATAGTGCGTTTCATTAGAGTTAATGCGTTGGAAGAATGTGAGTTATGGACAGCATTCTTGCAAAGCGGTGTGATTATTGATTTTGCCAACATAGCCGAGTTGGCAATTTGCCATGTATCCTGCAGGGAGATATGTGCTTTGACTAAAATGAACATTGGAGCGAACAAACTTCTTTTTAATAAGATTTGATTAAGTCTGATAGATATGTAGTAATTATCCCGAATGTACAGTATTACTGTTTCCTCCATCATTAATGATTAAAAAATAAATATGTTTAGAACAGTAAATACATATGCAGTGATACCTTGGTTTAAGAGTAACTTGGTTTAAGAGCATTTTGCAAGACAAATAAACATATCTTCTAAATTTTGCCTTGATTAACAAGCAATGTCTTGATATACAATGTCTTGATATATCATGGAGCAGGTCACATGATCACAGATAAGCCAGTGGTGGCTCTCCCTTCCTCCCTCCCCTTGCTGGATTGTGGGGGATTTTCTGGAATGTTCTGTCTCAGGCAGCCTCCAGAGCAGAGGGAGGAGAGTGGAATACTGCTCACCGTTGCACCAGCCAGGTTAGGGTTTTATACACACACACACACACACACACACACACACACACACACACACACACACACACACACACACACACACACACAGAGAGAGAGAGAGAGAGAGAGAGAGAGAGAGAGAGAGAGAGAGAGAGAGAGAGAGAGAGAGAGAGAGAGAGAGAGAGAGACTGTATCCATAGTTGAGTGGTATGTGAGCTCAGCGTCTGCCATGTCTCTATACTACACCTCATTTCTACAGACTGAGCAGTTCCTTTTCGAAAACAGAGCACAGAAACTACAGAGCAGATACTGTATTAATTTTTGTCTAAGATGAAGAGCAGGAGATGAAGAATCCTACTAGGACTGGGCTTAAAGAACCCTAGATGTTTAAATCCTCTTGCATAAACTGTTAAGTCTTTGCCTCCGGCATGGACACCTCAACAGGAGGCCAGTAATTCAATAGCTCCCCCTAAGGGCAAGATAAGGAATAAGTCTTTTGCTGCACAGGCAGGAAAATGGAAGGCAAACTGGAAATGAACTTTTCCTTGCATTGAGAAACTTTGGGACTGAGTACAGGAGCCTAGTTGATTTTCTAAAATAGTTGACAAACAGAGGAATGGAGAAGTTTTAGAATCAACTTTCCAGTTGTTATTTTTTATTATGTAACCTGGTAAACCTTTTATTATTTATTCATCATGGCATTTCTGTGTTAATATTGCTGCAAAACCATCATGGAATCTTACAGTGTGTGTGTGTGTGTGTGTGTGTGTGTGTGTGTGTGTGTGTGTGTGTGTGTGTGTGTGTGTGTGTGTGTGTGTGTGTGTGTGTGTGCACGCACACATACACTTGCATGCATGTGAATATAGTATGCATGCATATTATGTAAAACACAGTATATGGAGATATATCCTATAATTATGAGGACTCCCACATGTTTCCTGGTGGGATGTATTGTCAAGAAATGACTGTTTCTTCCAAGGATATACAGCTTTCACATATAAGGGATGAAGTGAATGGATGTGTAGCCTGCATAATTACTTGTAAACCACCCAGAGAGTGCTTTAGGCACAACACGGCAGTATATAAGCACCACACTTTTTGCTTTTTTGAATGCAAATTAAGGCAGTATTAGAGTGGAGGCTGAAACCAAACCTCCATTTGCTGGTAAACAAAATTGCTTGGTGAGACTTAGAATTCACTTTGATAAGTTATTAGTGGTTTTTGTGTAAGAAACATCAGCCCACCATTGGAGAAAATGCAGTCTGCTGGATGAGGAATATACCCATATTTGATTGATAGTCAGTGCAATAGTTTCAAATTTAGGTCTGGCACCTCTGGTAGAAGAGGAATACCAGGAGCCAGGCTGGCAGAGACCATCTCTCTTGGCTTGGCCTCTCAGTGTGGTTCACTGCTATCAACCATGGCCATCTGCTAGGGATGGGCTTGTGAGGGATTGCTTCACAATGGTTCTTGCTGGCTTTAGTTGCATACCACCCTTATTGGTTTGATTTTGTTCCCTGTGCTGTTTAACATCTACACAGATCTCACAATTTACTGTGTTGTCAACAAAATTTGGGTAGCACAAAGTTTCTTCACCAAATTATTGATGTTCTGAATTAAAGTATGAAAGGGGGGAAGATTTCAATTTTTGTATTAAATAAATTAAATAGATAGCGAGCTGAGAAGTAACCAGAGAGTGTAATGAAAGACAAAAGCCATGATATTTTGGCCAGCAGAACAGTTATTATTATTTTTAATGGAGAAATCCAAGGGTGCTCTTCTTTGTCAAGCACTACAAACAGGGGTTGGTGGAACTATATAACTAGCAGTGTTTCACACTTTGCTCTTTTAAAGAATGTGGTAAACATATGATGTTTATTTATTTATTTTATTTTTATTTTAGAGTATTTTTGCCCCACCTTTCTCCTTGGAAAAGGACCCAAAGTGGCTTACAGTAATGAGGGATAATATACAGTGCAGTGCAATTAAAACATGTTCAAGTATTTGAGAACAAGGAGTTGAGTGATAATCTTACTTAAAACATTAAAGCTACAAGGTTATAAGTAGTTATAAACACAAAGTCTATGTGAACCTATAGATTCATATAAAGTATACATGGTAGTCCATCATTCAGGAAAAGCTTGCCAGAAGAGAAAGGTCTTTGCCTGAATTATAATATTATGCATTTTTTAAAAAATAGAAAAGAAGTAAATTGTGTTAATGAGCAATCAATTATGCATTTTTTTAAGAAATCACACACACTGAATTATATTTTAAATTAAAACCTGCCCTCGTCGGAATACTATATCTCCTTTCTATGTTGACACTGAACTGCATTAGTGTACCCTTGTTAAACTTGTATGTCTAAATTCCATTTGTCAGGCATTTGCTATCTGCATGCACCTTTAACCAGAGCTCAAGTTGCACCACTTTCCAACCACTTAACACCTTTCAAGTGTTTGAGTGCTAACAAATGCTTCCTTGCTTAACAGACTTGTCTGCTATTAAACAAGTGCACTTTTTCTTAACACAGTATAGGAAAGATACACACTTTAAATGTTAACATAGAAGGCAGAAGATAAACTTAAGCCTGGTTCAAGTATGCCCTAAATGCCACTTTCCTGTAATTAAAATGGTTGAAGTAAGTGCATGTACCCTCTCCTGCCAGGGGATTCATGCCCCTGAGAACATTAGGGTAAGTTGCCTACACCTCTGTAATGAGCTACAGTGGACCCTCGTATAACATACAGTTTGTATAACATAAAATCTGTACAACATAAAAAATTCCGGTGAAAAGAGAAATTTGCTAAACAGATTTGTCTGTGGGGCAAATCTGTACAACATAAAAATGGTCGCGATTAGGGATTACTCATTTTATGCATTCCTATGGGAAATTTGTATAAAGGAAAATTTGCTTCACATAATTTCCTTTGGAACAAATTAATTCCTTTATACAAGGTACCTCTGTTTACAGTGTTTCTGTTCTGTTCTTTTCTTCTGTTTTTTGTTTGTTTGTTTGGACAATCAGTTCTATAACCTCTGCAAAATTATTGTTTATGGCCAGGGATTTCCCCCCACTTAGTGTTTGTTTAGTTGTGGCTGGGCCATCGTGAGGTACGGAGATTGTCTTTCAGAGGTATCCAGGGTCATTTTAGGAAGGAGGGCACCCTGCTTACTTGACCAGTTTTTATTGCTAAGGACTGGTTGGAAACTCGGGGCAGGCCAATTGCAGCAGGCAGAAATGTCAGGCTAAATAGGATTTCTTAAGGTCAAATAGAGATCCGGTGTGCCGTTTGGTGAGGACCTTGCCTCCACATGGTGCATATCCCTCAAATGATCCTAGTTGACTTGCCTCCCTCAAGAAAAGAAAGGGGAAATTCCTTCCTGTATTTTCTCCCTTATGGAAGGAAGCTCTCTGCCTCACTCCCCCACCCCCAAAGGTAGAAACTGCCTTGACAGGTTTCAAAACAACAACAAACCATTGTTTTCTCCTACTGCTCCTTGACAGACTCCATGGAGGAGCAAAATAAGTTTTTAATCTCTCATTATCATTAAGTGGCAACAATCACAGTCCCAACAATCACAGATGCTGGAAACGAACCCAAATGGAGCATCCCAAATGGTATGAATGAAAATATGATGTGCCAAAAGATGCACTGAAATCTTAGTGGGAGGCTTTGAAAAGCTCATTTGCCTTTCACCCAGGAGAACTTTTATCTAAAGAGAAAGGGTGCGAGGGGAGAATAAAACTTGTTGGGACTGAAGCCATCTTGGCAGCCATGTTGTAATCCCCCCCTAAATTTCTTGGTGGCCCTACACTAGTAAAATTCTGCACTCTTTGGAAGGAGGTGGATTCCTCATAGTGGCTTTCAGGACCATTCTGGCAAGCCCTCCTGCGGCTGGGACTCCTGAACAGCCCTGGCTGTGGGGAAAGAGCAGAATGCCTTGCCAAGGTGGAAAGACAAGAGGCTGCCAAGACTAAAAACATGGATGTTTAGGCAGGCTTTCAAAGTCTGAGAGTGTTTTAATCTGCCTCTGCTCTTGTTCTTTTCACTCATTATTTTTATTGATGTTAATTGAATATTCTTTTATTATGTTTTGTATTATGATGCTTCTGTTTATGAGTTACATTGCATTTCTAGCATTGCACTTTAGTGGTTATCTTGAATACCTTTAGTGGTCACCAGATATTGCAATATAGAAATCAAATCAAATCAACCAATCTATAAAATGACAATATAAGAGGAAGAGACATTTTAAAGTGCCACTAAAATATTCCTATAACAGTAGATCTGGGAAGGAAGGATTAAACTATTACTTCTGTTAGTTCCCTCAGTGGAATACCTCAAGAAGAAGCTATCTTTATGGTTGCTGCTTCTGCAGTTTTTGTATTGTCCTTTCATTGAGTTTGCTGCATTTGGCTTTTATCATTTTAAATTTTATAAAATCATCGTCTGGGGAGTTCTGTATTGACGGGAACTCATATAACCAATAAATACATGGATATTGGTAATAAATAAAAGCAAGTATATTTATGTATTTAACTCTCTGCAAAGAAAATAAGAATTTCCTTTATAAAATAATTTATTATTTAATAAATTATTTTATAAGATACTACTACTACTACTACTACTACTACTACTACTACTACTACTACTACTACTAATAATAATAATAATAATAATAATAATAATAATAATAATAATAATAATAATAATAATAATAATAATTTCATTTGGAACAAATTAATTCCTTTATACAACATACCACTGTAGTAGTAGTAGTAGTAGTAGTAGTAGTAGTAGTAGTAGTAGTAGTAGTAGTAGTAGTAATTTATTGTCATTGTGTGTATATACACAGTATACACGTACAATGAAATTCACAGGCAGCCAGTGACCAGACTCAACACACACACACACACACACACACACACACACACCACACACACACACACACACACACACACACACACACACACAAAACAAATCTGAACACTCCCCCACCAAAATCCCCCCTCCCCAAACCACAAACATTTACACAATAGGCTGTCCAACTGCTCACTGCTGGTGGTCCTTAAGTTAATTATTAAGTGCAGTTATAGCTCTGGGATAAAAAACTGTTCTGAAAATGAGTGGTCCAAGTTTTAGTTGTTCTGTATCTTCTGCCAGAAGGCAACAGTTCCAAGAAATTATGAGCAGTATCAGAAGAGTCTCTGAGAATATTGTGTGACATCCTCAAAAAGCGAGATGTGAAGATGTCATCTGGGGTTGGTAGCTGGAGCCCAGTGATATTCTGGGCAATTTTAATTATTATCTGTAGAGCTTTTTTGTCTGCTACAAAGCTGCTCCCATACCAAGCAAGCATGCCATAGGTTAGGACACTCTCATTGGTGCTGCGATACTAGGACAGAAATAAATGCTGAGAGAGATTCATCGTCCTGAGCATTCTCCGGAAATACAGCCTCTTCTGTGCCTTCTTCACAAGCATGTTGGCATTTGTAGTCCATGAGAAGTCCTCTGAGATGTAAGTGTCCAGATATTTAAAGCTACCAACCCTCTGGTGTGAGATGTGCTTTATAGAATATTAACGCTTGGAAGGCAGCTGGACCAGATGGAATCATGGGACTAGTTGTTAAGGACTGCACTGCAGAATTAGCTGGAGTTTTTATAGATATTTTCAATCTATCCTTGTTGCAGTGCTCTATAGACCAATAGTTTTAACATCTGTTATTATGAAATGTTTTCACAGATTGGTGCTAGATTATATTAAGGCTAGACTTCCATCTACTCTGTCCCCATGTCAATTTGCATACAGGAGTAATAGATCTACTGATGATGCTACGTCCATTGTTGTCCATAATGTACTGAGTCATTTAGAACAACAGGGAACCTATGCAAGACTGTTCTTTGTGGATTATAGCTCTGCTTTTAATACCATTCTACCCAATAGGGTGTTTCTTAAAATGTCCAACTACTAGGGTATGCATCAGAAGATTTGTCTGGGGGTAAGGAATTTTCTGATAGATAGGCCACAGTCAGTAAGGATGGGATCCCCGTGCTCCAGTTGTTATTTATGTAAACACAAACCCCTCCACCTCTGCTCTTCCTAGATGTGATAGTACTATCAGCCTGCTGTACTGAGTGTCCTTGTAGTTCTATAACCTCCCCTGGAATGGAAGAGTCAAGCCATGTTTCTATAAGGAACATAGCACAGCAATCCCAGATATTTTTCTGCAGAGATAGTAAGTTCCAACTCCTCAATCTTGTTGGGGAGAGAGATCTAACATTTGTGACAAAAAGACTTGGCAATGCAGGCTTGTGAGGATTTTTACCTAGCCGCCTTCGTAGTCCAGCCCTCCAGCCCCCTTTCTGCTTGTGTTTTCTCTGTGTTCTTTTCTTTCTAGCAGGAAAAGCAAAAGGAAGTAACCCATGGATATGCAGGCTGTCTAATGAGCTCAGCTGGAATGTTGTACGTTGAAACCCCCATGTTCAAAACTGCAGCCCTCTCTGCTAATAGTTAAAAGCTAGTGTCAACTATAAATTATTTGTGCCCGAATGTGCAGAGTCCATAGTAAAAAGTACACAAATAAAACATTAATTAAAAGATACCGACTCTGGAGTGCCAAGCCACTGCAAGTGCTTGCGCCACCATCTTGGATAAAGTTAATGATTGGAAAAGTGTACTATTACATGACGTTAAATGAAAGTAGATTTTAAGGAGGGATTCCATATCCCCCATGCAGTAACCAATTTACATTACTTATGTTATCAGTCTTCTTTTTTAAGTGCCATGTCCTTGTAGAACAATGGCAATCAATAGCACAATCTTTTTTTATCTAAAGCTATTTGAAATGAGAAACTGTGCCAATTGTGAACCTTTTTCTTAAATTCTTAAACCAGAACATGCTTCTACTCCCTGGGCCATGCTTCCCATCTATTTTTCCTTGAAGGATAACGTACAGCAGATGGTATTTGTTATTATGCATTATGTGACCGAAATATTGAATTTTTCTTCTCTTTACGGTATTGAGAATTTCTAGTTTTTTATTCATATGCTTTAATACAGCCACATTAGTGACTCTGGCTGTCCAAGATATCTTCAGAATTTATCTGTAAATCCACATTTCAAATGCTCCCAGCTTCCTGCATTATGTTATCAGTATGTTGCAGTTTTCCATCTTCTTACACTTATGATTGGAGCACTGAATGCCACTGAGTGAGATACCTTGTCATTTTGTATTTGAACTTTATTTCAAATACTGAACACTTGTATGTTTTAAAGCCAACTTGTTAACATGAATTTGTCTGTCATAACAAATTTGTATTTGTTTCTGCTAGGAGTTCTTCCGTATTTTCTGGGTTGTTGTTTTTAAAATCCTCATGTGTGTAGAACAACAACCATGGAACTTGTTCTTAGTGAGAAAAACAATTTGACTTTCAGTGTGAAGGAACGAGATATAAAAATTCTTCCCATTATTTATATGTGCTGTGTTCATGGGACCTAAGTGGCCATGCCACTTTGAAAAGTAAGAGTGGGTGAGAGAGAAAGAGATTTATATGTATAGCCTTATCCATTAATCTTTCAGCACTCCTGAATATATTTATCTCAGAGGTGCTGACTAGTGGTTTATTTCATTTCATTTCACAGTATTATGTTTATTATGTGTGATGCATGCCTAGGAAAGTATAAATTGCTGTCAATAAATTAATGATGCATATCAATTATTTATAAATAATAGCTTTTGAGTCAGCATGACTTGTGCCCAATTTTACTGTACTAAACTGGCTCTGAGTTTAATGGTGTTTATGGCCTACTAAATAAATTCAGAATATTTGTTGTCTTGCAACTCAGTCCGGGGCAACAAGTCACGAGGAACCACTGACTGCATTGAAATGGTGGATGGTCCTACTGTTAGTTGAGGCTTTAGTTCAGTGGTGGCAAACCTTTGGCATACCAGATGTTTTGGACCACAACTCCCACAGTCCTTTGTCATTGGTAGTTAGCTCGGAATTCTGGGTGTTGTGGTCCAAAACATCTGGAGTGCCCAAGGTTCGCCACCACTGGTTTAGTTAAACTGCTGGTTCTATATGAAATAGGAAATATTAGTGGTTGGCTGTGAGCTAGATGAAGAGTAAAGGGGCAACCATTCTTGATTGTTTAAACATCTGCCATATTCATGTCTACATCAGGAATGGGGTCCTTCTCATTTCAACCTGAAAATAGATAGGTAAACTAAACCCACTTGGCTGTTCCTCCTTTTCTTCATACAGAAGCTTAAGTGACAACTAGAGTAAGCCTGTTGAATCAATGGAACCTATACTGATGTTGATTTAGTGGGTGTTTTCTAGCTGCTATGTCCTACTGGATTTCAGCCAATGTGTTGCCACAGACTCTTTTCTCTCAGCCTGGGTTCCCTATAAGAATTGAACCTGGCTGGGTGTTTGTATGGTGTGGCGGGAAAGACGGAGAGGAATGCTCTGAAGTACCATTTATATAGGAAAATAAAGATGAAGAAGATAAAGCTTCCCACCCATACTCTTCATCTACCAATTAGAATTTGCCTTACAAGTGAGCGGAGAAGGCATGTGAATCATGGAGGGGCAGGGAAGTGACTGGCCCATCCACTCTTCTTTGGTCCTGCTGTATTCAGCCATAGACACAGCTAGGTGTGCAGTGACGGGTGTTTTAACTATGGAGAGTTGATACAGGATTTGCATTTGGACTGTTGACTTTCGCTTTTGTTTATTAAATGGTCAGTCACCCTTACCTTTCTTTCAGTAATCCTAGCAGCCACTAATCAGAGAGAATCTGCTGCTGCCCAATTTCGTTTAATTCCAGTCAATTAAGTATAGAGTAGGCTAATGCATTTTGTTTTGTTTCATAACGTGCCTATTTACTCTTTTGCACATTTAATTTGTTAAATTTCGAACAGGAGGTATCTTCCAGGATATTGGGGGAAAGTATAAAAAGTATACACTGACAAGCTCACCAACCAACGCTGGCCTTCCAGAAAGCGTTAAAAACTCTGCTTTTTCGGGAGGCCTTTGGTGACTTTGTGTAGTTCCCCCCCCCGCCATCCCTACTTCGCACCCACCGAGTAGCTCGTAGTTGGGTCTGCACGCATAACTAGGGTGCCAAGTTGTTTTAACTATTAGAATAGTTATGTTCATTGTTTTATTGTGTTGTTTTAATTTTTATTGTGTATTGTTGCTCTCTCAGTTGTTGTAAGCCGCCCAGAGTTCCTTCGGGAAGATGGGTGGGGTATAAATAAAATAAATAAATAAATAAATAAACCAAGGTTGAATTCACTGCAGGTGAGAGAAATCACTGCAAGGTTGCCCAACCTACAAGCCACAAGCCCTACTATGCAAGTACCTCTCCTCCCAGGCATGCTCTTCAACTCACTACAGATATGTCTTTGTTTCTTTATTGCTAATGTGGGTTACTGAATGAAGAACATAAGAAATGACAAAGTTGTTTTGTGTGTGTGCATGTCTTATAATAAGAACTCTATCACTAAATAGAGTGAGGGAGATGATTTGAGGTGTCTTGAAAAGACAGCAAATTCTTGTTTCGTGTCTTAATTCAGGCAAGGGAGAATGTGCTTCTCAAATGTTTGTCTGTCACAATTGCCTGGTGTGTATGCTTGCTATTAGAGATGGGCACGGAACGAACATTTTTTCATTTCCGTTACCGTTTGTCGTTTCCGTTACGTAACAAAATGACAAACGAAAATTGTGATGAAAATGCAACGAAACGAACAGAACCATGAAAATTGTGGTCGTTACGTTTCGTTTCCGTTAATGGCGACGCGCAATGAAATGAGCTGTTTTAAATGTTAAAAAATGCCCTGGACATCCGTAAAAATGCAGCAATAATTATTTATATTGTCTGATAATACCTACCAGGGGGGTTGGGGTCCTTAAAACGTTTGTTTTTGTCTTCTCCCATTGCGATGTATTTTTCTTTTCCCTTTAAAATGGATGTCACCACCAGCCACAAAATGGAGGCAAGCCATGTGATGGGATCATGTTCAACCAATAGCATGCCCAGGTTGCAGACTGGGTGGGCAGGTCTGGCAGCCACAGAGGGCATAAAAAGCTCTGACAGCCCCCGTCCTCCTTGCATTCTCTGGTGGGAGTTAGGGTGGGATTGCTGTCTCTGCGACTCTAGCTTCAGTCCTGCAGCCTCCCTGTGTGCGTGCGTGCTGCATACCTCTCGGTGAGTACCCTCCCCTGCCCCGCAGTGCAGTCACTCTGTGGCTGCCTTGCACCCTGGGCAACGCCCGCCGCTGCCTTTGCAGCCTCCCTGCATACCTCATCTATACTGTGTCTCTGCCAGCATCCATTTTTTTAGTGTTTTCCCTCTGGTCTGGGGCGTTGGAGGATGCCTGCGCACGGAAATGCTTTAAAAATCACGCAAAAAGCGGGTAGAAACGACAAACGAAAAAACAAAAAACGGTAACGAAATTTTTCAAAAAATTCCCGACAAACGGAAATGAACCGAAACAGACCTCTCAACGACAAATGAAAAACCGAAACGCCATTTTTCTGTTTCGTGCCCATCTCTACTTGCTATGCACCAGAGAGGTCTTTTTGTATATAAGACACCCAGACATTGTAATCTGAGGGGGCGGCAAAGGCCAACACATAAAGTAATAATTGACTCAAGATTCCATTTGATGAAAACAAAACTGCAGTTTTATTGAAAAGACATCAAAAAGACATGTTTAAACATGAGTCTATCCATAAATAGATGGAAGAGACCACAATTTACGGATAGGCACATCTCTTATACTCTTCTACAAAGAACAGATGACTTCCCATTGGTTGGTGAGAGGGTAACATAATAAAGTTCATAAAGTTGTCTTTATCAGAACCAGACCGGGGAACATTGATCAACAATAGCAGAATACAACTCTGTGGATGCAAATCTGGAGACGTTCACTTCTTGGAAATCTATTTCAGACCTGTCTGTTTGAGAAATAGGCCAGGATACAGAGCTTTGAACTTGAATTTTCTGGAAAAAGCTCTGTAGTTCCTACCCTTTTTGCTTGTATTATTAATTGAGACAGGTTGTTTTGTATGTCGAGATGGAAGGGAATAACAAGAGTGGTTCTGTTTCTGGAAGAGAAAACTAACATGAGAAGCAACCTGAAGGTGAACGGATAGATGGCACTCTGCATGCTTTGGATTGTGGCAGTCAGGAGTACTTCTGTTCAAATTGTGAAGAATGTTTCACAATATGGTCTCTCTCTCTCTCTCTGTGCAAGGGGTCCTGTGAGAAAGAGCTGGGATGAAAAGGCAAAGGTGGCAGTTTCTCCATATGTAATCAGCGAGCCTTGTCTTTGATAAACCGTTTATCCTGAAAAGACTATAAGTATTTAATAAAATTGTAAAATGTATCACAGTTTGAAATGACATGGTTTGATTCCAGGTCTCTGCTCATTTTTAAACTGATGTATGCCACAGATGGCAAAATAATAATTCTGTCTTATTATGTGAAGGCCAGAGCAGGGATGTTTTTCCAGCCTGTTTTGAGGGCCAAAGTCTGTCTTATGAATGCAAGCGTCACAAATAATGAACAAGTCTTCTGCTCTCTAGGCAACCATATATAGCTGGATTTGTGTGTTTACTTCAGGCTGTGTAAATGAGTCCTTAAATCTGTTTTTCATTTATTTCCACGTAAAGGCAAATGCAACAAAGTGAAACAAAAAAGTGTGCATTAATAAAGTCTCTTTATGATCCCAGCTGGCATGTGAAGTAGAAATTGTGCTTCAGTGGAAATATTTTGATCGGGCAAATTTCATTCTTTCTTGGTTTCTGTGTTTATGTATACAGCAAGCACTCCTGTGGTGTCTTGTTTTTATTGGTGTTTTATGATTTTTGTTTTATTTTGTTTCTGGATAATGAAACAAATGCTTCATTCAGTGATTAGTTTCTTTTACTGAGAAATCAATTTCAGTATTTATGTCCCAGGATTTAAATGCTGGTCCTGGAGCAAACAAAATAATTAGAAAAATAACTTTGCTTCATTTTGTTGAAGCTATTAGCTAAAAAACTGTTAGGAGGATTAATTTTGCCATTTCTTAGAAAGCTAATGATATAATCACAGTTCAATTCTAGACTGTGCTATCTGAGCAAATTTAGGCTCGCCAAATAATATGGTATAAGATTCAGACCTAAGCAAGTCACTGTGGTACCAGGCTAAGTAGATCCAGCCCAGTTATTTAGAAGAAGAGACAGTTCATCAGGCAGCAAATGGTTTGCTCAGAAAGCAGTGTGGTGTCCTGGAGCAGAAGAGTGATGATTTGTGCCATGCAGCCTGTCTTGCTACATGCTAGTCCTGTTGCCTGCAGATACAGTAGTAGAAGGGCCAGGCCTGCTATTAGCCAAGTGTGGCACCACTTCTAACCCCCTGAAACTTTGGACAGAAGCTTCTGCTTGCTGCTGGTAGGGAAGAAGTAGGCAGGGGATGAGGACAAGGCAGGGGACCAGGAGTAAGGCGGGGAAGAGGGGGGGAAAGGAGGGGGAGGAGGGAGTTTGAAAGGGAGTCCCCCCCCAAATCGGGCGCATAAGCCAGGGAGAGGGGTTTCAAACTGCCTTTGAGCCACTGAAACAAGTGGTGGTCGCACCGCGCCAAATTCAAAAAGGTCAAACAGTCTTCCTCCTCCTCCCCTTTCCCAAGTGAAGGGTAAGAGGAAGGCTGCTTGATCCTTTTGAATTTGGTGTGGCACCACTGAGGGTGCTTGCATGCAGGGCCGGCACATCCATTAAGGTGAACTAGGCAGTTGCCTAGGGCGCCAAATGGACAGGGGGTGCCAAAATGGACAGGGGGCGTCACCCCCACTGCCACCGCTGGCTAGCCTGCTGCCCCCCCCCACCGCCCTCCCTGCCGCTGGCCACCGCCGCCGCCGCCCGCTCCCCGCGGCCCCCCTGCTGCCGCCGCCACCCACCCACCACCTAGGGCTCAAGAAACCCTAGCGCCGGCCCTTCTTGCATGGTGCCAAATTCAAAAAGACCAAGCCACGTTCCTCCTCCTCCCCTTCACTCCCCCCCCGCATGCCACCATGGTGATGATCCTCTAGCCAGGGAGGGGGAGAAGGTGGGGACTTTGCTGCTGCTTCTCTCCATGGCGCGCCATCGGGGCGATTATCCTCTGGCTGGGGAGGGGGGAACAGGGGACTTCACCACCACTTCTCCCCCTCTCACACCTCTGGGACGATGATCCTCTGTCTGGGGAGGGTGAGAAGGGGGGACATTGCCGTCGCTTCTCTCCCCCCCCCCCGTGCATTTTTAACCCAAAGTATGGCTGTATTCCGAGTAAATTGCCATATTGGCACTCATCAAAAAATAAGTGGGTTTTCAGTCGCAGTTTGGGCACTCGGTCTCAAAAAGGTTCGCCATCCCTAGTCTAGGCAGTGGTGAAGCAGACGCGTTTTGAGGGAGAGAAAGATCAAGCAGAGTGCTTGGAGTGCTGGGAGTGGCAGAAGAAGCAGATGTTTGGGGCATGGGGAGGGAAAAGAAGTGGAGATGCTTGAGGAAGAAAAGAAGATAGGTCAAGGAAGATGAAAGAAACACCTGCAGAGATTTGGGAGGCAGAATGATGAGGTAGATTCAGAAGCAGTAGGAGAGGTGGTGATGTAGTGGTCCAGATCTGCCTCCCCCCTTTCCCCCCAGCTTCTGGCGCAATCTGAGTTTAGGGCACCTTGTCTCAGGTTTCCAATGGCAAGCTAGTGGCCTCCATACTTGAAAATGAGAGCGAGGCCTGGTTTTGGACCTTCAGCTTTGGTGGCAAAATATCTCTAGTAAGTCCTATGAGTTTGGGTGGAAATAGTTTTATTTTTTAAAAATTCAAAACTTGAAACCCTTTGCCCCAATTTCCCTAAATTTTACACAGTACAGGAGCAGACTGTCTGCCACATACGTACTAAATTTGGCCCTGATTTGGAACCCAGTTCCAAAGTTGAAATGTTTTGCTTGGGCTGCCTCGATGTTCAGAATTGCATTGTAGAATGTTGATTTGCTCCATTGCACAATAACATAGATGCACTGTCATGCAGCAATAATTCCAAAAAGCATTGGTTTCATACTTGATAGCCAAGGGCCATCAATGTTTATATTTCCTCTGTCTTTTTGACACTGAGAAATTAAATGAATCTACAGCTAATATGGATACATAAAGGTCAGTTTGCATATGGATGAATAAATAATCTGTGGACCCTTAAGCCCTTAATATCCCCCTGTGTTTGCTTTAAGCAAACTATAATGACACAACTTATGAGGTAATTTTCTTATTAAATGCCAGCAACCACCATTCAAAATTATCAATATTTTCTTTCATTTTTTATTATACAGAAACATGAGAGAAGAAGCTACAAGAAAGCTGCTTGTGACAGATAATTATATACTGTACTTAAATCTCATTCCACACAGAAGTTGCTGTGTGAGAGCAGGGCTGGCGCTTCCATTAAGGCGAACTAGGCCGTTGCCTAGGGCGCCAAAATGGAGAGAGGGCGCTGGACAGCCTGCTGCCCCCCGCCCCCGCCACCCCCCCGCCACTGGCCATCGCCGTCCGTCCGTCCCCCCACCGCCGGCCAGCTGCCCGTCGCCATCCATCCATCGCTGCCCGCCGCCGCATGCCCAGCACCCCCACGCCCATCGCCACCCCGCCCCGCTGCCTGCCCGCCACCACCCTGCCCCCTGCCCCCCCGCCCCTCGCCTAGGATGCAAAAAAAACTAGCACCGGCCCTGTGTGAGAGTAGGCTCCAAAAAGATAGAGGAGCACTTGACACACGTTGAGTGTGAGGAGCAGATGTTAAGAAGGGTGGTCAGCCAACCTCTCAGCATGGTGTGCTAGAAGAAAGTGCTGAAGGATTCTAAGAATTTCAGGGCCAATCTATAGGCTACAGATAGCCCATCATTAGAAAAGTGAATTTCTTACACAAAGCATCTAATTGTAAAGGAAACACTTTTTATGCCTCCTGCAGTATGCAGATCAGCTCGCTTTGCTTTGTGATTGGTCATCTGGAGGTCAGCACAAACTAGACAACTTAATATGAATCTACCTAAAGGAACTTATGTTTATAACAAAACAACCAGATACATACTGTGGGAAACAAGTTAACATGCAATTTGTTTAAGGCAAAGAAACTGGAGCACACATGGCTATAAATAAGACACAGTGTGGTGATACTAGTTCTTTTGTTTACATGAGAACTGATGGACTGTAAATCTATGATTGTTTTTTGGTATGCAAAATGCAAAGTATGCTGCTCATATACCACCCCATAGTGCTTAAAGCATTATCTGAGCAGTTTGCAAGTAATTATGCAGGTTATACATTGCCCCCACTCAAAAGCAAACTGGATATTCATTTAATTACCTTAGAAGGTTGGAAGGCTGAGTAAACCTCAAGGCTGCTATCTGGAATAGAACTCCAGGTTGGAAGCACAGATATAGTTTCAGGACGGGATGGGGCAAACAGGAGGTGGTGTAGCCTTGTATGTCAAAGACTTGATACAATTGTATGAATTGGAATATCCAGGTGATTTGGAGTCATCATTAGAAATTATCTGGGTAAGATGGCCACAAGGATGGTCTCACAGTAGGCATATGTTATCGGCCTCCAACCCAAGCCCCTGAGGGAGACTGGCAGTTGGGGAATGTTGTGAAGGAGGCATCCAAGAAGGGAAGCCTGCTTATAATGGGGGACTTCAATTACCCTCATATAGATTGGGTTCAACACATGATAAAGAGATAAATGATTGTTCCCTGGAACAGATGGTTGAAGACCCAACTAGAGGTACAAGAATCCTTGACTTGTTCCTGAGTAATGCACAGGATCTGGTGCAAAATGTTAATGTGACTGATCCAATAGGGAACAGTGACCACAGCACAATTACTTTTACCTTAATCATAGACTGCCAATCAGTAATAAAATCTAATACAGAGACCTTAAATTTTTAAAAAGGCAGTTTCTCAAAGATGAGAAAACTAGTTAAAAAAAGAAGCTGAAAGGGAAAACTGAGAGAGTCTAAACATTCCAAGAGGCATGGAGGCTGTTCACAAAAAATAAATAAATAACACAGGCCCATTTGGAAAGCATACCCCAAAGAAAAAGGGGCACTGCCAGGTCCAAGAGGACTCCGATTTGGCTTACAGAAGCTGTTCAGAAAGGGATTCTTCACAGCCCCCATCTGCAGCCTCTCTTCGTCCCCCCTCCAAGGGGACTTACCCTTATTCAGGGTCCTGTTTATCTGGGGAAAGTCAGCTTGATAAGCCGGAGGGCTTTTCAAGGTGTCTCGCCACGGCAAAACGGAAGCCGGAAGTCCAACATTCTTGGTTCTAATGTATGGCATGGGGTTGTGTCTTCAACTAGGAAAAAAGATAAAAGCATTTCCTAGTCACCAAGTGAAGAAGTACTAAAGGAGGAAGATGAAAATCCAAGAAATCATAAAACAATCAAGTGAAGAAGGTGAAAGTGCTTCAGCTGCATAATGAAACAGAACAAGTACAGATGGTTATGGCTGATCATTCATGTGAAAATTAACGAGAAAAAGAGATGCAAGAAGGAAAAGAACCTGTTGGGTGAAGAGCTGGGAGACTGATTTGGGGGCAGTATAGCATTATATTGTTTGGAGTTAATTTTCTCCAAAGCCAGAAGGAGAAAAGGAGAAAATTCAGTGCTTGAATCTGAGGGTGGACTGGTGAAGTAAAAATAATCTTATTTCATTTTATTGCAGGTTGTTTAGCTGTTCTTTTATTCCTACCCACCTTACCGTTCCTTGACAAATATAACAATAACATTGTGCTTGAGGAATAAATATTGCATGTGACATAAAGTTAAATGATTTTTTCTCAGCCCCTCTTTCTTTGAGGGATTGTGAGAACAGTAATGTGTAGTATCTTTCCCTTTTACAGATAACCGGGAGGCATATTATATCACTCGTGTGCGCTTAAGCCTCCAGCCCTGAAAATGTAATTCATAATTTTTAACTGTAACTCTAGAACAAAAAGCAAAATAATTCATACATGTTGAGTGTTCTGTTGCAACGACAGCTTTTTATTTGTGAAATACATTTGGATGGCAGACCAGTGGCTTTAAATGAAGGAAAAATTATATCTTAACTCAAGATTTGAATGTGCTTGTAGGATCTCCAATTTGTTCTAATTTGCTTTTAAACCAGATATGCAAAAATTCCATCCAGGCTATGAGCAACTTGCACGGTGAGAGCCTTTTATTCCAGCTACGTCCCTAAGAGCAAGGATGATTGCACTTCAGGCACCCTTAGAAGCCTCCCTATCAAGTTGAAAGCTCATCGCAGCGTGATACTATCTGTGACTTCACGTGTCACGAGAAGTGCTCTTTGAATAGGTTATGATTGCATCTCCATATTGCGTCTTTCTTTCAGCTGCCTCTTTCTTGAATGGAACTTGAATTATTCACTCATGCATTTATAATTTAATTTATCTCCCATAAAATGAAGTGCTGAGCAGTCCTATTATGCACAAGTTGATACCCCTTTCTTAGAAGTTGTTTAATCTTTTTCTTCTTCTTCCTGTTTGTTTTAAGATGCGTCCTTCCAGGAAAAGGGAAGGGTTATGCTTCCATTCTGAGTGATCACAATCTTTGGGCTGCTTCTAGCATCCCCAACGGGAATGGGAATTTATTTTTAACTCAAGACAACGGCTACAATAACACAGTAGATACAGGTAGAGACTATATATGCCTGTGGGCCATCCAGAAGAATGTGCCTGACGCCTAACAGAACTTGCTATGACTTGTCACTCTTTGACTTGCAATGCATTTTTCTTGGGCTCTCCATAAGAGCCTCACATTTGGTATAGTAGAATATCTCTCCTCTTAATTGGAATGCTGGTTATAATTAATGACAAGATGAGCACCCACACTGTAGAGCTGTGTTAGGTGCTGTCAAGTCACACCTGACATGCAGCAACCCTGACGACTGGGTTTTCAAAATATACAGTGGTACCTTGTATAAAGGAAAATTTGTCCCAAATGAATTTATGTTAAGCAAAATTTCCTTTATACAAATTTCCCATAGGAATGCATTGAAAACAGAGTAATCCCATTTTATGTTGTACGGATTCACCCGATAGGCAATTATGTTAAGCAAATTTCCCCTATCTCCAGAATTTTTATGTTGTACAGATTTTATGTTATACAAACAACTTGTTATACAAGGGTCCACTGTATTAGATATTTAAGTGTTTTTACAATTTCCACATCTGAGCAGGGATTTGAGCCCAACACATGGGAAAAATGCTGAAGAAGAAGAAGTAAGACTTTGAATCCAATCTTCTGAGATGTAGTTTATCTATCACTCTGTTCACTACACCACAGTCGACAAACATGGAGGTTTACAGAGAATGAAAAAGAAATTTCCTAGATGAGTGATGGTGAACCTTTTAGAGACTGAGTGCTCAAACTGCAGTTCAAAACCCACTAATTTTTCCCCTGCAAAGTTCTAGTACAGCAATTTTACCTGAATACAGGTGGCTGTGAAGGGGTGATGTCGGGTGCCCACAGAAAGGGCTCCAAGTAACACCTTTGGCACCTGGCCATTCGCCATCACTGTCCTAGATTTTATACAATCTGACCTTTCTCTGGTTTGGAGAAGCATTCTGAGCTCATGTTGCTTGTAACCTTCTTTTGATTTAGCATCAAAATGAATTGTGATGCTGATAGCAACATCCGTCCCTTGGAAACAGTGGAGGTGGAGTAGGAAGAGAGGGGGGAAGCTGTAGCCCTGCTTCCTCCCCTCTGAGCTCCTGACATGGGAGGTGCAGGCAAGTGGAAACAGGGTGGACGCTTTGGCCCAGAAGCCCTGGGGGCCAGAACAGCAGGTTCTCTTTGAGGCAGCCATTAGGTGGTGTTGGCGGCTTTGGCCGCTGCTGCTGGTTGTTAAGTCTGAGTGGTCATTAAACAGGCAGATTGTGAAGTGAGGAGTGGTTATATACTTAATTGGGTATATCTAAATTCCATTATAGACCACCATGCCATTTTTAGTTTAGGTGGACCTTGATAGGGTTTTCAATATGTGTAAAATATTTGAAGAGGTGTTGCTGCCCCTGGAGTATTTTCATAGTTGGGAAGGAGAGTTTCCTCTCAGCAATGTGGGCTTTCCTATTTGCTTTCATTCATGCACAGGGTGGAGCCACTGCACAGGGCTGCTGAAAATTAGAGGGAACATTGCTGAGGAGAGATTTGAACCCAGAGTTCATGAGTTGTAATCAACTGTTCTATGTCCTGTATACTGTACTGGCTGCCTACATCCACCTATTGCAATGTTTCCCAGTCTTAGGTCTCTGGATGTTTTTGGACTAAAACTCCCAGGAGCCTTCACCACTAGCTGTGCCGGCCAGGATTTCTAGAAATTGTAGTCCAAGAATATCTGGGGACCCAAAGCTGGGAAGCACTAACCTTGAGTCATGTGATTGTGAGTAGAGATGGGCATGAAATGAATTTCGTTATTCGATGTTGAATTTGTTACATAACAAAATGAATAATGATCCGCCACCTAAACCCCCGAAAAAAATGAAACAAAACAGAAAATTTTGTTTTGTTCCATTTCATTTTTCATTCCCCCAATCTGAAGTCTTCTCCTACCTGATGTCGGAGGTGGGGGAGATGCCATTGCTACCATTGACAGCCCCTGCAGGGAGGGCTTCCGAGATGGTGGTGAGCCCTCCTGCTGCCCGGCATGGCCGCTAACATCAACCAGGAGGGGGCTTCCGAGGCAGCAGGGAGGCATCCCATTAAAAAAACAGCACCAGTCAGCAGTAGGACGGGCCCGGCGCCTGTTTAAAAAAAGCACCTTCAGCCTGGCCCATGTGGGCTTGGAGTGGCAAAAAAAAGTTTTAAAATCCCTCCTTTCCATCAGGTGTGGGAAAAGGGGGGATTTTAAAACTTTTTCTTTTTGCCTGAATGCTGATCAGCTGTAGTACAGGCTTGGGGCTCATATCATCATCATCATCATCATCATCATCATCATCATCATCATCATCATCATCATCCAGTCAGGGGGGAGGACGGATTTTTAAACTTTTTGTTTTGCCGCCCCAAACCCATGCTACAGCTGATCGGCACTTGGCGTGGGGAAAAAAAGTTTACAAATCGTGCCTTTTCCCTATGCTGGATCAGGTTCAGGGAAATTACAGAAGCAACCCCACACACACACACACACAGAGAGAGAGAGTACACTAAAAATGAAAAACAAAATGAAATGAAAAACAACAATTTTTTTTAAAAAAATCATTTCAAACAAAACAAAACGGAACAAAATGAAAAACTATTATACTATTTCGTGCCCATCTCTAATTGTGAGCCAACAGTCCATTTGATACCTTGGTTCATCTTAAACATAGAATAAATGTGCAGTGGTGTTAGCAAAACAGTTCCAGCTGCTTTTAAATCCACGTGATAATGCTTGGAATTAATTAATGGTTTTGTTTGCCTAGTGTCATTTCCCCGCAGCAGGTTAATTGAAGTTGCATGGGTTTCACTATTGATCTTGGCCTGTAGAGAGACCTTTGCATGTCTTTATTGTAAATTGCCAACAATAGCTCAGCTTTTTACTTAATTTAACAGATAATGCTCATAAGTATTGCATTGTTGATCTAGAAAGGATTGTGTGTTCTTTCGCAGTTTTGTTGCCACCTATTTAAATGAAACCTGATTGTCACTTGCAAATGGGGAAAAAACCCAGCTTGTTTAAGTAGCAAATAAGCATGAGTGGCACACAGAATAGGAATGAGCTATTTAATTAATGCTCCAGCTAATATTGTTACAAAGAAATGCTTTGGGGCTGACAGATTCAAACTGCAAAGTAGAGACGTAAAAAACACAGCTCATTTGCATTTCAAAGAGCTGTACTAGCACCTGTGCTGTGCTTTGCTGTGCAAGGATGGTGTATCATCAAGATTTTGCAGACTGGCCCAGTAAATTTCTCCCCTGAGTCTGTACTGAATCAACAGCCAGTGCAAAGGCACAGTAGGCACAGCAGGAAAACATCCCATAGTGGTTGGCTTTGAAGGCCAAGAGGTAGCATTCAGAATAGAGATTCCTACCCAGCCTCAGTAGGTTTCTGTTTCACTCTGCCTCTTTAATAGGGGTGGGGGTGGGGAGGAGTTGGACTCCATGATCCAGAAGATCTGTTCCAGTTCTGCTGTTCTAAAATGATGATGGTAATAATGATTGGTTTCTATTGCCCCCAGAGGCTGACAATAGGAATGTGTGCTGGGCAAACTTAGAAGAAGGGATAGAAGAACCTTGATGTTTAAAATAGGTCTCATAAAGAAGACATACATGTGCCTGTCACTCTAAGAAAAGTACTCATAATATCTATTTATTATTTATTTTATTTATTACTTTATTTTAATAGACCTCTTCCATTAGTGTCACAGCACTATTACGGGTGATTCCCAGTAAAATATACAAATAGAATAGAATAATTAAAACCATATAATAGCATACTACATGAAAGTGGAAGGTGCCAGAGGAATAACCAAACAAACCATACAGTATCTCTAGAAACAGTCAATATCTCTAGAATCAGATCAGCTGGATTGGTCAAGTCATCACAAAATGAACAGGTCTGGGTGGTGCGAGAAGATAAGGAGTAATTCAGTGAACTCACTGGTTTGGAATGACCAGGGAAGTTGCACTACAAGAGTGGTGTTAGGGAAGGGGAGGGCACTTGCCTCCTACCTGGAATTCTAGACTTTGCATGTTTCTAAATGGACAAGATGAGGTCTTGGGCTCATGCCAGAGACATATCCATATTTTCTGGCTGTAAGCTTCCCCCATGTATAAAATGCCCCCCCCAATTTTCCAAGCCAAAATTACAGTTTCGAAACGAGATGGTTCTCTCCTCAGCTTACCTCTGTGTATTTTAGTCTAGCGATTTTAGGCAATTTTTAGTCTAGCAATTTTAAGCAAAAATATAGTCTTATGCACAAAAAATGCTATCTACCAGATAGCCCCGTTTGTGCATCATAGCTGAAGAGAGGGACATTTCTGCTGATGTAACCAAGCCAGTGGCCCCTCCATGCCTGTCCTAAAAGTTCTCATACTTGGTTCTCGGAGAAAAACTCCATCTCTCTGTTCCAGTGTCCCTGGAAATGGTGCCTGTGAACCCTTGTACATTTCATAGCCACACTGTCTGCAACCATCCCCCAAATGATCTCAGTCCTTCATCCCTTGCTTTCATTTAACTGAGGAAGGCTCCCTTGAGTGACTTGCTTGGCAAAATATATCTTATAACAAAGCTGATATTCCCAGGTTCACCTTTTTCTGCTTCAACTTCAGGCCATATATAGCCCTAAACATTAATGGAACTTTCATCGGCAATTGTTTACACAATTTTATCCCAAAATAAGTTTACCCTCTTTTTGCAGCCCTTATGTTTTCCTCGTGTGGATCTGGGTTACGAAACATGCTTTTTCCGGTTTTTCTTTTTGATTCTACTCTGGTCTGCATCTGGACATGCATATTCATGTTTCCCTCACAGCGCAAGATGGGTGGGAATGGTTCACCAACACAGCACATGTCTCTACCTCATCACAGAGGTTTCAGATTTATTTATTTATTTATCTATTTATTTATGTAGTATTAAAAAACATATCTAGGTTCTATGAAAAGAACTTGCCATGTTCTTTTCTAGGTATGTAATTTTAGCATTTGCGTATGACAGCAAGATGAAAGGCCAACGAAACCTTCTTTTCATGAGGGGGGAAATGAGTGACAAGAGGAACACAACACCCATAATTTAAAAGAAAAGGAAAAGACACACTAAGGCGATACAGTACATCAGAAGAAAGCCTGGAACTGTGCCACACCACATTCTGATTATGCAAGCAAAGTTTATTTAATGATATAAAGCGTTTATCGTGGTAATGAATAGATTAAAGTGCTAAATAAATAGCAAGGTTGCATAATTAAAACATGGTTCAACTATCCTTTTTTTATAGCATTCAATGGCCTTGAGCCATTTATTAAACCAGGGGTGAAAACTTACTCAGCTGCAGCATAAATGGGTGAAATGAGATAGCGTGATCCAATGTGTTTGTGGATGACCTTAGGAAAGACAGTATACCTTAGATTTCTACATCTGCAAACCCACCCCTTCTCACCCGTCTGAGTGATTTTCAGGACCAGGGATGTAAATGTTGCTGATTGCATTTCTGACTGACTGGATTGCTTTCTCTGCTTTCTCCCAGGCGAGACTCAAGCCAGCTCAGATGAGGGGTTGCAGTGATGTTCTGATTAACAGGGATGGCGAGGCATTTCTTGATAGCCTCAATCCAGTTCTGGCACTGGTGAAAGTGCTGTCCTCTCCAGGAAAACACCCATTTTTGTTAGACAGCTGGCCCGCTCATCTGTGCAAAACAGCCGAGTCCACACAACAGCGCAGCTTGACCAGGCTGCCCAAAATAAGGCTAGCTGCTGTTTTATTTAATGCTTTGAAGTGGTAGGTCTGCTCTTTGTGTATTTTTAAACTGTTGCTTAGCTTTTTTTTTCTTTGTTGCTCATATGTGTTGCTTATAAAGGGAAAAAAGACATATTTTACACAAATTACCAAGAGCTTAAAGGGGGAAAGGTCCTCGTTGTCAAACTCTTAGCAGGAGGCAAGAAACTTTTTGTGAAGCTCTAAAAATCCCACGCATCACTGTGACTTGAAATGGCATGGCTGATGGGAGACCTTTTCATACTTGGCTGTCTGTACTCCACTTTCTATAATACCTTTTGTAACAGTACGCTCAGCACGGTTACATTACGCCAAAGAGGTACTGGATCTTAGCTTTCACTGTTAATGGCACACAGCTGTTGAGTTTCTTTAGAAGTGGGTGGACAAGATCCAGTGATCGAAGACAAAACTGTCTTCCCCCCCAAACTCACAGCTTTTGTACATGTCCGAGATAGATCCCAGTTAACAATTGCATGGCGGATTTGTGATCTTTTTGATGTCTGTTTGAGAATCCACAGGTTGGGAGTTCAATTTGGCATTATGCCTTTCTGGAGAAGAGCCAGCCTGGGCAGCCATGGCAATTTGCACAGCCCCAGGGCTTGCTGGGAAGAAGGGAAGGCTAAACCCACAAATCCTTGCACATGGTTGCCATAGTGGTGGTGGTGATGGTGGTGGGAGAAAAGGGGTGCTGATTGGAGAGAGCAATTTTAAAACAAGAGCCATAGTACTTCCGAAGGTGCCAAAGATAATTGGGCCATGAGGGGGCCAAGCAGTGAAGGACAGCTATAAATCCGACTTGTTCCAGATCTAACCGTTTAAATGCCAAATTAATCCTGCTAATTCAGGTGGAAACTAGAAAACTAAATGTTTCTTGATGTGAACAGCAACAAAGTAATATTCCAATATCTACCATTTAACATGGACAAATTCATTTTCAATCCTAATGTCCCAAGCTCTGCTTTTTGGGGGTGTTTTTCTTTCTTTCTAATAAATAGTTAGTGATTATTTGCCACCCAAAAAAGACCTATCTAGTCTATAAATTAGGAAGTGGATGGAGTTTTGATTTCCCTAAATTATCCATTTCAGACCTGTTTTCCACATTGGTACATAATACTACATATAGTTATTACATAGAACCTTGGCCCGAGTTAGTTTAAAATCTTGTAGAGGACTTAACAAATGTAGGCAATTCAAAATAATGGGGAAAATGCATGCAACGAACTCCCAGTTTCTTGTGCTGTAGTTTCAGGTCACTAGATGCCTATCTAAATTAGCATGCAGTGGTACCTCTGATAGGGAATTTAATTTGTCCTCCGAGGCAGTTCGTTATTTGAGGCAATTTATTATCCAAAATGTGGTTTCCCATTGAAATGAATGGGAAACCAATTAATCCATTCTGGAGGTCTGAAAAAAGGCAAAAAAACTGCCCCCCCGACCTCTTTATAAAGTGCACTTTCAAGGCTTGCAGTGCTGGAGCACCCCCAAGAACACCACCCTTGCAGTGCAATGCAAACATGGACAAAATAATCCAGCAAATCTACCCCAGCCTTTTCCCACCCAAAATGCAATGGAAAGCAGTTCAAAGATCAATAAAACCAAACTAATAAAAACTCCCAACAACAAACATCCAGTTGTTTCCGCCAAACACACATTAAAAAGCCAGGATGATTCTCAGCAAACCCCTTCTCAACCCCCTCCATTTTGCAATGGAAAGCAATGGAAAGAGAAAAAAGCCAGGATGGTTCTTAGCAAACCCCTCTTCAGCTCACCCCTCCATTTTGAAATTGGAAAGCAATGGGAAGACAGAAGAAAGCCAGGGCAATTCTCTGCAAACCCTTCCTCAGCTCACCTCTCTGTTTTGCAGTGGAAAGCAACAAGAAGACAAAAAAAAAGCCAGGGTGATTCTCTGCAAACCCCTCCTCAGCTCACCCCTCCATTTTCCAATGGAAAGCAATGGAAAGACAGAAAAAAGCCAGGGTGATTCTCCGCAACCCCCTCCAAATTGCAATGGAAAGCAATGGAAACGGACAGGAAAAAGCAAGGAAACCTCAGCTCACTGCCTTTTCAATTTCAAAAGGTCCAAATCCCTCAGCAAAAAATGTCCATAATGGCTCCAAAACACCATGAAAAAATGCTCTAACTCCTCCCACCCCTTCACAAACTAGGGGGTATACAATGAACCCTGGGTATACTTTTTTGCAAGACATGATGAAATATTCATTATCCGAGGTAGCCCATAGGGAACGTTCGTTATCCGAGGCAGTCCTATACCCAGAAATTTTCATTTGCTATCTGAAACATTCATTATCAGAGGCATTCATTATCTGAGATATCACTGCGTATCCATAGAAACATCCTCTTGAAATCTGAACATTGATATTAATTCAATGTAGTGTGTGAATTTTTCTGTAGTAAGATAAAAGCAGGAAGTCACCAGGGTTGCCACACTATAGTTCTTCATTTTTGAGCTGCCCCCTCCTTTTAATGTTTTGGCATTATTGCTAATTTTATATGATGTAAATTAAGCACATTGATTGTTGCATTGCTTTCAGCTTTGGTACATTTATATAATAACCACTGGTTCAAGATACAGTGACTATCATCTTCTGATGGTTAGTGAACTGGGATTATGGCAGTTTATAGAAACGGGGAGTGGGGTGTGCACATTTTTCCATTATTTTGAAGCACCCACATCCAATTTCAAATCACTGCTTATTCAAAAAGCTGATTTAGGGGTTGTCTACGTGGTTGGGAATAAGTGAGATGAATCAGGCTAAATAAGGTTGGTAGGAGGTGTGTTATTCGAATTATTGCTGTCTTAAGTAATTTAACAATAATGGCAAATTAGAGGAACTGCTTGGTTTTGGTCCATTCCCAGTGATCACATGTGCTGCAAATTGACCAAACTAAAGGGATCCTACCTATAGTATAAAAGTAGGAGCCCCTGGCAGGGGCCAGAAAGGTGCTGACAGGAACACTCTGGGTATGATTTGGTTTGTTGCCTATAATGTGATCAAAAGGAGAAAACCAACCAGTTCTTGCAGTTATCTACATAGCAGGCTGAATGCCTGTTTGGTTGACCTCTGCTTGCCCATTTTGCCAGTCAGCACCGCTAAGCAAAACTACGGTACAAAGCATTCTTACAAGGTGTGAGAAAGAAGGTGCGCCCTCCTCTCCAAGAAAGACACCCGGGCAGGAGAACGCGGAAGTTCAGCCTGGAAAAGAGGGAAAAGGAATAAAAGGGGCTGAAGAAAGGAGTGCGGAATGGAGGAGTAACATCTCAGACGTGGGAGAAGCGAAGAGTAGCGATCAGGCAATGGCATTGGGAGGCTGGGCTGTGGAAGAGTGGGAAGCAAAGGAGGAGGAGCTAGTAAAGACTGTAAAGGAGGATCCCTGGATGGGGGACTGGGTAACTTTTAGACTCCTGCAAAAAGTGGCAGAATGGGAGTGGTGGGAAAGAAAGGTAAGGAAGGGTCCATTTTGGGAGCAAACAGCGGAGAGGGAGGGGAGGGGAGAGGCAGAGAGGCGCAGGAATCCTTTGCTTGCAAAGCCCAGCATCATGAGCAACAGAGGGCTCTGGAAGAGAGATGGCGGAATATCCATGGAGCCAAGAAGGAGAGCGGCCCAATCATGAAGCTGAAATAGAAGAACACAGCGAGGTGGAGCAGGGAGCTGTGGGTGAGAGCCCATCTATGTTGAAGGGTTTTACCAGACTTGTAGTAGACCCAGGCCGTTCCATTGGGAGAGACTTAAGTGTTTGGCGTTGGACGGTTGAGCCCGATTTAACACCCGGGCAGGTTGCTGGGTTTTGGTCAGAGGCAGAGCCATTAATTCCCAAGAGGGGCGAGTGTGCTGGTGAAGACCAAGAAGTTAATGTTGCTGTTAATAAAAGTTTGAAACATGCTGAAGGCATCATAAGAACATAAGAACATAAGAACATAAGAAGAGCCATGCTGGATCAGGCCAAAGGCCCATCTAGTCCAACTTCCTGTATCTCACAGTGGCCCCACCAGATGTTTTTGGAAGCGCATGAGACTAGATATCTGTCTCCTGATACCACTCCCCTGCATCTGGCCCTTGAAGTACCCTGGGTAAGCAAAGCAAAAGCAAAGTGTTCTGGTTTCTCAAGCCTCTGGGCAGTTTACAGTTCTAATTACAGTATGCATCTGGAGATTACACATCTCCACCATGGCTTGTAACCTTTGATGGATTTTTCCTCCAGGAATCTGTCCAATCCCCTTTTGAAGGCATCCAGGCCAGATGCCATCACCACATCCTGTGGCAGGGAGTTCCATAGACTAACAACGCGCTGGGTGAAAAAATATTTTCTTTTGTCTGTTCTTACTCTCCCAGCCCTCAATTTGAGTGCATGTCCCCTAGTTCTGGTATTTTGTGAGAGGGAAAAGAGCTTCCGTCTATCCACTTGACTCATGCCCTGCATTATTTTGTACGTCTCAATCATATCCCCCCTCAGGCGCCTTTTTTCCAGACTAAAGAGCCCCAAATGTTTTAGCCTTTCCTCATAAGGGGGGTGCCCCAGCCCAGTAATCATTTTGGTCGCTCTCTTCTGTACCTTTTCCAATTCCACTATGTCTTTCTGGAGATGCATTGACCAGACTTGTACACAATACTCCAGATGTGGCCTTACTATTGTTTTGTATAATGGCATTATAATGTTGGCTGTTTTATTTTCAATCCCCTTTTTGATAATCCCTAGCATGGAATTGGCCTTCTTCACCGCTGCCACACATTGGGTAGACACCTCCATGGAGCTGTCCACCAACACACCAAGATCTCTTTCCTGATCTGTCACAGATAACTCAGAGCCCATGAGTTGATAGATAAAGTTTTGATTTTTCGCCCCAATATGCATTACTTTACATTTGGCTACATTAAAACGCATTTGCCATTTCTCAGCCCATTCCCCCAGTTTGGAGAGATCCTTCTGGAGCTTTTCACAATCTTCTCTGGTTTTTACCACACGGAAAAGTTTTGTGTCATCTGCAAACTTGGCCACCTCACTGCTTATCCCTGTCTCCAGGTCATTTATGAACAGATTGAAAAGCACCGGTCCCAGGACAGAGCCCTGGGGCACACCGCTTTTCACCTCTCTCCATTGTGAAAATTTCCCATTGACACCTACTCTTTGTTTCCTGGATCTCAACCAGTTCTCAATCCATAAGAGGACCTGCCCTCTTATCCCCTGACTGTGCAATTTTCTCAGCAGCCTCTGGTGAGGGACTGTGTCAAAGGCCTTTTGAAAATCCAGATAGACTATATCCACCGGTTCACCCAAATCTGCATGCCTGCTGACCTTTTCAAAAAATTCTACAAGATTTGTCAGACAAGACTTACCCATGTCGTCTCTATCTGTGTCAATAGGACCGAGGAGGGAGGAGGAAGACAGGGGCAACCCAAGGTTTCTTTCAGGATAAAATGGGGATACAGGATCCATGTAAAAAGATATCCATGTTGATTAATACTGTGTACAAATACAGAAATAACATACAGCTTTCAGTGTAATGGCTCCATGCAATAGTCACGTCAGATAGCTTGTCATCAGTTTTTACTGTGCAGTTCCATGAGAACAACACAGGACTACCAGAGAAACATGTTATGTACTTGTAACTTACCGTATCTACTTTGGGGGGGGGGGGGAGTCAGTGAGAACAATGTGCTGAAATTTGCAATTTCCTTTCCAAATACAGATTGAGACAGACACATTACTGGTCTGTCTGTCTGTCTATATATTTATCTGCCAAAATAGCCACTGATTGGGGACTCTGAGAATTGCCATCTGTTAGTTGCAAGGTTCTAGTAGCTTTTTCCCTAGTTTGGATGAGTTTTTGCTGCTCTCTCTCTCTCTCTCTCTCTCTCTCTCTCTCTCTCTCTCTCTCTCTCTCTCTCTCTCTCTCTCTCTCTCTCTGGTGGTTACTTCACGTCCTTCCTCGAGCCGAGGTGAACTTGCCTCTGTGTTGAAATCGGTTTTCAACACAGATCGAGAAGCGGATTGAAAAGATTCCCGAGCTCCAGGACGGAATCTCTCACCCTGCTTGGAGCGCAGTTCAGGGGGTGTGGCCGGGGTGAACTCGGATTGACCCCACAAGGACGTGAGGTTCCGTTCCTTTGAACTCGGATTGACCCCACAAGGATGTGAGGTTCCGTTCCTTTGAACTCGGATTGACCCCACAAGGACGTGAGGTTCCGTTCCTTCAAACCGGTCTCCAGCGGGGCCATGAACTGCAGCGAGAGGGACGTGAAGTATCAGCCTCTCTCTCTTACTGTGGCTTTATTGCTTTCTATTTACAAGCAGCTCTTGGTAGTGGGGCGGCTAAAAAATCTGGTAAATAAATAAATAAATAATAAAACAGATTTCAGCTGTCTGCAAATCAGATAAGGTCAGCATTTCCCATAAGGACAACATTTCCTTCTGAATTCGGAGAGGATGGATCTTATTCACAAATCTTGAAAGAACCAGCCAATATATGAACAATTTCACGTGTTGTCTTGTTAGACTGAAGAGCTTGTTTCTTTCTAAAGAGCTGGCTAAAACAGTGACTTTGAACTCCACTTCAGTAAGGGCTAGAAAGTTACTTTTTAAAAAAAGCAAGCAAGTATGGAGTCCAGTCTGGCTAATGATATAAAAAGGCACTGGATAACATTCCTAAAATCCAGGTAAAAGCTGTCAAAAGGAGTGTTACAGCATAGCAAATAATGATCAGTATCCTATTGGTATTCATGTAAGGTTTGCATAATTTGCCATGGCTAATTGATGAGTTGCTAGATCACATCTTGCTTGTGCAGTTCAGCATATGACCAGCCACACAACTGAGATATGCCCTGGCACTTCATTAATTAGCCACAATTAATCACATAGCACATTACTTGGACTTAATTAGATTCCAGTAAATTTCCAGTAAATCTGGGGGCGGGGAGGGAATCATCCTCTGAGTTCTCTCAATAAATCTTTGTTGAAAAATTGGTAAATGGTTTAATGAGGTATTATTGACCCATTTGAGATATATTATTGGAATGCAATGCCTAGCATCCCTCGATCTGGGCTATGCCAGCCAGAACTTATGGGACACACATGGGAGATCACCTCTCCATGAAGTTAGATTTACAGAGCAATTCTATAAATTTCTGCTCTGAATTTACTCTCCTTGATTGAGCGGGACTTACTTCATAGTTATTAAATACAGAATTGCCATTTTACTTTTATTTTTGATTATGTAGCTGCAACAGATCAAGGTCCCACCCCCACCACCCTGAAGAAGAGAATGGTAAAGCCACAGAATTTCTACCTGGATGACCCTGAAAAGGGTAATCATAACTCAGAATCTTGACAGCCGACAATTATTATTACATTCAGCTATGCTTTTAACACTCTTTTATTACTGAGTCCTTGACCTCAGGTACAGGTCATTTTTATCAGCTGTCTATATATTTGTTTGTAAGTTAATGAAGCATAACTTTTAAAAATGCTGCCGAAAACGGTCAGGCTCATCTTTCTGTGTGTGTTTGCATTAATGTCCACACCTGCAAGCAAAGTGCTGAATCAGAATATGTTGCAGTAATAATAGTTTACAACTCTGCAGCAATAACATTTCTTACAAATATATGCATAGTTGGCTTGTAAATCTGCTAAATTTTAGAATGGCTGTTTCTGTGTTTTATTTAGTTACAGCATGATTAAGGAATTTAGTCAATATTAGCAAACCTTTGAAAAAATTACCTTGTAAACCATCGCTGATTTGAAAATGGGAGATAGGGCTCAACTAAATTTTGAACATTAAACTTTATAGTCAGATTCCAAAGAATGTGCAACTAAGCAGTTTTGGATGTATGTTTCCTGAATGCTGGCCTCTCCACTGCCACCCAACACTGCACATCTTTTTGGAAATGCAGACTTTAAAAAAGCAGGTTGTGTGGTTTCATGTGGGAATTGGTTGTGCAAAGAAAGGGAGGGACAAAGGGGTCAGAGGACCAAGATCCCAATGAGTGTGACCAAACCTTCAGGTAAAGCTAAGCCAGTGCTAGGGCCCCCGTGGTTTTGTTTTGTTTTGTATAAGCCTACGAAATACACCATATGATCTTTTTAAAAAACTGGAGAATGTTTTGTCACTTGTATTCAGGTGGCACTGATATTGGCTCTGAGTGCCTAAAGGGCTTTCCTAGGCCTCTTGAGGAATCCCTTCTTTGCTTCTAGAACATTCCAGTCATGGAGACATGAGCTAATCTGCCAGGAGGGTTAGAGTGCCCAGTTGCTTCATTGGCTATCCTATGGGGTTTTTTTTTTTTTTTTTTTGGTGCTGTCTAGGTGTGACACAGAGAAAGCGAGAAATGCCTCAGGGTGAGGTAGTTCTTCTCTTGATCTCCTTTTATTGCCCTTTGGTGTCTCTCCTAATTTTGGTTGTCTCCTTTAGGCCCTCTGGTTGTGGAGAGGAGAGTGGGGCCATGCACTTAATCCTTGCTATGTTAGGGCTTCTAATCTGAAAGGGGGGATAGGCAAGCACATCCAGCTGAGCATGCCTCCTTGGCATTTTCTGTGAAGATTCTCAGTCATCCAGGTGAATTTGACTTCTTTTCTTGGGAAATTGGAAGGTTTCGCTGCTCATCCAAATAGCTTCGTCAGTCTGAGGAAAGCTAGTTGTGAGTCCTCCATTTTATAGTTCACTTTGACCTCATGTCACCCTGCTCTGGAATAGGCTCAAGCAGCCATTTCAACAGTTCCCAGGCAAATCAATAATACTTCACACCTCCACCAACAAGGCCATGGCTAACAACTCATACTTTATAGGTGTTGGGAAGGTTTTAAAGGTGGGATGTTCAAGCACCTTAAGCCACTGTCCACCTAATAAGCCTATTGAGACTATTGTCCACCTAACGAGCCTAATCAGGCCATTGTTCATCTTATGAGCCTATTTCAGACCAGAGTGACATGAGGTCAGAGTGAACTATAAAATGGAGGACTCACAACTAGCCTTCCTCAGACTGACAAAGCTGTTTGGATGAGCAGCGAAACATTTTGATCTCTCAAGAAAAGTCCAGTTGCCATGACTCAGCTTCCAGACTCCTTGGAACTGGGAATGCAGATAACATGGTATGTATGGGGTGGAGGTGATGGTCCCAATCACTGTTCATTGACATATGCCTAGAAGCTCTCTCCACACATTGACACGGAGCACATGGTAATCAGAAAATCTCTTAAGCAGAAGCTGGAACATCAGAGCAGGTGCTTTCGTACATGACCTTCCGTTTTGGCTGAATTACCTTGGCAGATCAATCAAGATTTTCATGGCACTGATCTTTCCCTGGAAGGATCCTTTGGACAGCCTGCTCTGTTGTTCATGGCTAAATGTTGTGGCAGGACCCCCATTCTCTATCAGCCAGTCACACTTTGCAGCTTAGTGAACTAGTGCTGGATGTAGTGGGTGTGTAATAATGCCCCAGCAGACTGACCGCTTGCTGAACACTGGATGCTCCTGTCTCACTTTTAACCTCTACAACTGTGCCACAATGAAATTTTTACATCTATCTATGTGTATAACATTTCTTCTTGTCTGTATGTCTGTCTGTCTGTCTATGTTTCAATTGGCTGGCTTGACTTAAGTGGCTTTTAGGATAAAAGGTAATGTTTTCCAAAGAGAAATGACATTGGTTCTAATCATCAGCTAGGTCCTGTACTGTTTGCAGTATTTATTTTATAAACAGTGACCTGCTTTGACCTGCACGGATTCATGCAAAAATAAAATGTTCTGTGGTTCTGTTTTGTGAGGCTGCCTTAAATCTCCCATATTTAAAAACAACGACAAAACATATTCAAATATAACAGTAATTTTAAATGAGGTTGTCATGTTTGTCTGTGGTGACATGCCAGGTGAAAAACAATAAAAATAAAATAAAATAAATGGCACCTTAAAGATTAATGGCTGTATTTTAATGTGAGCTTTGGCGAACACGAACATTTTTTTTTCAGTTACCTTCAGTCTTTAAGTATTTTTGTCTTTATTTTTGTCTTTATTTTTTATTTTTGTTTCATTTTTGCCTGACAGTTGAATATAAATATCTTTTATGAAACTAAATTCTGACATATATATATCTTCCCTCCAGAGGCATTCCAGAGAGCTAGACCAGTGTATTTGGCTGCCGTTTTCCATTTCCTGAGGTTTCACAGCCAGTACTTCCTACATATATTTCATTTTGTTCCAATGTATAAAACTTCCAGTATCGTTTCAAAGTTTCAAACATATGAACATTCCAACCCATGCCAAGCTATGCCAATAAATGTGTTGTTTGTTGAAATCCTCATTAGCTTGCAACTGTGGTCCCAGAGTGTGCTGTTTTTTTTTTAAGCACACCTAAATGTTATAAATAGCAATCTTGATCCATGAACTTAAGATTCTGCAACACTAACATCTGGTGATACTAATGAGCTGCTTAAGGAATAATAAGTTCAGTAAGCTATGTTTGTTACTACTAATGAGGGTAGAGAGTGACATCTGATTTTTCAGGAAATTTGAAATAATTGACTCAAAAATAATAGGACTGTCCCTCTGGGTAGTTTGATACAGGCAGTGGTTTCTTTTTGCTTAAACCATATTTTAAATGATTGTGCTTGAGCATGTGAGTAATTTGCTCTCTGATGTAGCTAACGGTAGTGTCAGGAGGAGTCAGACATTGCAACGAAGACTAGTGCACATTCAAGCAAGCTTCTGCAAGCCAGCCTCTCATGGGAAGACAGCACTAAACTGCCTTTGCCTAGAGCAGGGATGGCGAACCTTTTTGACACCGAGTGCCCAAACTCGGTGATGGGGACAGCGGTGACAGGGGGGGGGTCGGGATCGGTGGCAGCAGGGGGGGGCGAAGGCAGCAAGGGCGGCGGGGGCGGCAGGGTCAGGGTAATCGGCAGCGGCAGTGGGGGGGCAAGGGATGGTGGTGGTGACGGCGGCGGAGGCGGGGTTGGGGTCGGCGGTGGCAGGGGTGGCAAGGGTGGGGGGCAAGTGTGGGCAGCAAGTGCAATGGGGGCAGCAGGGGGGGAAGTGGGGGTCAGGGAGCATGTGTCGTGCCAGGCGAAAGTTGTTTGCGTGCCACCTTTGGCACGTGTCCCATAAGTTCTCCATCCCTGGCCTAGAGTGTTTCGTAAGTAAGTAGAGTGTTCACCAGAAAACAAACAAGCAAACCCAAAATCAACCCGTAAAGCAGCTCAGTTAAGTCAGATCTTCAGAGACTGGCAACTGTAAACATAGAATGGTCATCTAGAAGTGGGTGTTTCTGCTGCTTTGTGGGATACAGGCTGTTCGGGGTTTAGGATCATAAAGGTTGAACTAGTGCCAGGCCACGGTCTGACACAAAGGTCGCTTCCAACAAATTTGTGCCTCAGGCATGGAATTTTGTGAGGACTCCAGGTGGCTTTCATACATTTTCCTTCACTTCTTCAAAATCATAGTCCTCTGCCCCCATCTTGCTGGCTGGTAGGATGATACACATATATACCAGTTCCTACAAATGAGCAAAATTAAGCTGATTCAGTTTGCGCGCACATATGTGTGCCTGTTATGCACACATTCAGCCACTGCAGAAATTTCTAAGCATACAAAGGCAGACACTCTGGAGCATCATTGCCTTCAGCGTGTCATGAGGTCAATTTACTTAGGCTGAATGGATTGTCAATGAATATGTGGGGGCTAGATGAGCCTTCTCTCTGGCCTTCCATTCGGAAGAGAAGGTGGGTGAATACCTAGTATGCTTCCCTTTGAGTAATAAACTCACTTCTCTGGAATTTGCTTCCGAGAAAGCACCATCAGACTCTTTGAAATTTTGGACTCTTATCTATCTATCTATCTATCTATCTATCTATCTATCTATCTATCTATCTATCTATCTATCTATCTATCTATCTATCTACAGCATATATATATTGAATGAGTTTTGGCTGGTTGAGTACTTTTTTATAACTGATGTGTTTTCTAAGTTGGTTTCCATTCTGTCAATCTTATCTTTTTAAAATTGAGCTGCTATTGGAGTACTGTGTCTGTTAAGACACAGTAGAAACCCTTTTAAAAGGAAATAAGAAATCATGGCCTTTATCCATTCTAAAATAAGAACAGAGTTCCCCGTATTTTGCCTCTTCTCTCCTTCGTACTCAAGAATATCTGCTCCAGACTAGAATACTTCAGAAGACTGTACGTTATATTGTAGTGGTTATGGGTGGAAGTGAGAGTTGGTAGGAATATCCCAGTTAGTGGAAGTGAGAGTTGGTAGAAATAGCCTTACATTGCTCAGTGGCTTAAAATTGAACCATTGCCTTACTTGGAGAAAGCCCACTGCAGAGTCTTGTAAAAAGACTGCAAAAATGAATTTATTGTAGAAACTTGTGAAAACCATGGCACTTCTAAACAAAAATAAAAGAACTGTGAAGTTGCCAGGAGTCTTGAAACTTACAGTAGCTTGTATGTTTCCAATCAGAGAAGGAATAACATTTCTTCTGCCTCCTTTCCTTATGTCAATGAGTCATTTAGGATACATTTTAGTGGTTTTATACAGGAGGTCCAAACACATACCCTCTTGTCTCTTAAGCATTTCGAAGCGCATACCTCCCAAGAATCACATTGAAATATTACTCTCAGATTCAGTTAGTTGCTGCAGGTGTCAAGCAACAAATTTCAGATCCCCCTCTTACTGATATTTGCTCTTGGGGAGAAGGAAATTAGATTTCTACTACTCTGAAACCAGAAACAAATGTTAGAACTGAGAGCAGTCTGTTTGAGTTACAAGTTAGATGACTGAAATAATAATAATAATAATGAAGGCAACCATAGAAGCCTTTCTCTTTGCATGCAGAATCGTGATACTAATTTCTTCATTTTGAAAGTACAGTAGTTGGGCAGAGATAAACAAAGGACTGACCATAAGTTTTACATTCCTGGTAGAAATCATGTTGTTGTCAATCTTACCAACAGCTTCACACCAGAGGAAGCGACAAGTACTCTATATCACACAATGATAAAATTAAATAAAATGAATATTTTAAGATGGATCCTTTGTAAAATCTGAGATTTTAGATGGTGTTAGTTTACAACAGTTAGTAATAGTGTTACAGCTAAAGAGTGAGGATTTGCATTCTCCGCGGTCCCTAAGGATGTATTTTTGGAGATGGCTTTGGACATATATAGTACTTGCACATGTCTGTGCACATCATTTAAGACCAACCATAGAACCAGCACAGCTAAAATATCAGCTTGTAAGTGAACAGTTTTGTTTCACAAACTGTGAAATTTGCACAGGTCAGTAGTTTGCATTCCCAGCTTCTGAAGGGGAAATATAAATATGTTGAAGAGCACATCATTTTTATAATTCTCAGTTATATTCCTCTAGATATCATAAGGACAGCAAGCAGGTTGCATATACAACGTCTCTTGTCAAGCAATGATCTTGTTTGGCGGATGAGGAAGAAGTGGGATGTGTGAAATGTTGTGTGCCCAAGAGAAAAAAATGTCTATTCCAATATAAAGAAACTGCCCAACACCCACCCACTGTCCTCGACCATTTTGTATGGCAGTCAAGATAGTTTGGAGGATACCAATACTTTTCAAAATATTGACGTCTGCCAAGTTACTGGCCATGGCCCAGTGGTGTACTTCTGTTGATTCCACCTGCCTCCATCAGAATCTTGTATCCTCCTCCCTCCTGCAGTGCCCCCATGTATCCTAAAACTCATTCTAGTAGGGTAGAGAATCCTAATTAGCAGGTTTTTAACACCACAGAGGGCTGTAAGGAAGAAAGAAGCAGCCCAAATTATGCTTATGATGGATTGGGAGGTACACTGGCAGAGTGATCGGTTTCCTTAAGTTATATACTGTTCTGTTAGTGCAATGCAGTGTTCTGGGTGGTTAACAGATAAATGAAACAAGCTACAGAGACAGCAAAATCATAAAATAAAAAGAGCAGATAGAGATTTACATCATTGGATCTTGGCCAGTGTCTATCATATACAACAACAACAGCAACAACAATTATAATATGATGTCAAATTACAGTACTTCTAATTTATAGTAACATAGATACAAAGTACAGTGGTACCCCAATTTAAGAGCAGCTTGACTTAAGAGAGGAAAATTGTTGGCATTTTAACTGCCGCCTTACAAATTTTAGATATGATCTGCTCAATTTACTTTTTTTTTTTTTTTTCATTTTTTCAACTATTTTTTCAATTTTTTAGATAGGTACCCTGACTTAAGTTCAATTTAAGAGCATGCATTTGGAATGGATTAAATTCGTAAGCTGAGGTACCACTGTATCTGTATGTGATACTTAGAAGTGGTTTGTCAGGTTTTTTTCCTCTGGTGGTTCAGACTGTGAAGCTTATTTGGGATCACACAGTCGCAAGGGATGGAAGCCCATCAGCCATATATACAATTCGGATAATCTCACCTGGCTTTAGGATAATCTCAACTGGACCCCGGCACTTGCCTGAGTCTACAGCCAGGTGCTCCAGCCTACTGAGCCTAAAGCTGTTCACACCTTAAAGAAAGAAAGGCCGTAAAGATTTTACAAAGTTGTATGCCAGAATCTAGCTCCCTCCTTCTGCTTGCAGTTTGTTTGTGCAACACTGTGATTTTGTCTCGAGCCGGCATTAAAAAAAGGACCAGTGACAATTTGGACAGCAGATAGTTTAATATTTGTTTCTTTTGGGGTTCTTTTATGGGATTACCTCTTTCATTTTCATGTCATTCATGCACAGGTCCTTTCAGTATATATAAGAGGCACTGCCTCTTCTGAGTCATTTTCTTTTATTTTCCCCCATTTGTATTTTATGGCACCAGTAGTCCAAAAAGCCCTTATGAACCCTTAAAAACCAATTTGAAAAAGCAAAGACGCAAGGCAGCAGTGAACCGATATTCTCTCAAGAACAGATGGCAATACAAGTGACAATAGCTACCATCCACGCACGACAGTAGCATGCTGGTGCATCCACAAAGTCATTCCACCTACCACCCTGTCTGCCCTAAGAGAAACAGGCAAAAAGCACCCATCAAAACATACAGCTTGATCAGAATAAATATGCAGTAAATTAATCAAATAACAATGTTAAAAAGTCAGTCAAATAGGGAAAACACCCACCTTCCCCCACACTGTAAAAACATAACAGAATTAATTCTGTGAATATTCTTAGTCATCCAGGTGAGTTTATCTGGAGGTTGTCATGACAACTGGACTTCTTTTCCTGAGAGATTGAAATGTTTCACTGCTCATCCAAGCAGCTTCACCAGTCTGAGGAAAGTTAGTGGCAAGTCCTACATTTTAGAGTTCACCTTCATTTCACATCACCTGGTCTGAATAGGCTCATAAGTTGGACAATATTAACCTATTCAGACGAGGGTGATGTGAAATGAAGGTGAACTATAAAATGGAGGACTCGCCACTAACTTTCCTCAGACTGATGAAGCTGCTTGGATGAGTAGCGAAATGTTTCAATCTCTCAAGAAAAGAAGTCAATTTGCCATGATTCAATTTCTGGGTAACAGAATTAAGAAACACAAAATCCCCTCTCCTGAAAAATGAAGAAAAGCACACAAGCAATCAAAGACAAAAAATAGTCGAAGCCTCCACCCCAAACTACTAGAATATAGGGAGAATATTATTCCCCCTATTACTTATTATCTTCTCTTCTCTTCTTTGAGCCCAGCAGTCGGCAGCAAAAATAATGGAAAGAAATGGGGGGAAAGTCTCCCCAAAAATGAAGGGGGGAGGCAAAATTAAAAAAAGATTCAAAATAGAGGAGGCATGAGGAGGCAGCACAATCCAATATGGAGGGCACGTGTTGCTCAGCATTAGCACACAATAATTCCAATCACAAGGAGCTATTAAAGTTAAGGCAAACCAAATAACTGCATGGGGCTCTCTTTTGTTAATATTATCAATCATTCATGTTTAAGAGACTCCCCACACCCGGAATCAATGAAAGAACATGAAAATAGAGCCTCTTTTGTATTAGTTTCCTTCGTGTAAATATGAAAGGCTCATCCCTGTAACTTATAACCTTTAGGCAGAAGCATAATTCTTTTGGGGAACAGAGACAATCTGACCTTTTCAAAGGCAAGTCCCAGATTTCGAAATGCTGTAGGAAGAGTGTTATACTTGGTGTATGAGGAAAGAGTATCTTGATGCTGTTATCATATGTATGTTCTTCTGTTATAGATGCCCCCATATCCTTCTTCAATAATATTTGTTATGTCTGCTTGTATACTGCCCCATAGCGTAGAGCGAATGATAGGGATCAAAACTGTAGTGTTTTCACTCTTCAGTAGACATGGATTTAAAGCAACAGTCCCCAGCCTTTCTGGCACCAAGGACTGGTTTTGTTGCCGTGTGCACATGTTCTGTTGCACCCCAAAGATAAACACAATGATTGTGCAGGGGACCAAAAGCGTAGTGTGGAGGGGAAAGTGTTTGCACCTTTATAGGAGCCTTGTTGACTGTGCATCCTAGTCCCTAACAGGTCATGGACCAGTACCAGTCTGCAGACTGGGGGTTAGGGACCCCTGATTTAAAGGACCTGTTAGCTCTTTTATCTCCCACCCACACCCATCTTGGCCAAAATATGCCTGCGCCATAAATTTTAATTTTAATTTTAATTTAAGCATTAAAAAACTCATCACCAGGAAATAAAATAAAATATACGTTTTTTTCTATAGTGGTTGTAATCAGACCCCCACCACCACCACCACCACCACCATAAACAGGGTACTGCCGTTTATAGAGAGCAAGAGTAACAAATCTTTCCACAGTCTTTAACTGTCAGACGAAGGCTCCCCTGTACCTGTCAGGCACATGTTTTATGTGTCGACACCAGAGAGTAAACAGAATTTGCTGGTCCTCACCTCAGCAAACTGCAGTTGCCTCCTGATGGACTGAGCTATGAAGGAGCCTAAGACAAATATGTCTCCCATTTCTGTCCAAGGGACTTTCTAGCCGAGTCCTAATTGGAGCAGGTACTAGCCTTAAGGAAAGTATCTGTGAATGATACTGACCTTTACCATTCATCTCTTGAGCTTGTCCTACCCTTTGCTGAGCTCTTCTGTGCACGCTGTTCATTCCTGGGAAACAGCAATGTGGAGTCCCTGTGGTTTGTCATTGTTACATCTGTATTTGACATCCCACTGATACCTGTGGCCTGAGGAGAGGGTGTTATATGAAGATTTACGCACTTCCTGCTATGAAATGGATGGCTTTGGGCCCTTTCACAAAAAGCCTTATCCACAGCCCACCCATTGTTCCATATAGCTCAGTATATATCAGTATCCAGGTTCAGGTCTCATGAGAAGCAGAAATTCAATAGAATTCTGGCCTACTGAAAGATGAGGCTGCAACTGGGAAGGGGAGCAAGTGGGGCGTCTTCTCTGGGGCACAATGCTGGGGGAAGTACCAAAATGAAACAGGGTTCCTGGCTGCCATTGGGACTTTCAAGAGAGGGTACAGAGCAGCTGAGCCCCTGGGGCTGAACATGGGATCTTCCTGGTGGGTGGGGTGATGCCTGGACGCTATCAACAGCCCAGCTTCCCACACTCACCTGCCTCCTCCTCTTCCTCCCCATCTCCTGCCTCCTCAACCCCCTGGCCAGTGGTTCTCATTGGGACTGGCTGCCATCTGGTCTCCTCCACTGCTGCTCCAGGGCAGAAGGGACATGTGTGGCTCAGCTCCCAGCCCCACTTGCCCACGTTTGGGAAGCAACTGGTGTCACTGCCACCTCCACTGCTGCCTGCATTTTACACCACAGGAATTGTGGATCCCTCAACTCACGGCTTTGCAGTGGTGCAAAAGCATGAATCGGAGGCACGGATCCACATGATTTCTCATGATTTTGATATGCAATAATCTCTAAAACGCTGTCATTTCCTTAGCCCTAATCTGTGCCCACACACTACAGCACAGAATGGTTCATTCATATTTTGAGCATGAAGGTGACCATGAGTGTTGCAGAAAGAATATGTTGGCCCACATTCATCTTTGCCCAGGACCCATGCAGATGAGCTGTGGTGCTATGGATATGGGATGTATGGTGTGATGTCATATTTTGGGAAGGATCCTAGTTTAAACTCATGTGGTCCACAACAACTCCACGCCATAGATGTATTTTGTTTTATCATTAAGATGCTGTGAAGTCCCGTCCCCCCATTTTTCAAAATCAATATTGTGACCTATATTTTGTGCCCATTTAACCATACATTCCTTCACTGTCTCTTCCTGAGTATCAAAGTCGAGTAAAAAATTATATAAGCATTTAATATGTTTTTCTTTTGTTTCTATAAGAATTCTGTCGAAGGGTGTATTTTCTAAATAAAAACCTTGTTGATCATCTTTTGCATATCTAGATATTAACTGAGATCTTGTCCACCATCTCATCTCCACTCCCTGCATCTCCAATTCTTGTTGTGATTTTAAAGTTCCGTCCAATTTTAAAAGATCTCGATACCTCAAAATATTCTTGTCATCTCTGAAAGGTGGAAGAGTAAATGCTTCTATTGGTGTCACCCACCAGGGGATTTTCATATACATCTGCTTCTTTATTTTACTCCATGACCATAACAAAGCTTTCCTTATTATGTGGTTCCTGAATTGTTTAAAGTCCTCTACTATGTTATACCATAAGAAACCATGCCATCCCCATTTCAGATCATGTCCTTCTAATTTTAACAATCTTGTATTTTCAAGTGTAATCCACTCTTTAATCCATGTCAGGGATGTCGCTCTATAGTATAATAATAGGTTTGGGAGCCCCATTCCTCCTCTTGATTTATGATCTTGTAAAGATTTCCGCTTTATCCTCGGTCTCTTGCCCTGCCATATAAACTTGGAGATGGATTTCTCTAAATCCTGGAATATTGATTGTTTTAGTACTATTGGAATTGTTTGGAACAGGAATAATAATTTAGGGAGAATGTTCATTTTATTTGTTGCTATTCTTCCTAGCAGTGATAACTGAAGATGTTCTCACTTTTCCAAATCCTTTTTAATCTCTTCCTTTACTCTTAAATAATTGTCTTTCATCAAATTACTAGTCTTTTTTGATATAATTATGCCTAAGTATTTTACTTTTTTTGTTTCTTGGAACTTTGTAATCTCTAATAACTCTCCAATCTCCTGTTCTCTCATGTTTTTAGTTAGTATCATAGTTTTTTTTTCTGATTAACTTTTAAACCAGCTACTTCTCCAAATTCTTTAAGTTCCTTCATCAAACTTTCTGAAGAAATTAGTGGGTTTTCTACAACTATAAGTAGGTCATCCACAAACGCTTGAATCTTGTATGTTTCTCCTCTTACACTAACACCTTTGATTTCCTCTGAAATCCTCACTTGATGAATCAGCAATTCTATTACCATCAAGAAGAGAATTGGGGAAAGTGGACACCCTTGCCTTGTGCCTTTCTGAATATCAATTTTGGATGTGCACTCTCCATTGATTTTAATTTTTGCTGTTTGTCCTACATATATAGCTTTGACTGTATCTACAAACTTCTGCCCCATCTCCAACCTCTGCCCCATCTCCAATATGGAAAAGAAACCTGAAGTTAACCAAGTCGGTTACCTTCAAGGAAAATATATATAAATTATTTTATAGGTGGTATATGACCCCGGTCAAGTTGGCAAAAATGAATGTTCAAATCTCAAATTTATGTTGGAAATGTAAAGAGAAGGAGGGCTCATTTTATCATATGTGGTGGTTATGTAAAAAAACAAGATTATTTTGGATGTTAGTTAAACAAATGTTAGAATGTGTTCTAGAGATAAGTCTTGAATTTAAACCAGATATTTTCTTATTGAATATCTTGCCTGAATCACTAGAACAAGGAAAAACATATGTGGCTATTCATATGATAACCACAGCAAGATTAGTCTTTGCCAGATCCTGGAAGGAACCTGGAATACCATCTCAACAGGAATTAATGTTTAAAATTTTAGAAACAATAGAGATGGATAAATTATCAGAATGCTTAGATGTTTCCAGGAAGAATAATCACCATAAAGTCTGGGAAAAATACTATGTATGGATGAAGAAGAGAGAAAATAATAACAAAAGCTAGAGAACTAAGAAAAAGCATTATTGTACATACTTCATGATATACATGAGTCAGTTTAGAGGTGTAGAAATATTTAAACTAGTAGCAATTAGATATAGGTGACTACCAACTCACACCTCTCTGTATTTTGTACCCCCCCTTGTTTATGTTTCCCTATACCCTTTCCCCAATTCGTCTGTATCACAAATAATAAAACATGGGGGGGGGGAGATGCTGTGAATTGAGGGGTATGTTTTTTTTTCTTTCCCTCTATGAAAATAGATGGGTCAACAATTTAGCTGTACTTACAAGGGAACGCCATATAATAATCAAGTGGAACAATCAAGACCCATGTTTTGGATTAATGTAGTCATCTAGTTCTGTATGAACCAGGTGTTTGCACAATGGTGACACCATGCATTGAGAGATCCCCAGTGGTCTGCACAATGGTGAGCCCTCCAGCTGGCTGGTGATTTATTAGGTATTCCATGTAAGATTTCTGATGATCTTCTTCATGTCCTTATACCATATACAGTGGTGCCTTGTATAAAGGAATTAATTCGTTCCAAATGAAATTATGTTAAGCAAATTTTCCTTTATACAAATTCCCATAGGAATGCATTGAAAATAGAGTGATCCCATTTTTATGTTGTACAGATTTTCCCCATTGGCGATTATGTTAAACAAATTTCCCCATCTCCGGAATTTTTATGTTGTACAAATTTTATGTTATACAAGCTGTTTGTTATACGAGGGTCCACTGTATATGCATTCTGTCAACACATGTGAAATCTATTATTTGACACTTATTCAGAAAGGGTGATATAAATGAATCACAATGCAGGAGTAAAGGTATTCTTGAAATGCAGGTCTTCTGCACTATTTTCCCCCTATGAATATTAAACTTGGGGATTGATTTTCAGGGCTGGGTGGTCTTTTCCAGAGCCAGATTCCATCTATAAATATTTTTGTTCACTAATTTTCATAATAAGCAGACAGTGTTGAAGATGATAAATTATAATAAAAAACCTTTAATTTATCTATATTTATTTATTTATATTTAGACTTATTAACTGTCCAGCTGTCCCTCAGGAACTCTGGGCGGTGTACAAAAAATTACAACGTAAATTGTAATGTGTAATTATAATGTAATTATGTAGCTAATAAATAATGTTGCAAGATATTGTGTGTTTTATTTCATAAACCTGATGGTCATTTATTTATTTATTTATTTATTTATTTATTTATTTATTTATTTATTTATTTATTTATTATACTTATTAACCACCCAATTTTCCCATAGGGAACTCTGGGTGGTGTACAGACGTCACCCAGCACTGACTACCCCACTACATAACAAACCCCAACAATAATAAACAGTCAGGACCTAACAGAATACAATAGTATACAAATACCATGTAAATATACTAAAAGAAATAACAGGATAAATAACAGGATCCGGCAAGAAAACTGATGCCCGCAGTTAAAAAAGAAACAAAAAGAAAACATTACAGTGTGCTCAATTAAATTAATTTTAAGTAACATTAAAAACTATAGATTGAAAAATGTTAAGCCAATCATGACTGTAATATAGTTCTGTAGTTTAAATTGTTTATTTTTTTAGAAAATTGCATTTAAATCAATGTTACTAATTTAATGTATAATAGAATAATAAAATATCCTAAAAGCTCCCCGCCAACCCATAGGGAGGGGACATGGAACTCATGTTTGACCTGAGTGGCACAGACCCCCTAGTTGTGGGTCTGATACTACCGTGTTTCCCCGAAAATAAGACCCTGTCTTATATTTATTTTTTCTCCAGAAGACACACTAGGGCTTATTTTCAGGGGATGTCTTACTTTTATTAAATATAATATGCTTGAATGTCAGCCCTGCACACAACCATAGCCACGCCCATCACTAGGTCTTATTATCAGGGTAGGGCTTATATTTAACAAATGCATAGAAATCCTGCTAGGGCTTATTTTTGGGAGAGGTCTTATTTTCAGGGAAACAGGGTAGAGTCACCCTGGCTTCTTCTTTTCTCAACATCTCAGAGAAAGAATTCAATGTTTGTTTAAACATTCTCTCTCTCTCCCCCTCCATTTTGCTGTGGGGAAAACAAGCTAGAATGCTGGTGGCTGCTGTGTTTCTTCTGGAGGAAACAGACCCTGGGATGTGGGAGCCATAGCCTTGCTTGTCCAGGATATGCCAGGGGTTTCCTTGGAGCCTCCAGTTGTGCTCATGGCCTCCCAGGAGCTTTTGGTGATTCAGACAATTGCCTTTCTCTGACCTCTTTGGGGCTTTTTGCCCACAAAACCTGTGGTCCAATACAAACCTCCAGTCCTTTAGCACAGGGATCTGCTAAGAAAGTATGTTCAAAGTTGAGCCACTTTCAGCATAATTCCTAGCATCTCTGACGTCTTCTCATCTCTTCTTGGTGATTAAAATTGATCTTCAAAGCTGCTAAGAATGCCCTCCATCTGTGATTCTTCTTGGATGAGCAGCTTTTTAAATATGGATGTTATTTACAATGCATATCGCCCTACCATCACAGGAAGCATATATAGGTTGTTAGGTTGTCCTTACAAGGTTTTCCTTACAATTGCAGGACAACATATCACACACACACACACACACACACACACAGAGGACAATCTATACAAATTGTGATTCATCATGACTCATGATTGGCTGGGGCTGATGAGTCACTGAATTGACAGATCAACGAATTTCCAGTGATGAATCAACTTCTCTCCCATTTTTCTGGAAGTTGAGTCATGGAAACTGGACTTCTTTTTCTTGAGAGATTGAAATGTTTTGCTGTTCATCCAAACAGCTTCGTCATTCTGAAGAAAGCTAGTTGCAAGTCCTCCAGGCCTGGTGCTGCCCCAAATGGGCCTCTGACAGAAATGGGAGACATTTTGACCTCTTGTTGCTCTGGTCTGAAATAGGCTCATAAGGTAAACAATGGCCCAAATAAGCTTGTTATGTAAACAACAGACTCAATCGCTTTATGGTGAACCATGGCCTAAAGTGCTGAAACCCATAAAGTCATTAAAGCCATAAAGTCATAAAGCCATAAAGTCATGAAACCCATAAAGGTCATTGGCTATGGCCTTGGTGGTGAAGAAATGAATTATTTTTATTTGTCTAGGTATTGTTGAAATCACAGCCTGATAAGTGGCAGATAGACTGTGCCTAACCCCCCACCTCTGTTGAGAGAGGGGTTTTTAATACTCACATGAATGACTTCCCTGACTCCTCTCTCAAAGCACCTATCTTCTCTGTCTAATATATGTATATCCTCATCTTTGAAAGAGTGCCCTTTGTCCTTCAAGGGGAGGTGTGCTGCTGATTCTGGTCCTGAACTGTTACCCCTCCTATGTTGGGCCATCCTTCTGTTTAATGGCTGTTTAGTTTCTCCAATGTAGAGGTCTGCACAGTTCTTACTGCATTGGACCACATATACTATATTTCTCCTTTTGTGTTTTGGCATCGGGTCCTTTGGGTGGACGAGTCTCTGGATCAGCCTGAGACCAGACCCAATGGAAGTCTCTGGATCAGCCTGAGACCCAGACCTGACGGAAAAACCTAGCTGGCGTGTCTGAGAAGCTTAAAGGGATTTTTAGCAAACATCACATCCCTGTTTATTTCAAACCCACAAACACACTAAGGCAGAGATTCTTGTCTAGCTAAGGAGCCTATAGTGCTACACAATTATGTCAGTAATTGTCAGTGGATCATGACAACGTCCTCATGTACTCTCACGTTGTGACTAGCTGTTGCCCAGCTCTATTGCTGTGTAACTTGTATGCCATGGGTGACTTTAGATTTCCTCAAAGGGGTACTGAGAATAGAAAGTGTGAGAAGTTCTGGCTTAGAGGATGAGGCCTGTAATGACAGGTTTCATTACCACATAGGCCAAGAACTTTTAAACATTTGGTTTTCCATTTGCATTGCTCCATTGTTTAAATCTCTTTCTTTCTTTCTTCCCTCTTTCCTTCCTTCCTTCCTTCCTTCCTTCCTTCCTTCCTTCCTTCCTTCCTTCCTTCCTTCCTACTGCACATTCTATACCTACCACTACTTGCCAAGGAACTGATTTTCTTTTCCCTGAGTTTCTGCCTTAAGGCAAGCAGGTGACCTATACCTGAAACTAATCACCTTCTCTTCTACATCTGTCTCAGCACAGATAAAAGGGTGCAGGAAGCTCACCCAAGCCAGTTCTGTCTTGAACCACAAATCTTGACTATGGGGAGGGTTGCCTTATCTTTTGACAACCTTCAAAAGGCCACATCTGCTGGAGGGCAGAATGCTACCATGGTCTTCATCCTTGAGAGATACAGTTGACAGAGTCAGGCATCCAACAAAAAACAAGGAGAACCTCCACTCCTCCCCATTAATTTATTTCAGTACCCTTTTAGAAACACGAGGTCAAATCTCTTACTAAAGCACTTATGGCATGGCAGTTTGACAGTGCTAGCAATGAAGGTACTTGTGATTCAGTTGTGTGAAGGGCTTTGTGCATCCACGTGCAGAATCCCAATGGCTAGAAACCATGTGAAAAGCATGGGGGCAGGGGCAGCTGACTTATTATGCTAACTGCTCAAGCAGATGAGAGTGAGACACACAACTAAAAGATATAAAAGCCCCTCAAAATAAGATGTCAGCATGAATTGAATGATGTGTGCATCTTATCAAGAATGAGTGACAGCCCTAGTTGGTCAAAATGGGTGTCACAAGTTGCCCCCACCAGGAAACGAACATGCACTATTTGTCCCAAAAGTAAATATGCAAATCACACGCTGTTTTAATTTATGTTTACATCTGAAAATATGTAATTTAAAGTTTCTCTGAGTGATTGTACAAATTAACATGCTCGTTGGTTGTGAAGGCTTAATTTGGAAAGGGGGAGATGTGGAAAGTTGCTCTGACATTTCTTTTATCTCACATTCATTTGAAGTTGGTTCTGTAATACGTTTTAGACACCAGGCTTGGCAGTAAATCTTTAATTCCATCATGGAAAATGTGGCTGATGTGTGATGTCCTTGTATGTGTAAGGTTTTTAATCAAAGGACACCAGGGCTGGGCAGCTCTCTTTCTCTCTTATTAAATGTGTTTGTGGGGAGTTCCCCTCAAGGGAGAAGATGGAATGTTCCAAGCGCCCAGGCAAAGCTCATCATTTCAGCGATTTAGGCGGCACCCTGACCTGGAAATGGCTCCTGTGGAAATTAGCGTGACTTACCTCTTGAGCATGGGAGGGGCTGTAAACATGGGGCGGATGCGGAACTCCTGGTGTGATGACTCCGCAAGTGGCTCAGCAGCAAAATGCAAAAGCCGTTCAGCCTTTTTATTACACGGCTGAGGCAGTAATGGTCAATAAATATAAAAGAAAAGAGAGTGGCCATTACTGCTAACATCCCGCCTGAGGGGCTGGAAGCAGAGGTATCGCTGTGAAGCGCCTGGTGAGAAAGAAAACGGGAAGGAAAACATGTCCTGAGAGATGTGGCTCCAGTCATGGATTTAGCCACAGCCATTCGGCCTCTGGACCTACAGGAAAGGCATCGGGGAGGAATCGGAAAGTAGCCTGGCATGTCTTGTGGTGGTTTTACTAAAGAGCAACTTTAAAATAGAAATGCTAGGTACTTCGTAAAAAGTGTTGACCTCCCTTGCTCTGAATAAGTCTGTCATAAAGAAAACACTCCTTCTAGAGTGTTTTGGAAGCTTCCACTCCCAATTCTTTTGGAGCCTTTCAGGGCATGTGTTGGTTAAGTTAGCGCTGTACGATCCCTGTGCAAGTCAGGGGGGCAGAATTTGGGATCAAGTGCTAGATGCAAAATTCAACTGGATGGGGTATGTTTGGAAGCCATGCTCTGAGAAAGAGGGGCCAGGTCAATAGTCTCATGTTCTCTGAGACATTGTGGTAGGCCCTTGTGATACTGCTGCTGCTGCTACTGATGATGATGATGATGATTTATATCCCACCCATCTGGCCCTATGGACACTCTGGGCTTCTTACAACAAGAGAAACAGCCATGATATCACAAGGGCAAGCCAGCATTGTCGTGGAATAGCCATCAGAGAAAGACAATAATTATAAAATGATACGGTATCCACTCTCTGAAATACATTAAGCATTAATCACACCTTGCTGAGAGGAACAAAAAAGTCCCAAAACAAAACCCTGCACAACTGGTGGAAGTTGCAAATACTTCTGTGGTTGGCAATTAAGAAGAAATTGTAGCTGGAAGGGCTTAATTCCAGGTAGAACTGAAGCAAAGGAATGGTACCTTCTCACCTGCCTAGCAGGCTGGAGGCCTGTCTGTCCTTCGAACTGCTTGCAGGAGAGGTTTATGTGTTCTGAATCAGATCATAGGAATGGGGGAAACTAACGCTTATCTGGGCAGGACCCAGTAAATGACTTTAATCAGCTGATGTCCTTTCAGTGACAAAGGTCTAAGCTATTAAGAACTTCCCTTTAAAAACCTCATCAGAACAAGTCCAGTAGCACTGGCATTGTTTGTTATCATAGTGAGCAAAATGAACACTGTTGAAGAACCCTTCAAGTCTCCGCAGCAGCTATAATTGGTTCTCTGTGCTCATTTAGTGTTTGACTTTTCAAATGCTTACAATGGAAGCCTGGAAGGTAATTTCTCCCGTGCTCCAAAGAGATGGCTGCACCTCTGCCACCGTCAAAGGACACCATGCCTATCTTAACGACAGCCTGGGAGCCAAATCCAAAAATGTCACTTCACACACACATCACACACCATTGGCCATGCTTCCTAAAACAGGAAAGAGACAATTTCCATACATGCCCAATATAAGAAATATGAATTGAGACGGCTGGAATGAATTTTAAATTTTGCCTGCTTTCCTACAGAGACAATGGGAGGATATGGTTTGCTCACAGAAATTTTCCATTTTCTATGTTTCATTGGCAAATTTCAGGCCACTTTCACAGAAAGGGGGAAAAACATTTTCAAACTCCCCCTGGGACAGTCATGCATGGGGGGGGGCTTGTCCTGGTGACATTTTCAGTTCCAAAAATAGATCCAGTTAATACTTTTAAATTCAGATTTTTCTTCAGCAATAAATAGCCTAGTTCTCCATTTCCCCAGATTGCTTTAATCACACCCTCTCCCCACCCCACCCCACCCCAAAAGATGTGACATGGAGATGACGTTGGGGTGGCTTAGAAAACAAGACCTCACCCATTGCACCCCTGCCAATGGCTGGCCATTGTAGGCAGCCAGTGAATGCTTGGACTTGGGCTGATTATCTGTAAGAATCCATCTCAGCATTGCTCAAAGTAACATTTCAGCTGTCTACAATTGGATGGAAGCACCTTATTTTGGGAAATGACAACATTATAGGACATTATCCCGTGATGTGTAGCACTGAGTATGGAAAATAAGCCCAACTTGAAGTTTTGTAGCATTTATTCTTTTTCTCAGTTTCTCACACAGCAGAATGCAGCAGAGATCCAGACAACACAATTTTGTTCATTTGGGCCAAATGGTAACCTACAGGAGGCCTCCTTACTCATTATTCACTTTCTTGGGGTTACTCAGTATACTCAAAGAAAGAGGGGTGGCCCCAGGAGCAGGAGAGGAGTGGCCTGACCTATTAATACAGAGAATCCACTCCTTTTGTTCATGGGTCTATTTTGAAACTGGCCTGTTGGTTTATCATTTCATTCATTTATTATATTTATATCTGCCTTTTTGGCCATCCGTTTACCGTTTTGTGTAGCATAGAACCACCCTCCTTATAGCCATTAGTTCATTTAAGTTTCCTTTTCAGAGACACACAGCCAGGCAATCCTGGGTCAAGAGATCACAAATTAAAATAGTTATGTTAGTATATTCATATAATACATGTCAGAGTAAGCAGCTAATAAAAAGCATATGCAAAGCAAATTACAGTATATGTCTTCTGCATAGATAATATGGGGCCCCTCTGGGTTAACTACGCAAACCTTTATTCTTCTCCTAGTTACCTTGCAGAAGAGACTGTGCTTGGATCAGGGCTCTTCAGCAGCCCAGAGGCTGATGATTTTAAATCATGTTCCACTGCAGGAGTGGAAAAGAGGACTGTTTGTTTGTTGGGAGGCTTTTTGCTTAATGACGTCCAACTGCATTTATTGTATTCTCTTTCCTAACTCTCTCTAGCCTGGCTTTTTAGTCCAAGTGGCCCACATACGCAACAGATCCCATACAGTCCAAAAACTCAGTAACAACATCCCCTTGTGGCATGTTTCCAAAGAAGCTTGTACAAAGTGAGCCCGTCAAACCATCGTGGTAGTTTCAGATATAACCCAGTGGGCATGTCGATACAGATATGCAGTATATATTGCTCCTGATTTAGCCATTGCTTTGTGGATAAACCACATCATCAAGTTTCCACTAAACTCCCTTTTTCCAAATATGTTTCTTGCAGATGGGTCCAAAAGGAATGGGTGTTGCTCTCTTGACTAGTGTAAACTGCAGACTAGCACATTTATTCTCAGTATGGCCCTATCCACAGGCAATGTGTGGCAGCCATTTTAGAATGTTGGGGCTCAAGAGAGGTACAGTCGTCCCCTGCCATTTCGTGTTTCATATACTGCAGTCCCAGTATATTGCAGGATCGCAGTATATGAAGGCAAAGGCTCCTGGGGCAAGCTGCACGGGCCTGTTTGATGCCTCCTGCACTTACCCCAGGCCTGGTGCTGCCCCAAATGGGCCTCTGACAGGCTTCCTGGGCTTGTCAGAGCCCCAGAAGTGGTTTCCGGAAAACCGGAAGTGTCTTCTGGATCTTCCGGAAGTGAGTTACAGTTCACCGGAAACCACTTCTGGGGCCTCCGACAGGCTTCCAAGGCCACACAACCTGAAGCCCCTAAACGAGCCTGGTGGTTTAATTGTGCTGGCGTACCCTATCCCAGTGCCAGTACTGAAGTAAGATTCAGCTACTAGACCCACTGGATTTTGTGTACAAACCTGAGATAGCACTCTGCTGTCCTTCTGTCATTGAGAGTGGATGATACCTTGGGTTCCCACATGATCCTGGACTAAGACCTCTGGAAACCTCCACCACTAGGTGTGCTGGCTAAGGTTTCCTGGGGACCCCATGGTGGGAAGCACTGGCGTAGCACTGTTACAAAGAGACTCATACATATCTTTCCTAAGACCATCCAACATACTATTCTCATCAAACTATTTAGCCATCTAGATTTTGGGGAATCTATCCAGCCCATGTGAATTTGGGCATAATCCTAAAATCACGTATCAGGAATTAAAAGCCACTGAATAGACTGGGACATACCAGTCTATATACCAGTGAGTAAGCATGCATAGGCTTGCATGTTAGGGACCCTATTACATTGATTTGAGTAACAAAAAACAAACAAACACCATGCCATTTATAAGTCATTCTCAGAACAGCCCTAGCTAGAGATGGGCATGAACCAGAAAACCCATGGTTTGGGTTCATCTGGTTCGGGCCCACCCTCGGTTCGGTTTCGTTTCGTTTCGGGTTTGGGTTTGTATAATTTTTAAAAAAAAAATCGTACAAATCCGAACCGGTTCAGGCGGTGGTAGACTGTCCCACCTCCACCTATGGAGCCCTGGCCACGGCCAGAGCTCCGGAGGCAGTGGTGAGACTATCTACTACTGCCTACAGAGCCCTGGCCCTATCCCAAGTAGATAAAAGACAGTTTAAAAAAACATTTTATATTCCAAATAGTTCTAAATTAAAGCAAATGTGATCATTTAAATACAAGCACCACAAATAAACTAAAAGAAGAAAGACTGAAGATATGGGTTTTGTGTTTTCGTTTATGATTTTATTGTGAGATTATTTCTCCATTTTAGTTTTTCTGAATAAAAGTTTTTTTAAGTGTCAGGAATGATTTAGTAATAAGCTGTAGAAAAACCTGTCCTTGCTTAAAATGATAGTACATTAAAGTTATGCTGAAATGCAGCGTAGGAGCCCACCTTATGCCTGCAGGTAGTAAAAAAGCCACCAATAAATCAATACCTTGGCTGATAGTCTTCATTCGGTGAAACTCGCTTGCTAAACAAGGTATCCCTGTCTGTTCTACTTTGTCAGCAATGGCGACGGATAATGTGAGTTGTTATATAGCCTGACTTGTGATGTCCCTATAAATTAGTGGTCTCTAAAAGGGCATGTTATTAACAGTGGTGCTCAGATTTGGCAGACTCAAGATTGTGCCTTCCGTTCTTGCCTGAAATCCTGTTGCTTCGTGCAGTAAGTTACATTAGAGTAGGCCAATTGAATAAGTAGGAATCTGGTGAAGTCAGATCTTATGTATATTCTATTGGCCCAAATGGACCTACACCTGTTGCCATTTACTATGCTAACATAACTTGCAACTAGACTAGGCCCATTTAAATCAATGGAACTTATGGAGTAGTTCACTCTTCAAGTGCCCACAGATTCAGTGGGTCTACTCTAGTGCACTTACCTTGATTAGCAACAGGATTTCTGCTATGGAGTCAATATATCTAACATATAATCAACCCTCTTTCTCGGCTTCTTGCAACCTTCTCAAGTCTTGCCTGTTCATGAGGTCCCCAAGGTATGGCCATATCCATTTAGTCATGTTTGTTTCTGGCAAGAGAGATAAACAGTCACCAGGCTGCTGCTGAGGAGCACTGTATTGAGTCTCACTGATGAGAGGAAATTCCAGGTTTAAATATCATGAGCTGAAACTCTGGAAGAGGTGCCACCACTCCCAGAAGAATGAGACAATACTAGCCTGATGTGTAACATGTCAGAAGAAGTGAGATCTGCAACTAATTGTTGCAATGCATTGGGCCTCACACTCCAGTATGCTGTGTTCTCCAGGAATCTTAATTCCATTCTCCAACATCTAAAGGGCTTGAACAAGCCAACCAGTCTCTCAGACACACAGGTGACAGTTTCCCCGGTTTTACTTCTCCCTGGTGGGCTCTTCTGGCTGAAGAGCAGGAAGTGGGTGGGAAGGAAGTTTGGCTTGTCTTAACCTCTCAGAAATTGGTACATTTTTTGTTCCCCTCATTGTAGGCTCTCTTGACTCAAGAAGTCATCTCAACAAGGAATTATAAGGCCTTACACGTTTTCCTTCCTCTAGTCAAGAATGAGGCTAGGAGTTCTTTGCCCTTCAAGGTCCCAGTGGTTTGCACAAATTGCATGTACCTGGCTGCCTGCGCAAATACATGCAACACAAGCCAAGCAAAGAACAACTGCCTTATTTTTCAGAAACATGGGGGGGGGGACCAACCACAATTCAGTGCTTCAGATTTTTAAACGTAGCTACAGTTTCTAATTTTGAGAAATTAACACAATAGTGCAGATTGCACATTTTTGTGTAAAGCATCCTTCTCATCTACACAGACAGCCTAATAAAAATGCCAGGCAATTCCTTGCTGTTCTTGATAGTAAAAATATTATTTCAGTTCCCATTTCCTGTGTTGAAGGTTGAGAAAAGCCAGGGTTTAGATCACTAATGGGTAGCTCAGGAAACAAGGCTGCTGAGATATCTGGATTGAGACCCTTTTTCTACTCTTTTGTGTGATGGCTGGGAATCTTTAATGATGGAGATACTCATAGTTTAGATACCACATATGGTTTTTTTCCTGACTTGTTTCAATAAAACAAAGCTCTATTTGTTTGTTTGTTTGTTTACATCAGCAGCAAACTTAAAATAATATAAAAGCAAATAGACATATATTAACATTATAGGATAAAACACAATAAAACATATGACAGATATACAGGGGCCAATTCCTGGTCAAACAGATATACAGTTTCATCCTAAAAGATGTGCTTAGGTGAAGCCAGAAAGGAAGAGCCAAAGACAATATGAAAGTAATAATACAGTGGAGCTTCGAATAACAAACGGTTTGTATAACATAAAATCTGTAAAACATAAAAAATTTCAGAGATAGGGGAAATTTGCCTAACAGAATCACCTATGGGGCAAATCCGTACAACATAAAAATGGTCGTGATTAGGGATTACTCTGTTTTCAATGCATTCCTAAGGGAAATTTGTATAAAGGAAAATTTGCTTAACAGAATTTCATTTGGAACGAATTAATTCCGTTATACAAGGTACTACTCTTCTTCAAATAAAGCAGAGTTATTTGAAATTTTCATAACCAAAATTGAAAAACAGCCATGCACCACTTTTCTACAGGTAGAAGAAAAAGGACACTGTTTTAGAGGCCTTATGTCATACCTTTTACATCTCATTTAATTGACAAATTGTTTTTTTTATTAGCTAGGTTGTATGTGCATAAGTATTTGATGATGAAACGTCAAAAATCTACTTGAGAAGCTCAATTCGGTGGTGATTTATACAGCAGCGTCAATGTGCATGACGATTCCTACCTTTCAAAAGGGGAAAGTATTTCATACTTCATGGCATGAGTATGACACATTATTCTTGGGTTTTTAATTTTTTCTTCAGTTCAGTCAGTCTTTTGCATTATAGAATAGTTGTTCCTACCCTACCCCTCTCCAGTAGGTGAAATCCCTCATGTAAAAAAGCTTTCCTTCTGTCACATGTTAATAATAATGTGCTTTGAAAACTGGTATAAAAATAATAGAGAAGAAATAGATATTTTATTAAGCAATGCCCATTCTGGCAACTGTTTTGTCATTTTTACTTCACTGTTTTTCCTCCTTATTAGCTATAATGGCCTGGAAATCTGTTTTGAGAAAATAGAGGAAGTAGACATGTTAAAATACTGAACTCACTCACACAACGAAGCTCCCTTATGTGTTAAAAATAATTTGTTCTATTAAAGATTAGGAATGGGTGTAGCGGTTAGGAGACGAGGCACCTTCTGGCAGATCAAGGATGATGGTCTCTCATGGAATCATTGATAATATACCGTTACAGTGATAAAGGGAAGCAATCCAATTAATGTAAAAGGAGGCCTCCTTCTTTTTCCAGACTGCCTGAGTTTCACATGATGTGACAGTAAATGTGCAAGAGCTGACAAAAATGGCCATTTTTTAAATAAAAGAGAGATTCCTCTCAAAAGTTCTCTGCTTGCCTTCCCCTCCCTTCCCAGCTATTTAAAAGCCACACATTGTGATGGTAAATATGCAACAACTGTGAAAAAGAACTTTAAAGAGGTTTTTCCTCAATAATGTCTGTTAGAATCTCCTTCTGGTCACAGTATCCCAATATTCTGTATTCTCCTGCCTAGATCTTGGAATGTTGTTGTTGTTGTTGTTGTTGTTGTTGTTGTTGTTGTTGTTGTTGCCATTCTTTAAGCAAAAGTGGCATGTCACATTTTAATAATAATATGCTAATTGGAGGAATGTGCTAATTCCCCCTCTTCCTTTTTTACCATTACAAAGAAGTAGAAGTCAAAAGTAGAAAAAATAGCTAAATACCTCTTTACTAAAGACAGACATTTGAAGAAGTAAACTTTGCAACTGTAACCATGCTATGCTCTCCATCGTGGGATGTTTGTGGTCACAGCCTGTGGGCACCTCTACCCCCCCATTGTCTTTGTAACTGACAGGTTCCATTCTCTGCTGTCCTCTTCCATGAGTAATAATCACCAGTGAAGCAGAGACATGTTACAAGGAGGTGAAGGTGGGGTTTTTTTGTCATTGGCTGACATGTTCTATGTATATTATAGCTTCTGATTTGCCAAGTGTAATCTCATTTCATTGTCATACAGCAGATTCTTTCACTCGGCTAGTTTTGTGGAGTAGTGGACCTGATACAGATGTCTGCGAGCATCATGGCTTTCCTTGCGTCTCTAAACCTTTTCTCCAAAATAAAAAATAAAATGAAAAATAAATAAAACACCAATTGTTTTTACTATGTTTATATATACTGTAGTTTATATGCCGCCCACTACCCAAATGTGTGTATTAATCAATTACAGTAGGACCCCCGTATCCACTGATTGATTATTCACTGATTCAGTTATCCATGGTTGGCAGAGGAATAAATAAATAAATAATTCAGCAGCTGCAAAGCAACCTACTGTCACAAAGAACAGCTGTAAAGCAAGCTATTGTCATAAAACAGCAGCTGTAAAGCAAGTTACTATCACAAAACAGCAGTTTTGGGGTCATTTTGGCGTTCTCTCTTATCCAGTTTTCATTATCCACGGGAAGGTTTAGAACCAATCCACAGCGGATACTGGGGTCCTCCTGTAATCCATTCTGGAGGGAACAGATTTCAGTGCATTCCTATGGGAAGGATGGGCATTCACACACCTCCCTTGCACCCACTCCAGCCATGCCAGCAAGCATCTTGGAAGGCAGGTGATCTGCGCAACCATGCAATGGCCCCCATTCCACCTACGCCAGCCGCACCAGGTGCTTGGTGGCATGGCTCGAGCGGGTGCAAGGGAGGTGTGTGCATCCTTGCCTGGGTCACCCCTTCCAAGGTGCGGTCTGCGCATTCATGCAATCGGCCTGCCTTCCACCTGCTCGAGCCACACCAGCAAGTGCCCATCCCAACTCGGGTCCGGTGGTTTGGAAGGGAGGTGCGATGGCCACCTCTTCCTACTTCTTGGTTGCTTTGATCTCTTTTGCAGAAATCAAAGGAACCAAAAAGAAGGAGGAAGTGGGGATACAGCTGACTTTAACAGGTCAGACTTGGACAGGTCAGACCTGTCAAAGTCAGCTGTCATTCGTAGGTAGAGGAAACCCTATCTAACATTCGTAAGTTGGCAGTTTAAAAAAACCAAAGGTTTGCAGCCCATAAGTTGAACTGCTCGTAAGTAGAGCTGCTCGTAAATAGAGGTACCAGTATGTGTGTATTCCAAACATAGCAAAAATAAAATTCGTGAGAGCTGTCACATTTTACAGAGTATTCAGGAATATTAATGACCTTTGACAACAACTGGAACTAAAGTTAAACTAAAGTTCAACTCTAACCACATGTGATTTAGTCTTAATCATGTTTTGTTTTCAGATTGTGCATCTAACTAATCCATGTTGACCTAGGTCTCTTGGATGCTTTGTTACTAAATAAGGAATATAAATAAGGAATATAAAGAATATTGACTGCTATATTGCTTTGAAAGTCCCCTCCCCCAATCTCCTGCAGTCTGTGAAAACAGGAAAACATGTATTCTTTTAAATTCACAGTTAATTAAGTTATTTGGTTTTTGATAGTAAATGGATAGAGCAGTATATCTACTACATCAACTAAAAAAACCCTGATAAATTCACCATTCTATTGGTTTCAACCACACTAAAACTTTTTTAGCTTAACAGAAAAAATATGGTGCAAAATGATAGGGATTTGCCCCATTGATTTATCTGGTTTAGGGATGGGCTGGTTAATTCCTTATGGTGATCACATGATGCATGAACCACCATGAACCAAATCATCCTGATTTCTGCCTGTGCACATGTTTCTGGGTCCTTATCAAGGCTTCTGGTTTGTTTTTGTTTGTTTGGTGGGTTTTTGTTTTTGAGTGCAGGTAGGATCACTCCATTTATTCTTCTTTGATGGGTGTGATTACTGGGATTGAACCGAAGCTGATGGCTTATTTTACTTGAGACACTTCACAATTTTAGGAAATTAAAAGTTTCTTCCTGCTTCCTTGTGGGGAACAGAGAGGAAGCAACATTGTTAAAGCTGTATTGCAAGGCTGTTCAACTTTGAACAGGCCAAGGTCTACTTTTCCAGCCCAAAGTGCCTGAGGGCTACTACACTAAAACCTCTACTTAGATTTTTGCCATTCCGAGCACATGCTCATAGGTAAAAACTTTTGTAAGCAGAGCAGCGGTTTCCCATAGGAATGTATTGAAAACCAATTAATTTGTTCTGGAGGGAACAGATCCCAATGTGCCATGGCCCTTGAACTACCCCGCTCGGCTGAGACAGTGGGCTGGCAGACCCAGAACTTTGCTGGGGCAGTGGTGGTCCTTGAGATGCAGGAGGGAGGGGTGGAGAACATATCCCCTCACTTTTTTTATTGATGGCCAGTGGGCTACTTTTGAACCCTTCGCGGGCTGTATTGCTGTATTGCAACAATGGTTTAATAGGCCATTTAGGAGGAGGGGACATTAAAGCTTCTTCACTCCCACCATGGAGAACATGGAGGATGCTTTCAATTTCCCACTGTCATTAAGTAGTGTAAACAAAGCACAGGAGGCGGGAAATAGGCTGATATTTTTGTTTGTTTACTATTTTTCTTTCCCCTGCTTTTCAAAGAGAGAGAAGGGCCTGACAAGGGGTGTTTGAGGTGCCCTGAAACCCCCCCCCCCGGTTATTGCATGTCAATGCAAGAATTGCCTCCAATGACAAACCACATTGCAAAACTGCCCTGTTTATTAACATCTAGCCTAATCTAGGCTGGGACAATTTGGGTACCCACTGTTCCATTGAAGAGGACCTAATTTAATAGAAACCAAGAACCATTATCTCTGAGCTAAGGTAGTGAGTGGTGGGAAGGGGTGCAGTCTTTCAATGTAGCTAGAGAAAGAACAATAGGCATCATGCAAGTCTGTTGCATAATTGAAGAAATTCAGCTGCAGTTGTAGCGCCACCCTTTTGGAGCTCTTGCAAAACCATATGTGAGTTCCTCCTCTGGATTGTTGCAAGGGGAACCAGAGAGTTAATGTAACCATCTCCCACATCCACTTTTCACTGTAGAGACTAAAGACGCCCTTAGGAACATTCAGTGTAATAAAATGAGATAAGCCTGCCCGTTATCTGTGTTTCAGTTACATTCACCGTAGAGCACTTCTTTGATGAGATGGATAGCAGCGACTGAGAGAGTTGGGTGATTACTTATTTCAGGAAAACATTGAGCTGAAGCGAGCATTGGCAATAGCAAATGGCATGCTAGAAATCTGTCACATATGATTTGGTGGCTTTATTATTTTTATGGTAATCCCCATGAATAATTGTCATGCTTGGTGTACACATTTTTCAAAGGATAAGCAAATTGTTACTGATTTATGAATGAAATGAAATACTCATTTTGTGCATTTAGCACAGACATTTTGTCAATAAGAAGTTATAGGAATTTTGTATGCAACAGTTCTTTTGAGAATTTGATGCACCCCCGTCCCCACCTCCTGTGTAAATGCTATACATTTTCACTTGATCAAGCACTTGGTATTTTGGGAGACTGTCTACCTTGATAATGAATGGATGGATGGATGGGTGGCAGGTCGGCATCAAAGAGCGGAAATGCAAATAAGATATCTGCTTTTCTATCTCTCTAATAAATGTAAATCAGTGCCTATTTTCTAGTGCTGTTTTTCAGCTGTGACCTGGAGAAGCAATGAGGAATGCCAGTATTTTTTTAAAAAGGGTCCATGACAGCGGTTTTTAATATTCCAAGATGAGAAGGAAAATTGTACTAGATGATGAATTTTCCTCTACTTAATGTTTTAGAAAAGTAATACTGAGATGCAAAGTATTTTTGCTGCTTTTGGAAAGCTGCCATTGTATTACCATCTATTAAAATTAATTTTCAGCTAAAGTTTTGGAGGCATTTCTTTCTCTTTCTTGCTTGCTTGCTTGCAAAGAAATAGGAGTACAGAATCATAAAATTATAGAGTTGGAATGGGCCTATAAGGCCATCGATTCAGCCCCCTACTCAATGCAGAGATTTAAATCAAAATATATCTGACAGATGGTTGTCTGATTTTCTCTTGAATATCTGGCCTTCCAATTCCTATATGTGTCCTTTATTAAAAACATCAAGTCCTTTCTGTGAGCCACTTCGATTTGTATGTATGTACATACATACGTACGTACATACATACGTACAGTGGACCCTCATATAACAAACGGTTTGTATAACATAAAACCTGTACAACAAAAATTTTTGGAGATAGGGGAAATTTGTTTAACAGAATCATCTATGGGGCAAATCTGTACAACATAAAAATGGTCACAATTAGGGATTACTCTGTTTTCAATACATTCATTCCTATGGGAAATTTATATAAAGGAAAATTTGCTTAACAGAATTTCATTTGGAACGAATTAATTCCTTTATACAAGGTACTACTGTATGTATGTATGTATGTATGTATGTATGTATGTATGTATGTATGTATGTATGTATGTATGTATGTATGTATGTATAATGGCCTCCATTTTCTTCACCATGGCAAGCTCATCCTTGATTGAGGGTCTACCCACTCGTGGCTTGTCTGTCAGGGACATGTGACCACTTTGAAAGTTCCTCTTCCACCTCACAACCATGTCATATGATGGGCTTTCATCCCCATAGACAGCTTTCATTTCCTCATGGATTTGGTGTGCTTTGTTGCCCTTCAAATGGAGGAACTTTATGACACTTCGGGCTTCAATTTTGTTCATCATGCAGGTTGATGTCTCCTACAGCCTGTGGAAAGAAAACTACTTTAGATAAAGATTTGATATTTGCACAAGTATGCCTGTCAATGACACTGATTATGCACAAAAAGTTTCATGTAAATATTTCTATAACTTCTTTATTATAATTAAAACTTTTGGATACCCCCGTATGTATGTATGTATGTACGCATGCATGCATGCTGTCTTCCAGCTTTTTTTCTTGTTGAAAATTTTGTAGTTCTGCCTTTAATTTTTTTCTTTAAGAAACTCCCACATTTTTTCTGTTAGGAATGTCTGCCATTGTACCTTAATTATCATTGTTCCATGTTTATTAAAATTGGATTTCCTAAAATACATGGTCTACATCCAGCTATGTTTCCCTTTTGTTTCCTCTGAAATTACAATCTCAACTAGCACATAGCCCCTTTTCCCTAGAGTTCCCCTTCATGCAGACATGTCCAAACTTCAGCCCTCCATATGTTTTGGACCACAACTCCCACAGTCCTTTGCCATTGGCAATACAGGCTTGGAATTCTGGGAGTTGTGGTCCAAAACATCAGGAGGGCCAAAGTTTGGACATGCCTGCCTTAATGCCTTCTTATACCAAGTCATCTCTATTGGTTAGAATGAAGTCGAGGATAACTAGTAAATGGGACATTTTCATAATAGAAGACTGTGTGGGGGAGAGGGGGTTTAAGCAAAAGATATATTACAGATAAAGTCTCTTTTTGTGCAAGGGATCTGTATACGGAGAGCTAAAAAGTTAAATTTTAAGGCAGCATAAGTTACATGAGTGTACAAGCATAATTTCTACCAATCACTTCAGGCTACTTTTATTGTCTCAACATTGCCGGATTTCATACTAACAAATTGCCCAAATCTTCTTGCATAGCTGTGCAAATGGCATAACAAAATTCCCCAAGAAATCACAGTAGATGCTATCAGTTGCACATTGACTCACCCAATTTAGTGTGCAACTGGAAATGCCAACAGTAACATCTGTATTTGAGGCATTATCTTCCAAAATTTATGCTCTTTGTGCTTCAGCAGCATTCCTTGGTAAGAAGGTGTTGGCCATTGTCTTCCTTGGGCATAACTCTAAACTGTGGCTTAATTTTGCTTGAATGAGTTTAGGTGGACCTTAGACTTGCAGACCTCCCTATCCCCTCCTCTCCTATTGTATGATAAAACATTAAGACAAGAACTAGCTGCACCATGCCCAACCTGTTTCCACAGTTGGGATTTGTCTGTGAAGATTCTCAGTCATCCAGGTGAGTTTATCTGGAAGTTGAGTCATGGCTACTGGACTTCTTTTTGAGAGATACCTCTCAAAAAGATATCTCTCAAAATGAAGTCCAGTAGCCATGACTCAACTTCCAGACACAGTTGGGATTCTACAGTATGATGGAAAACCACAGTGCTCTATTTAGAGTTGTTTACACATTTTACAGTCCTGATTAGCATTGCAAGTCCAGGGCCTGTTTTGGTTAAAAGTGGGCATTTCTTAAGAACAGGCTCTTGAAGTGACCATTGCAAGCAGTCTCAATGACAAAGAAAAAAGGGAGCCATCTGAAGAAGTGACAGTAGCTACATAAGGAGCTTTTGGGGTTCAAAAAAGGAAGGTGTGTGAAATAAGGAGGACACACCATTCTGTGTCAATACAAGCATATTGCTCAGCTTGGTAGGGTCTGGAGGATGGAACGTCAAAAAAGTTTATGTTGTGAGAGATATTTTAAAGATGAAACATGAGACAGCTACATGATGAACTAACGAACTAAATTTAAATAAGTTACTGTACTTCATTGTAATGACCTAAATAATTTTGGCTGCCTCAACCAACACATGGAACAATAGTATTCTTGAAAGATTACAATAGTTGCACAGTGTAAATATGATATTAGGTGGAATGCCATCACAACAGTAGGATAAAAATTAAAACAAATAAAGGTTCAGGGCTTGAAAACAATTCTAAGTCTCTTCAACTTAAAAGAAGTCCAGTCACTCATTGCCATTTCAGGAACTATGGTGTGATTCCAGATAGTGTTGAAAAGAATTCTGAGCAATACATTCTGATCCTTTCTGAACACAAGGCAAATTGTCTCTTGTTTCTGCTTTATAAGGATTCCTGGGGGTTCTTAGCTGCTAAGATTACATTTGCCTTTTGGAAATTGTCATTGTAGGGTGACACTAATGAGTTTTAATTGGATTTGCAATTAAGTTCTCTTTAAAAAAAATACTTATTTTAAACAGAAGGACAGGAAGTATTTACAGAAGTAAATGTAGGTTTTTATAACATCTGTGTTGCTACTGCTGAATGACGGTGGCCTCCATTAAAAACATTTATGCACTAAGTGATGAATTTATATTCAGCAACCTAACATTCTTGTGACAGTCGTGTGATTTTTAAGAGGATCTTGTATATCCTGTTCTTGTAACCTTGGTACAAGACACCTTATTTTTCCCTAATGATTTTCTATTAGGGAGGCAAGAAAACTGTAATTAATAATTTCTTGTATCAACCCATCTCCAAATGTTCTTCATCAAATGCTACTTGGAGGTCTGGAGTCTAGCTGTGAAATATACACTACAGGAGGATGTTGGGGTAATGTTAACATAATGGAAATGTCTGGATAAACAATCATTCTGTCACTGCCAACGTAGTTTTAGGACACTTGCTGAATTACTGAATGCTGTTTGGTTGACGGGCCATATTCCTACCTTTTTGGCATCAGTTACGGACTAGTGAAGCCAGAGATAAGATCAGTGCTGGCAAGACCTGTTAATGGAAAGGTAAGTAAAGGGAGGTTTCTGTGTCTGTCCTTCTCCATTTGCAGAAGGCCGGGCCTCCCAGGAGTAGAGAAAGGACACTGAGCATCAAATATAAAAACTTGGAACCGGAGACAGGTACTTGAACACCCAAGTGATTTCAGAAAGCAGGGAATCAGGAAAAGGAAATCAGGGAAGAACCAAAGGGTTCACAAGTACTGTGGGATGAAAAGAAAGACACCAACATACAGATACATCAGGAAAGAACACAAAGAAACTGAAGAAATGAGTTGGCGTTAAGCAGGCATGGAAAAAGAAAGGGATCGGTCCTGTACTTGCTGGCATTGCCTTCGACAGCCACATATTCACAGTCCCAAATGTATAACTGAAGTGGGACCGCTCCCAAGACCTGAACTGTGTGGAACTTTGTGGTGGGTTAACCAGACTCCTTTCAACCTCATCCTTTCCAGCCTGTTCATCTCTAAAGCAGTCTGCTTAGAAGCTGTGCTCAGTGGAGAAACAACTGAGAATAAGAGGAAGTCCATTTTCACCCAGAGGATCACTGGTCTATGGGACTCCCTGCAAGAAGAAGTGGGGACAGCTGTCAGCCTTGACAGCTTTAAGAAAGGATTGGACAAGTTCATGGAGAACAGGGCTACCACTATGAATGCCTAAGGACAACCTGTGGGTTGGGGAGATAGGCAGGATATCTCTCAATGCCATTTGCAGGGAATCATAAGCAGGTGAAGACATCTGCTTGGGAATACCATGAAGCAAATGGTGAACCACTGTGTGAGACAGAATGCTGGACTGGATGGGCTGTGGCCTGTTCCAGCAAGACTGGGCAGCTGCTTTAAAGGAAGCATATATTGAGCTGCAGTAAGGATCATCATCTTTTATAAACGTGCCATGCCTAATGTGGGATGTGTTGTTGTTGCACATGATACCCTTCCTCTCTGCCCTATGTAATATTTGATTTATTTCAAGCAGAATACCAACAATCCAAAGGTGAAAAGACGTGCTGTCTATGATGGATCACATGGTCTTGCATTTGGCTGTTGCATTGAAGGAAACCTGGAGCTGAGCCTCTGATCAATAAGACTCCTGTTTATAACAGTAGCTGTAATGTATTGCCCAACATCTGGCTGTCGCTTTATCTTGGCCAGAAGCTTTGTTCTGTCAATAATAAATTTGAGGGAGTAGAGCAAACTTAAGCTGACTGTGTGACGTTCATTCCTTCTGTCACATAAGGCTAAACCTTCTACATTTAGCAGCTCTTCCATTTCTGGGTTTGGGAATGCTCAGCTAGGTCATTTCTTCTCTGTCTAGAGCAGTGGTTCTCAACCTGTGGGTCCCCAGCTGTTCCTGGACTGCAACTCCCAGAAACCCCTTCCAGCACAGTGAATGGTGGAGGCTTCTGGGAGTTGCAGTCCAGGAACATCTGGGGACCCACAGGTTGAGAAGCAGTGATTCCCAACCTTGGGTGCAACCAGATGTTCTTGAACTTCACCTCCCAGAAGCCTTCACTACCAGCTGTGCTGGTCAGAGTTTCTGGGAATTGCAGTCCAAGAACACCTGGCCTATACAAGGTTGGGGACCCCTGGTCTAGAGCAACTAGGGACTCGATCCTTCATCTGTTATCCCAGAGACCCTATTGCCAACTTGGGAAAAGTTTGCCCTTTAACTAGTTACCGGACCTCCCATCTCAAGCAGCTAACCACCTTCTGCAGTTTGCCATTCTTCCAGTGGAAGAAATACTAGAGCTTAAACAAGTGACTATGTTGCAGCACGGCATAAGATCAAGAATGTACATAACTAGAATCCATATGGGAGGGATGGCCAAATGGACCCCTCCCTATATTTTTGTGACAGCTCCTACCATCCCCTTTCACTGTGGTCAGTGGTCAGGAAGGATCGGAGATTAATTCCAGCAACATACGGAGTGCCACGGGTTCCCCAGCCTTGCTTCATGTTGTCAAGACTAGCAGGAGCTGTTGGAATAGAGAAGAAGAAATAGGAAAACAAACAAATAAAAAAACAGTGATCTCTAAGTTTGCCTTTTGGAGAAAGTAGGTGTTGGTCAATTGTGTGCAAGATGTCTCTGCAATTCCGTCTTGCTAATCCTGTGAATAGGACTGGGAAGAAGACTGGGTCCGTTACCTTTTGCATGATTGCTTAACTCCACCTGGATCTCTTGAGGCTTTAGGCATAACGTTAACAGATGCTGTCATACAACCAGAGGCATAGCTAGGGCTTCCAGAGCCTGGGGCAATAGTCAGTTTTTGCGCCCCCCCCATTGCAAAATCTAATCTGGATGGCAGGTGGGGGGCAGTGGCAGGGGGGTCGGTAGGCAATTTGGTGCCCCCTAATTGCTGAGCCCAGGGCGTCCCACCCCCTTACCCTTCCCAAGCTACGCCCCTGCATAGAACCTTTCAAAACATCTGTCTAAGAGAGTATCTGGGTGTAGGTATATTAAAATTGCATTTCACTGTTCATAAACTGTAGTATTTTAAAATATTCTTTACAGAGCAATCCTATACATTTCTATTCAAGATTCGGCACCAGTGAGATCACTTGGTCTTTTCCCTATTCCTAAAGAGTAAGCCCCGTTACTTCTGATTCGGAATAGATATGAATGGGATCACGCTGTAAGGTTATTGCATCCTATTCAGGTTAGAAATGGCTATGAAATTTATTAGCACTCTATTTTAATTAGCTCTTGAGTTATTATTAAGTATGCAGACCTCATGCAAAGTCTAATGAATCACTATAGCCAGCTGATATTTCTTCCCCTCATGTTTAATATAACTCAGTTTTATTGTTCGTGTTCCTTTCCATTGCAACATCAGAATCACTTGAATGAAATGTTGAACCAGTTCCATATTTTAATGGAAATTTGTAGCAATGTTGAAACTACAGCATAACAGTGATTTTTATGAGAAGTAACTTTCTGGAGAATTGCCATGAGGCTTCAGATTACATCAGTGTTTTTACATGTCAAAGATTAAAATAGATATTTGAGTGGGGGGGGAGTGCTGAAAATATAATATGCATTATACTTTCAAAATATCACAGCACCCACACATGGCCTCTTTTAAAGCAGTGCATCATAAGCTTGTTTTCGGTGCCCTCTGTTGTACTTCGATTTTGATCCAAGCAAACAAATGGAGCACCAGGGACCTTAACAGATGATGGTATTTCAGTTGTTCTTTTATATGGAAAGGGTGCACATTGTTACTTTTTCTTCAGCTCAAGAAACAACACTTTTTAAAGCCTCAGCTTTCAGATTTTTTTTTAAATCCAGTGAGAAATCCTGGTGATATATATATCATGGTACTGGGGGTGCATGTTTTAAGATCAGGGGCTTAGACTCATCTGCAGACCCTCCAAGCGATCACCGAGTCCTTGTTGCTGTACAGTAAATAGCCTCTTCTGTGCATGTTCGTTTGCTGAGCTGCACATTGTTGATTCTAGTTCTCAAGCAGGCAAACACCAGCCGCTTGATGTGCAATGTTTGTGACTTATAGATCTGCTGGCTATTGGTCATGTGTCTTATCCAACCTTTGGCATAAGACATGGGGTTCTCCTGGTCTATGTCATTCCCATTTCTCTAGAAAGGCTTTGCACAAGTATGCTTGAAGTAAGTGCAGCAAAGAGAAAAGGGCTGGAGTGTGAGCATCTGGAAATACTTTTGGTGTGCTGGGAAATATCCAAAGAGTTTGCAGAGCAATCCTAGAAGGTGACGCACCACGGTGGCACATCGTTGTAGAAGAGGCAGCCTACTAACAGTGGTGCAAGCAGGGGCGGTGCGTCCATTAAGGCGAACTAGGCAGTTGCCTAGGGCGCCAAAATGGAGAGGGGGCGCTGGCCAGCCTGCTGCCCCCTGCCGCCCCCCCCACCGCTGGCCACCACCGTTCATCCGCCCGTCGCCGTCCGCCCCCTGCGCCCATCGCCGCCCAGCCCCCATGCTGTCGCCGTACCCCGCCAGCCGCCATCCCTGTGCCGCCCCGCCCACCCGCCGCTGCCCGCCCACTGCCCTGCCCCCACCCCCTGCCCTGCTGCCCCCTGCCCCGCCCCCACCACCCACCCCACCCCCACCCCTCGCCTAGGGCGCAAAAAAAACTAGCGTCGGCCCTGGGCGCAAGGCCAGAGTCATAGAGCATGTCATGAGCTTAGTGTGAAAATGCTGATATAAAAACTCAGGATGAGGATTTTGAATGATGAGTGCAAGAGGGAATCCTTTCCAGTCACCTGCTCAGCTTTCCAGGAGCAGAAGAACTCCCTTGTCTTAGAACAGGGGTCGGAAGTCTCGGACTCTGGAGCTGTTGTGGAGCGCGTCTTGCCCTTGGCTAAACTGAATGTGCCAGACCTCTGGTGAGCCAGGCATTCCCCGTGTTGTTCTTTTTCATAGGTGAACATCATGGACAGTATGTTCATGAGGGTGGGTCTGAGATTCACTTGATGTCCTCATACGACGGTCTGTTTTTGCCGATGTCTCATAATCCCATTTTGCTAATAGAGCAAGCCACGTTGACTCCTGAACATATCACAACATATTTAATCTCCATGGTGCTGCTGATCAGTTGATACTAGAAGGCAGGATAAAGAGCCCGAAGTTAGCCCACTGAATTAGAAAATGTGCTTAATCGTGCCGTGTGATGCCGTCTTACTCTATGGAGATTCACAATGAGGGCATAATGATAGCTTAATGGAAGCTGATGACTGATCTCTCCTGAAAAAAATGAGCTTGCTGTAAAACTGCCTATCAGATAGTTCCTGATCGCTACATCCTTCACAAGCTTTCATTTAACACAGCAGTATTTGCATGCATACCATCTCTTCACATTTGCCATTTGCCACTGCGATAGCAAATTACATTCATCAAAATCCATTCATTCTCCCAGGATCGCTGAATACAGGATTATCTTGGCTATGTCAGCTGCCCTCCGACGGGTAACAGTGAAAAATGGAGGTCGACATGTATCTTCAAGAGACAGTGGATATCAAGCTGAAAAGATTAATGGTGCTGATGTCATTATGTTTGTATGGCATAAAAATGAATCCTGGAAACTGATGGATCTCTTGGTAACAATGAACACATTTTAAGCTACTCCCCTGCTGCCCCTTTGCTGATGAATTTTAGTGGCCATCAAAAGAAATACACTGAAATCTTTTATTAGATATAGAAAAGTTTGCTTTAATCCCCAGGGCAGCTGAACGGCTTCTGCTGAGTATAAGTTCTTCCTGATCTTAGCTGTGCGGTGGCCATGTCATCTCCTGTAGAATCAGCTGGTGACTCTGAGCACAGCTAGCGGATGGGTTTCTGCTCATTAACATGTCAAGGAAAAATGGGAGTTGCAAGAATCTTCTTCTCAATCTCTTATTACTAAGAGGGATAAACAAAGATTGGACTATGTCTGTGGGAGAGAGGGCTCTGCTATTGGCTCCTTGGTTTATTCTTGCCTATGGGGGGAAAGGGGATGAATTGCAATCCATGATTCTCACTCCAGTGGTGAGGTAAATATTTCATTTTTCTTCCCTGTGTGTCTGAGAAAGTCCACAAAGAGCTTTCAGTTGCCACACATTTTTGTCTTGTCTTGTCTTGTTTTGTTTCTTTAGATTTTACCATTATGTATGTTAACATACTGTTTTTGGCTGATACTAAGATGCAGTGTACTGACTGCTACTAGTTAATGTCTGAGTATTCTCAGATATGTCTAGTATCCATCGCAAATAAGAGAAAAAGTAACAGTTTGGTTAAGGATGAAAAACAAAAATAACTGTGTTGGTCCATGAGAAGAAAACAAAACCAGTACCCACAGGCAGGCAATAAATATCTTTCGTTTCATGCTGCCAAGTTGCCTCTGACTTTTAGCAACCCTGACAGGGCTTTCGGGTACGTGAGATGTTCAAGGAATGGTTTGCCATTGCCACCTGCCAGTGAATGTCTGTACCCAAAAGCAGATTTGAACCCAGGTCTCCTGGATCCTTGTCCAGTGGTCTAGCCACTTCACAGCACTGGCTTGCTTAATTTAAGTAGGACCTTTAAGAGGACCAAGCTCCATTCCCAGAAGTGCACAACCTGACATCCAGTACAGGATGTCATGTTCCAGTGTGCAAGCTTAATTATTCCCCTTCCTAGATCTTTTCCTTGTCAGATGTTGTTCAGTTCCCTTAGGCCAATAATCATGTTTGGTTCTCACTGGGTTCTTTTCTGGCGTAGAAGGTTGCCCTGGTGGCTGGTGTGTTTTGTACTTCTTCACATCTCCTGCCCAGCAAAACAGATCTGAGCAAGAACACCTTATACAATACAGTGGTACCTTGTATAAAGGAATTAATTCGTTCCAAATGAAATTCTGTTAAGCAAATTTTCCTTTATACAAATGGAGTAATCCCTAATTGTGACCATTTTTATGTTGTACGGATTTGCCCCATAGACGATTCTGTTAACCAAATTTCCCCTATCTCTGGAATTTTTTATGTTGTACAGATTTTATGTTATAAAGACTATTTGTTATATGAGGGTCCACTGTACACTCTTTGGATTCATTTGGTCCTGTTGAATTATAACCCTCAAATAATTAATCAGAATGTGTTTGTTTATTTGTTTTTGTTCAGAAAACAAGTCAAATACTAAAGCTGCACATAAAGAAACTGTATTCTAATTAATGGTCTGCACGGGCCCAAGCACCGTCCTAACACAATTCCCTGTTTGCATAGTTATTTCAAAGGAGTTATTCAGAGACTCCTCTACAAGAAGACATTTCATATTGGCCATTCTGTTTTTCAGTGTTTTTCTTATTTACCCTGGGCAGTGCCCAGGATGGAGTTAATCTCCTCTCAGATATTTCATCTGGTCTGGATAATAGCACCCTGCCCTCAGGATTACTGATCAGCCAGTGGGAGTTGCTCTCATGATGTAGCACATTTATCTTGCTTCATTTCTGAGTACCTTGCAATTCAATATCCTGTTACGCCCATAGATTGTTATGAAGCTGAAGGACTCCATTTAGGTTCTGTGGTCCCCATTAATCTTGTAGGTCATAATAAACAGTAGGTGATTGCCCCCCTTTTTGCCTCAACAACTTAATTATATTTCACTTCAGGCTTGCGGTGGGGGGGAGGGGATGACATGTGGTAAACTATGCCAGAACTTCTAAAATATAGCTTTAACTATTGCTTAGGAAAATAATTTCTTTGGTTCAGGGCTATTATCGACTGTCTGGCAAATATGTGCATCATTTTACATCTGATTTTGTTTCTCATAACTCTCCTCTTTTACGTTGATTGCTAAAGTAGCACAGCCATTCATCTCCAGGGTAAATGTTTGTTTCCCGCAAATAGCTTTTCCCTATCTGGATCTCTTGAGAAAGCATATCCATAAAGGTGTGCCATTAGAGTGGCACAAACATATGATTTGTTGCTGTCTGTGAACATATATCTATAGTTGGTTTGTTGGTCTTATGCCTGTTTCCCTTTATCATACTTGGCGTGGTTGTTTGCCTGCTAAATCCCCCTGTATCAGCAGAGCACGGTGGCACACATGAACCATAACTGCTGTAGCAATACAATTGCATTGGTGTCACTACACATCTTTCACCAGTAGGACACAACATAGGTCAACAATGGACCCCAGTTAGAGGAAGCCAGATTTCAGGCGGATATCAAGAAACACTTCTGAACTGTTAGAGCAGTACGGCAATGGAACCAATGACCTCGAGAGGTGGCAAGTGCTCCAAGATAATCTGGGAGGCATTCAAGAGAAATTTGGACATCCCCCTGGCAGGCATCCTTTGGTTTGTATTCCTGAATTGAGCAAGGAGTTGGATTGGATGGCCTTGTAGGCACCTTCCAAATTCATGAGTCTATGATTCTGTTTGCTGACTCAGATCCCAATTCCTACTCTTATTGCATGTTTTTGTCCCAACTCTGCTGAAGACGTGATGTTGCACCTGCAAAAGGACTAGTTTAGATTGAACGCTCCCATTGGTATCAGTGGAGAGACCCTGCTGAGATTCCCCACGTCCTCTATTGCCACAGTAGAAACTTGAATTTTGGTTGGCTCTTTACCCATACTTGATGCACCACCAGACATTTATAAGTTCAAACCAAAAAACAATGATCTCATGAAGCAACATCTATGCTATTTCACCCTGGTCCCTTTTCCTGAAGAGGATTACAAACACAAATATGAGTGATGGACATTCTGTATTGCCAAATAGATCTCATCCATGGACAGCATGCGTTGTTATAGTTTGAGCATGTATGAGTCTGTGCATAGCCCCCCCCCTTTAAACTATCAGAAGTGTTACAGCACACTTGGAAATGAATAAGAGAAAAAGAGCCTTGGCTGGGTACAGTAAAGAATGGCATTCATTGATGACTTATCATTGCTTCACTCACATTCACATTATTTTCTGATTTATCCTCAGTTATGGCCCATTGATATCTGGAATACTTTTCCTTCCTTGAAATTGCACCATTTCTGCTTAACTAACTTTTGCACAGAACATGATTTGTTTGTTTGCACTCTACATTCTAGGAGCATCCTTCTGTAGCATTATTTCTTTCCTTGTTCAGGCAATCTATACTCTACCTTCAACTGTAAAGTGCCCAAGGCAGCTAATAAGAAAATACAATCAAAAGCTTTTTTAAAAAAGTTTTGAACACTTTTTTTTTTTAAAAAAAAGTATTTAAAAAAGCAATAATAACGTATATCCTGCACTCCTGCTTGGATTCAGTAACTTTTTACTTTTCTTGCTAGTGATATTTCATAGAAAGATACTATCGATAGACAAGTAAACCCATAACTTTCAAAAGCAACTGTATGAGCAGAGAATGTTACAGTGAAAATGGCCATAGAATTAGTTTTCATTAATTGAGCAGCTGCTAGAACTAGCCTTTAAATCACTCAGCTTTGGATATTTGTATTTTAAAGTTCAGACCCTAGTCAATGTCAAATGTTCTTTTATTATTTTCAAATCACATGCAATGGGAAACTCTATTGTTAATTAAATCCCTTCCTTTACAAAGGTGGCCTTTCATGTTGTGTGCTGTGATGTCCAGTAATTGACAATAGAATCTCCAGTGAATAGGAAATTTTGTTTCAATGTGTCATTAAAATATTTGAAGTTTTAAGATGCTTAATAATTTAGCTTGTCACATGCTATAAACCTAACAGGATGCCTACATTTAGAAAACATCAGAACTGACCAAGAGCTTATTAAAGTCAGTCAAGACTCCCTTTGGCATCAGTGGGCGTTGAACCAAAACAGCTTTAAATGTGATAAATACAAAGGATACAGCAAGGATCTGGGGTTAGCAATTATTTAGTGACAAGTGCCGTTGCTAATGGTTGACATTCTTGAAAAAGCTTCTATGATGTCATTAAGTTCCTTTCTGTGTTAGGTAGCTTCTATGCAAGTGCCCAACCCTCTGGAATTTACTGGCAGCACTGTGTGAATCGTTGTCATATCTTTTGTTACCTGTAGTGACTGTTTCAAAAGTCTGCTTCCTTTTGGGGAGGACATCTTAGATGACCCATGAGCCTCAAGTCTTCCTTCCCACTAGTTTACCTGATGTTTGCTGCATCGGGTGGTGGCAGGAGAAGGACAGGAGGAGATCAGTAACACTGACAAGATTATAATTCCCAAGATGACAGGTCCTGGTTCATTGATCTAACACGGCTTCAGGCATCGGAAATGAAAGAAATGCTGCCTTTGATTCTTTCCTTTCTACTGTCAAAGCAGCCACCCAGTAAATGGATGGAAGGGCAGGTATCTGGAGGTCCATGGCTTTCTGAGTAAATGTGCCAGAGAGGAGAAATCCTTCCATAGCCTCCACCAGCACCACCCCATTCCCGTTTATAAATAATCCCCTGTATTTACGTTTTGTTGAGAATTACTTTTGAGGTCTGAGCTTAGTATAGCTGATAGCAAGGGAGGAAAACAACAGGCAAGAGGAGAGAATTTTGCTTCAGATGTGTTCAGGGACATGGGATCAGACTCAAGGCCAGTCTGCTCATCCATTCTGTTTACACAGTGGCCAACTGTTTGCCTGTGGGAAACATTTTCCCTCAAGAGGAAAATGAGCACAAGCCATGTTAACTGTTTTTCTGTTTACGCAAATCACCCAGAATAGTGTTGTGCACTAATGGTGTGGCATATATGTCACAATCAATCAATCAATCAATCAATCAATCAATCAATCAATCAATCAATCAATCAAAAAGAGTATGCTTTGGAATGTGGCTATTAATGATAAACTAACTTATAAAATTATGATTAGAAAAGGAATGAAGAAAACCAGTTATTTCAAAATAATATGGAACCTGTTTTTATACATATGTTTCAGAAGGGGAAGGGGTGTACACCAGGAAAAGAATCAGAGTATTACTGGAGAAAAATGAGAAGATCTGTACAGTAGAAATAAAAAGAATGGAACTAGTCTTATTTATGTGGGTGGGTGGGTTGCGCAATGTAATTTGTTTGAATTTTGTGTGTGTTTCTTTTGTAAATGTATTTCTTTTCTGTTTATTGCAATAAAAAGGAAAAAAAAAGAAAAAGGAAAAAGAACACCTTGGGTTTCTTTACTTACTAGCAATGGGATAAGCAAAGGCACACTGCTTCTGGTGCTGGAGTGAATATGTATCTATCATGAGTAGTAACTATTGACACCTTCTTCATCTGTAAATATATAGCATCTGATTATCTTTCAAACCTTCTCAAGTTAGTAGCAGTTGTATAGCAAAGCCAGGGCTCGCAGGGCCAAAGTGTAAGGATATAGTATTTTCATTACTGGGGTCATATGCCACCACCTCAAGTTTTCCTTCTTCCTTTTACTATTAGCTTGGAACCCTCACAATGGCTACCATGGATATCCCTTTTCCCCACAAGAGTGTATTATTCTGACGTATCTGTGCTGTAGGTCAATAGCAGCTTGAGCTTCAGTGGGTAATTATGACACACTAGGGTGATGACATACCTCCTTCTAGCAGAGAACTGTTTGCTGGCACTGTGGTGTTGTGATGGATTAATGCTGTTGTATATTTTTGGACTTTTTGGTGGCTTATCTGTGGAAATATCATGATGAAAGGCATCTGCTTTTCAAAACTTAATGCTGCCTTACCGCACTGGTCAGTGTTGATGCTGGTTGGTAGCAGACCCAGTTCAAATGTAAGGATCTGAGGCTGTGTTGTGTTTGAGACTAAGAGTGTTCACTTACATCATACTTTTTTTTAATTGTTTGGTAAATGAGCCCCATCTATTATTGCTCAAGTGCGAATTGCATAAAGATGTTATCTGTATTTGTTTATTCTTAGGGAGAAACAGACTTGGAGGAAGTCAATGGTCCTAATTTTCTTGATCTTTTGGAAGCAGAGAAATTCACACAGCTAGGACCATCAATGACTGCTAATCAAGATAGATGTGGGCCAACGCAGCATCAGAGACAATGTTCCTCTGTGTTATCAACAGCTGGGGAATATGAGAGGGAAAGTGTTGTTGCATTTCTTTCCAGCCAGAGCTTTGTATGTTCTTTGAGTAGTGCGAAGAGGCTTTCTGAATGTTGATAACGTTGCACTCAAAAGTGGAGATGAGGAACATTTTTATCTTTCAGTTGTTGGACTGCACCTCACACCATGATCAATGGTTCCCAACCTTGAGTCATCAGAGGCTTTTGGACGATGGCTCCTAGAAACCCAGTCTAGCACAGCATAGTGTGAAGGCTTCTGGGAGTTTTAGTCCAATACCTTCTGGGGACCCAAGTTTGTGAACCACTGCTCTAGATCCTCCCTGGTTGGCTCCTAATTGAGAAAAAGAAAAGAAAAGTTGCTTTAGGATGAACGAGTGGAAAATTTTCTTCCTCATCTACCATGTTATTTTTCCTATCGTTTGGAAAGGATAAATTTGGATTCTAAGTAGACACCAGAAGATCTGAGTTTTCAAGGTCACTGTGTCCAGTTCACTTTGTACCATTTTTATAAAATCTCCCTTGGGGAACAGTTTACCTTGATATATATTCATGCCATCCTGCTGAGTGGAGCTCTGAAAACTATCGATGCTAGTGAGAGATGCTTGGCTACAAAAACCCAAAGAGTTGCACTCCAGTCTCCAATAGACTCTGTGAATTAGCACAGACTGCAAAGAAGACAAAGATCAATACAATCTGCAACCCGGAGCTGTGAAGCTGCCTTGTAAGTGAAATGTCTAATGCAGTTGAACTTTCTTCTTCCTTTTGCTGCTGTGCTCCTTGCTTTATGGCCTCTTTGATCTGCCTATTCATAGCTGTGAAGCAAGCAAGATTTAATCAAGCCTGCAGGGTGGGGATGGGGGTGGAAGACATGCTGCCAGCTCAGGGCTCCAAAAACAGAGCTGTCAATCAAGGATGAGTCATAATACCTTCATGTTTTAGGCCCTTTGAGCCTCTTCCTCAGATGACTGCTCCTCTTCCACTTGGCTGCGGGAGAAACCCGAGATTGTCGGCTGGACACAAGCTGGCTACTTGATGAGCCCCATCCGTGTCGTTTCTCCGTAGTCTGGCTCTTCCCTCTGCTAAAAAAAGGGGAATACGAAATGTCTAATCAAGTTGGCATTTCAGAATGCTCAAGAGAGGGAAGATTGGCACAGTAGGATAAGAGGTTATGACAAAAGCCGGTCCCAGGGGTCCTGTAGGCTTTTGTAAGTAAGCATCCAAGTGCCCTCCTAGCCTTCCCCTGTCCTCCACGGTATTCTTACTTGGAGCGTAAATGGTGAAAAGAGAGAGTTCTTTCCACAGACCATATTCAGGAGATTATCTGGGCCTCTTGAATAAAATAGTTCGTGACTGGCAAGATGCTGGAATATAGTTTAATTTCAATTTATTATCTGCCAACACATGCCATTCAATCAGATAAACACAGGATCTGAGCTGTCATCACAGCATTTTTTGCATGCTTAAAAATAGGATGCTTTCTTCACACATTTGGAAGGGATTGACTCATGTATAGATTATATATGCAAGGGCCGCTGAAAAAGTTTCCCGGAGGGGGGAGGAGGGTTGGCAATCTCTTGTAGTTTCTAAGAAAGTTTCCTCGTCATGAGACTTGAAGAAATGAAAAGCTAGAGAAAGCTGTTGTTGAATCACAACAGGCTGTGTGCATCCAACATGGGCATGTACACAGCAAGGCAGCTTATAAAGTGTGAATCTCTGTGGGCCCAACTGCATATTTTTCTCTATAAATATTGGCATTCCAGTGAATGCAGCAGTAAAAATATGTATTAAGCAGGCCGTTGAATGCATGAACTGTTGGAGGTCAAGGGCATGGCACTGGAATGGGGAAGGTGGGATATAAATCAATCCAGGCCCAGCTCCGATGTCTGCCAAGAAAGTGTATACACCTGGAAGGCTAGGTGACGGTTCACAGCAACATCAATACTGAGAACCAACAAAAGCGTGTGATGCAGGAAGAGGATGCAACCAAGTAGAGATAGTGGAAGAATCCCGGGGGGGGGGCAGTCTGGGAACAGAGTTTGCAAGTAGTTTGTTGGTCAGTAACAATATTGTGTGTGTGTGTGTGCAGGAAAGAGTGAGAGCACAGTGGCAGGTGGATGGGTGGAGATCAGTGGTTCTCAGCCTGTGGGTCCCCAGATGTTCCTGGACTGTAATTCCCAGAAATCCTGGCCAACTCAACTAGTGATGAAGACTTCTGGGAGTTGCAGTCCAGGAACATCTGGGGACTCACAGGTTGAGAACCACTGGTGTAGATCATAAGAATGTACAGCTTTTTCTCCTTCAGCAGCTGAAAGTTGTATTGAGTACAATTCCTGCAAAAGAAGCACATTGGCCACAGAGGTGAAAAAGGATTCTCAAGTGCCAAAATTTGAATTGGCCAAGAAAACCTTTGCTACAGTTCGGGTGGTTGGGTGTCCTTTTCCAAAGAGTAAAGTCCTTCTCTGACAGAGCTGCCACAGGGACAAGCATTCTTTTGAAGGTGTTCCTTTAAAGGCTTGTCTTTGTCAAGTTCAGTTTAAAGAGAAAGCGCCAGCAGGGAGAAAAGGAAGGATTTTGAAATTGGTGATCCACAGGTGGCAGCATCTGGGGTGGCCGCCTGAACAGGCATGCAAATCGCCTGGCCCATGTCTTCCCCACTCAAGTGAAATGTGTTGTAATACACTAAACCCCCATCTATTGCAGGGGTTAGGGACCCGACCCACAATAACTGAAAATCCGCAATATGGGGATGCTGGGTCAGGTCGGGACTGGGCGGGCTCTCTGGGGGGGCCTTGTACTTACCCCAGGCTTGGCACTGCCCCAAACGGGCCTGCAAGGGGCTTTCCAGTCCCCCAGAGGCCCCCTAAGTGCTTTGTAGTGACCTAGAGGTCACTTCTGGTTTACCGGAAGTCACTTCCGGTTTGTGGGGAAGCACTTTTGGGGCCTCCAACGAGTCTGGGAAGGCCTTTCCTCCTTACCCCAGGGGGCCTTTTTTCATATACTGCAGACCCGCTATATACCGGGACTGCAGTATATGAACCATGAAAGCGCGGGGGGACAACTGTAATAATAATGTGATGTCAAATCAATTCTGAATTATGGCAACCCTTTTCAGGGATTCCCATGTAGAGAATAATCAGAAGTGGTTTACCAGTCTTTTCTTCCCCCTGTGCTGGGGCTATGCAGCATTCCCAAGGACACCCAGGCTGTCTCTACTCACAGGAGGCACGGTGGGGAATCAAACTCCCAACCTCTGGTTCTGCAGCCCTGAGCTATCCAGCCAGCCTGAAATGTATTCTAATTCTGTTTAAATTATTGAAAAGTTTTCTAATTTTGCATGTCTACATGTAAATAAGCTGCTTTCTGTAAATCAGTGGTGCCTTCTTTCTGACAATGCATGCTGCCCTATTTCCTTCCTAAGTGGTCATCCTCACTACTGGTTCCGTATCTGGAAGTTGAGTCATGGTGCCTGGACTTCTTTTCTTGAGAGACTGAAGTGTTTCACTGCTCATCCAAACAGCCTCGTCAGTCTGAGGAAAGCTAGTTGCGAGTCCTCCATTTTATACCTCACTTTGACCTCATGCCACCCTGGTCTGAAATAGGCTCATAAGATGGGAAATGGCCCGAATAGGCTTGTTAGGTGAACAATAGTCTCAATAACTTTAAGGTGAACAATGGCCTACAGTGCTGAAACCCATAAAGTATGGGTCGTTAGCTATGGCCTTGGTGGTGGAAGTGTGAAGTGTTTTTGATTTGTCTGGGGATTGTTAAAATCACTGCGTGATAAGCCGCAGATAGAGTGTACCTAGTGGTTCCCTAGCCACTAAGGCCCTGTGCCATTTTTCTAGTGGTATTTAAAAGTTACTGGGTATCAAAAGCTTAATGAACAGCAGAATGGTCCGCAAGATGGTTTGACAATATTGTCCATCCACTTCCATGTCAGGAAATCTTGAGAGGGTGGCATGGGTCTGGTCTTTACAAACTGTTCAGTTTCTCATCTTCCTCACCAGTGTCAACACTTAAGAATGTAATGCAGATACAGAACTGAAGGTGAAACATTCTTTTCTCTCTCCCGCTGCTGCACTTTTAACATAAGAAGGGCTTGCCAAGAATCCTTCCAAAGTAACTAGTAGTTATGCTTTGTGTCTGCCTTCTACGTGTCTCCCTTTTGTTGACTTTTTTTGTATGAACTGTTTTATTTGCTTTTTCCACTGCTTGCCATCTGGCTGACTTGTGCTGCTCTTTTTTTTTTTTTTGCATTTGCCTAAGCATTTCTATATTTAAGAGTAGATAGGCTTGTGCAAATAATGACAGAATAAAAGCTTTTCAAAGGTCTTTCCAAAACAGAAAACATTCCTGCCGCCTGCATTTTCATTGAGATTGAATGGAAGGTTTGTTGCTTTAAGCCAGTTCACTGTATTGTGTACGTGGCAGCTGTCTGTCTTGTGACTCCTCTACCAAATGTTAGATTGTGGTAATCAGCTAGATTGATGCCCTGGTCTCACTCATATTATGATCAAGGCTGGATTGCTATATGCAGCTGTCTCTTAAAACACACACAAACACATACGAGCAAAACCCAGAGCTCAAAACTCATTTTGCAAGTGCAAACCCTGTGTTTATTTATCTACTTATATAATGTCATCACTGTAGATGGCACTGATAGATATCTGCTTCACAGTGGGTACAGGGCAAGTCACAACAAGTTTCAGCCTAAAAGAGAGAGAGAGAGAGAGAGAGAGAGAGAAATGCAGATGGGTATGGAGGCCCTCTCCCCAGTTTGGAGGGAGTTTCTCTCCAGCTGGCGGATAGGGTTCGGAATCTGGGTGTGGTTCTGGATCCGGCGCTTACCTTGGAAGCCCAGGTGGCTGCCGTGACCAGATCCACATTTTACCATCTTTGTCAAATTGCCCAGATCCGCCCATACCTGGATGGCGACTCTCTGAGAACTGTGGTCCAAGCGTTGGTGATCTCGAGGCTGGACTATTGCAACACGCTCTACATGGGGTTGCCCTTGACTCTCCTCCGGCGTCTGCAGCGGGTACAAAATGCGGCAGCCAGACTGGTGGTGGGTGCTCATCGTTACGACCGCATCACCCCAGTCCTGGCTCGCCTGCATTGGTTGCCCGTTGCATCCCGGATTAGATTCAAGGTCCTGGTTTTAATTTATAAAACCCTCCATGACTTGGGCCAGGACTACCTGTCAGAGCGGATCATCCAGCGATCAACCTCGGCCCGTCCAGTCCGGCAGTCGCGAGCGCACTTGTTTTGGGTTGCTACCCCTAGAAAGGCCCAGAAAACATCCACATGCAATCGGGCCTTCTCGGTGGCAGCCCCATCTCTATGGAACAGCCTCCCAAGCGAAGTGCGCTCTGCAGAGTCCCTGCTGGCCTTCCGTAAAGCGTTAAAAACTCTGCTTTTTCGGGAGGCCTTTGGCGAGTTTCTGTAGTTGGTTTTTTTCCTCCCGCTATCCTCATTTGCCCCCTCTGAGAAGTCTCGTTGGGCTTTGCATGTGATGCCAGGGCGCTAAACTGTTTTATAATTTTTAAATTGTGTAGATATTGTTTTATTATGCTGTTATTGCCTTGTATTGTGCCACTAGTTGCTTGTCAACTTCTGTAAGCTGCCCAGAGTTCTTACGGGAAGATGGGCGGGTATGAATAAATAAATAAATAAATAAATAAATAAATAAATAAATAAATAAATAAATAAATAAATTGAGGTGTCACAAAGAATCATAAACGCATGCGCTTGTGAAATTTCAGGTGTGGGGGTTCAGTCAAAGGGCCAAAGAAAGAGATAATTCACAAATGGGATTTCATAACCATAATGGGGATTGTCTAATAACCATGTAATAAACATGTAAGGCATCAGAATTATTATACCCTATATGGCATGGGGTCACAAAGAGTCGGTCACGACTGTAATGACACAACACACACACACACACACACACACACACACACACACACACACACACACACACACACACACACACACACACACACACACACACACATGGCAGATGGAAGAACTGAGTCTACAGAAGAGAGGTTTGCCTAAGGCCACTTAGTGGACTGATAGCACAAGAGATTCAGGATGGGGAACCCCTGATATGCAGCCTTCAGCCTTGGCCCAAAGAGACCCATGCAGGTGTTCTGCGATAAAACCCCAAGTCCTTTTGTTATACCAAAGCTGGTGGCCAGTATACATTGGAGCTCCTGTTGATTGGAAAGTCCCACCAGGTTAGCAGTGCAAGTTTGTGCTTCATCTACAAGCATGATCACTTCCTGGTTTTCTGCTTTTCTAGACAGGATAGCTGGAGCCCTTTTCAACCATCAGCAGGCCAGGACTCTGAGCTTTCTTTCCATGATTATTTAAAATACATCCCTAGCCCTTGTAAAACCAGGGATAGAAAGCAAAATATTTTGTGGCTCTTTTGCCTGTTTGTTCTCGCTAAGGGCCTTTTTACACGACCCCTAAGATCCGCTGGCCACTTAAATTCGGACCAGAGATCTTAGGGGTTCCTCGCTCTTCCTCTGTCCCCACCCCCCTCCGCACTTCCTGGTTTCTGGCTGCCCGAGGGAGGGAGAAAAAAGAAAGAAAAGCATGCCGGTTACCTCCGTTTTGTTCCGGGCAGCATTCAGATCTCTTAAAGGAGCGGGGCGCAAAAAAAGAACAAACAGAAGCCAGGAGAGCCCCGCACTCACTATCCTTACACCGGATCAAAAATTTGTCACATCCAAAAAGCAGGTACAAGAAAACTGCTGTTTGGTCTTGCTAAAGTGGGCGGGGTCGCACTTAATTGTCTGCAAAGTCCGGAGCTGGTGGGTAAACATTTTTAAGGTCCGGACCTTGCAGCCATTTGCGGCGGAGCTTAGGGGTCGTGTATAAACGCCCTAAGAGAAGCATTTCAGTGTGCTTAAGCTACAAGCCATCCTCTTCCAGTTCCATAGTGATTCTTGCATTTTGAAGAAAACCTCATTCGAGCGTGTTTTTGTAGACAAATTAGGTAATTTGTAGAGGTTCCGCACAAGCCCAGGAAGCAGTGAACTCCTAGTAGAGAAGGGGAGATTGAAAAATGAATCACATATCCTGACAAATGTGTCCGCTCCATCAAAATTCATTTATTTGTATTAATCACAGACAGAATCCCCTGACAAATACAAATCAATCATTTTTAACAAATGTTGATGAATTAATGTATAGGGGTATAAATGGCCCTCAAGGCACCTCGAGACACCAGAATTGGAGGGAAGCACCCCCAGGGCTCCCTTCTACAAATCTGGTAGAGATTGGATTTCCCCAACCCACTTACTAAAGGACATTGGGGGGGGGGATTTGTGGGTTTATAACTTAGATTTGTAGACCCCAGTTTTCACCAAACTTGCAGGGCTTGTAGAGGAGAGGCAGAGGAAGGATTCCTGAATATTTGGGGCCTTCAGATGCTGCGGAGGGGGGGAGATTTTAATAACATTTAAATGGGGGAATGGATTGGTGCATTAATTCATTGATTTGTTGCTGGAAATTTGTCGATTTGTTGATTTGTTGATTCATCAGCCCTGTTAAGTCACCATTTTTAAATTTGTCCCCGTTTCTAATTCAGAGGACCACATGGTGAGGGAAGTGCAACAAAATACCTCTGCAGAGAGGGATCAACACTTGTACTGTAGTTCATTTTGGCATTGCAGGTGCTATGGCATTTGCAATATTGGCAGGAGGGAAAAAGGAATGACAAAAAAATAATGATCTGATTCTTGCTGTGACTGATTTGGGGAAAGAGGAGTCAAACAATGACAATAAAACATGTCATGGAATATGGTTTGACCCTTTTAACAGCTCACCCAGATTATGTATTACATTCAAGGAAATGTAAACAGGTCATTGATATACTTGCATTTATTAGGAATCAAAGATTTGAGAAAGTTGCTTTTCCCTCACAACATTTCCAAGCACTTTTCAGCATCTTATTCTGTACTGCAGCATAGCCCACATCAGTGAAACAGAACTGATTGTCAGCGTAGAGATATAGACAGGATCTATATTGAGGAATAACAGAAGCAAAATGTGGAAGAGTATTTCTAAGAAGGGAGGACATTCCTGTAACGTTAGATTGACAACAACTTTGAATCAGATGTCTCTCTTACACCAAGGAACACCTTTCAAAGTATTTTAAAGGAATAATTAGTCTGAGGCAGCAGAACCAACAAGGAATCTTGTGGCACCTTACAATACTGCTGTTTTATTTGTCACAACATGTCCTGGACTGTGAAGGTAGACCCAGTGGGATAATCAGGGATGGAAAGGAAAAAAATGCAAACGTTGATCATTACCATAAATGTGATGATTTACAATTAGTCATTGCATTGTGGCCCAGAGATACATAGTGAAATGAAAAATCAAAAAAAAAAAAAAAAAGAAATAAGAAATAAGAACATCTTCTAGTAGTAAACTATTTAATTGGTTTATTTGAAGGAATATTCCTCCTTTTGATTCCTGTACGTTGACCTCACTTTCCCCCAATGCTTTTCCTATAACTCATGTGACCTCGTGTTACTTGGAGATTCATAGGGTATTCTCGTGGATCTATGCCCCCACCTCCCCCAAGAAACTAATGGCAGTGAATGGTGGTGAACTCAAGAAAAGATCGCTAGAAGCCTGCACAGGTTACAAAATGCCATTATTTATTTACATATATGGATACCATCAAGATATATGGTAGTCCCGCATGGTACATCTCTCCCTATTTATCCCTACAAGCAGTACATAATGTATTCATTCATTCATTCATTCATTCATTTATTTTGAATATTTTTACCGCAGCTTTCTCCTTGGAAAAGGACCTAAGTCGGCTTCCAATAATGAGAGACAGAAAGCTACTGACTGGCTCAAGGAAGCCAAGGAAGCTTGGTGGCTGAGCAGAGACTTTAGGCTGGCATTTCTTCTTCCAATCTGAGCCTTCTAATGTTAGCACTGTAGTGGCTATCTTAGATTGGGGATAACAACAGGATCAAAGATGAAGGATACAGATATGGGGGGGAAACTGCTCAAAATATACTTGTATATTTTTAACTACTAATGTACATATTTTGCATAACATGTGTGTTTCCCAGGTTCTTGAAAGCTATTTTATGTGCTATGATTCCCATGAAGAAGTCCTGCCCTCTGCTTGTACAATGGCCATGTTTGCACAACCAGCATGAACCCATGTTAACCAGGCTAGTGGGACTCTGTACTTAGTGGAAGCTCAGTGTGATGTCTCTTCTTTGGCGTATCATCCTCTGGCTTATGTTCTAAGTGATTATTACGAGTAACAACTGACAAATAGCATAGGGGATTATTTCCATTTACTTTTCCATCTTGTGCCTGAAGAAGGGTCTATGAAAGTTTTAATAGGTTAGTCTTGAGCGGACTTCCAAGCTGTTTTGCTTTGCTATGTTTTCTGTTATGCTGTGGCTCATATATCTTTATCTGTGGTCAAACAGGCCAGTGTCGACGATGGTGGTGGGGAGAGATTATGGACACTTCTTTTTGGTTTTTGCAAACACATTGTATGCCAAACCTGGCTACTCCCAGGCTGTGGAACTCCTTGCCAAGGTAGTCTAGGCTGGCTTCCACCCTTTTGTTCTTTGGCTGGGATTCAACACTCATGTCATTCAAGTAGGCTTGGGGCGGGTAAGAAACTGAGACTTTTACAGGTTGATGTGTATGTCTATGTGTCCTCCTTTGGTTGGTTGTGTTTTAACATGCTTGTAATGCTATTTTAATATGATAATGAATTCAGTTGCATTTTAGCGTCATGATTGTTTGTCTGTCTCTATACCTGCTTTGACCTTTTTATTTATACTTGATTTTAATCTACTTTAAGCCGTCTTGACTCCTGTCTCAACAGGGAGAAAGAGGGGGGCAGAGGTAAAAACAAATTTTAACAAAACTCAAGCAACCAAGCAAACAAACATAGCAAAACTACTACTTGATAAAGATTCCCAAACATTTTGCTTAACAAAACATCCTTTTTTCACCCTCTCTACAGATGGAGCGCATCATTTTCTGTGTATTTTTGGAGGTTGACTACAAAATTTATAAGAAGAAAATGAATGAATTCTTCTCTACAGGTTAGTTATGTTTGTTTTAAACAGTTGCAGTCTTCTTTAAATGTCCTCTACAAATCAGCAGATACACATTGCAGCATATCTGTGTATTATCCATAGTTCTGTGAACATTTTCTTTTAATGTGTAGAACCAGGTATGGACCCTGGCACCAGCATTTGGATTCAGAATTCAGATTCAGAATATGGAATTACAGGCCTGCAGATTTGGAATTTTTTAAAAAATTCAGAATTTCTGGATATCAGTAACTCTGTTCTACTCAATATGAATACCATGTAGTTGTTATTTTATCCTTTAAAGAAACAAAGTAAGGAAAAGCATTTGTTCAAGGATTTTGCTTTGTCCTCTGTCCTCTGGCACTTTCCCAGTGATTGTGCCAAATACGAAGAGTACACAAAACGTCCAGCAGTGCCTGGGTAACAGGGAATATCCTGTGTTTATAGGCTTTGCTCTCACCCAGCCCTCCTCCCTTGAAAAACCCATGTCAATGCCCATCAAGAGGCACACAAAAATGAATTGCAATTTTTCTCAAAAATAGCTATTTTTATTCACATTCAAATGAATCTATGCCCCTTGATGAATTTTTTTAAAATGGATTTTTTATTTGTCCATTGGCCCTTAGAGACACCAGAATTGCAAGGAAGCTCTCCCTAACTCTCCCTTACAATTCCAGCACATTTGGTGAAGACTGGATCTCTGATTTCTGACTTATGCACCCACAAACACCTCCCCCTAATTTAGAGATGACTCACAGAGAAGCTTCCTCTGATTTTCCTATACAATCCATCCAAGTTTGGTGAAAACTGGGTTTTCTCAAGGTAGTTGCCAAAGGGCACTTTCCTGGGGAGGGAGGGCACTTTTATAGGGTTTTAATTAAAAAACAACAAATGTTCCATCAATTTGTCAGAAAAAATATACATTCATTATTTGTGATTTGTTAACCTTGATGAATCATGAATAAAAATGAATCAATTTTCCTGGCCCTTCTCTAGTTATTTCCCAGGAAATCATTCCAGGATACCTGATAAATTGGTTTCACTTTCCCTTCTTCCTTGACCAAGCAGAAACCTAGCCTTTTGCAGATGGCTTTGCAGATGGCTGACCAATCACACCCAATGTGTGGTCCTCAGTAGAATTACATCTACATGGAGGGAAGTGTGCAGTGGAGCCCTTGAAGGTTCTGTCTTGGGCCCAGTGCTCTTCAATACCTTCATAAATGATCTTGATGAGGGGATTGAAGAAGAACTCATCAAATTTTCAGATGACACAAAGATGGGAGGGGGGGACTGCCAATAATTTGGAAGATAGACTCAATATTCAGAAGGATCTTGACAGACTTGAACACTGGGGCCTGTCCAACAAGATACAGTTTAATGGTGAAAAAAGTAAGCTCCTGAACGTAGGCAGGAGAAATCAGATCCACAGGCACAGGATAGGTGATGCCTGGCTCAAGAGTAGTACCTGTGAGAGGGATTTAGATGTCCTGGTGGGACACCACCTAAGGGTGAGGCAGCAGTGTGCTGCAGCTACCCAAAAAGTGAACACCTCCGTAGGCTGTTGCTCATCCCATAGAGGGGGATAGCATCAAGATCACAGGAAGTGCTCTATACTGCCCTAATGAGGCCACACTTAGAATACAGTGCCCAGTTCTGGTCACCACAATACAAGCAAGACACAGAGGCCCTAGAAAAAGTGCAGAGAAGAGCAACCAAGATGATAAGGGGTAAAGGTAAATGTAAAGGTTCCCCCTACACATGCGTGCTAGTCGTGTCTGACTCTAGGGGTGGTACTCATCTTTGCTTTTTAGCCATAGAGCCAGTGTTGTGCAAGTCTGTGGTCATGTGGACGGCATGACTGAACTAATTTCTGCACACTGAACACTGTTTAGCTTCCCGCTTTTTAAGACCTGGGATTCAACCCACTGAGCTACTGACTTTGCAGCCATTAGTTTCAGTCCTCTAGCCCACTGAGCCATTACATCCCCAATGATAAGGGGACTGGAGGCTAAATCATATGAAGAACAACTAAAAGAACTAGGCATGTTTATCCGGATGAAAAGAAGACTGAGGGGAGACATGATAGCCACAGGGAAGAGGGCATTGATTTATTCTCAATTGCACCTGAAGGTATAATATAAGAACCAATGGGTGGACACTCATCAGATGGAGAGCCAACCTGGAAATAAGGAGAAATTTCATGTCAGTGAGAGCCATTAAACAGTGGGAAAGCTTGCCTCCCGATGTTGTGGTTACCCTATCAGTGGAGGTTTTCAAGAAAAAAATGGACAGCCATGTGTCTGAGATGGTATGAGGTCTCCTGCCTTGGGCAGGGGATTAGACTAGAAAACGTCCAAGGTCCCTTCCAACCCTACTGTAATACTATGCATTCTAATCTATAGGAATAAACAAGAATATTAAGAATTATAATTATAGATATTCAGAACAATCAAATTCAGATTTGGATATATTGGGTTGTAACTAACCAAATATGACATTATTCTGTGAATTCCAAATATTTCCTCAAATAGATCATGAAGATACAGGTTATTGAGTAACATTAATATGAAGTCATTTATGTGTTTGAAAGAGATGTTTCCAAAGAACTAACTTGATGAAGTATATACTTTCCTCTCTGATACTTTGAGTGTTTATACACGACCCCTAAACTCCGGGGCAAATGGCTCCCAGCTCTGGAGATTAAAAATGTTTACCCACCAGCTCCGGAGTTAAGAGGAAAGTAAGTGCGACCCCGCCCACTTTAGCGCATCCCAGCGCAGCTTTCAGGTACCTGCTTTTTGGATGTGACAAATATTTGATCCGGTGTAAGGATAGTGAGTGCGGGGCTCTCCTGGCTTCTGTTTGTTCTTTTTTTGCGCCCCGCCCCTTTAAGAGATCTGAATGCTGCCGGGAACAAAACGGAGGTAAACCGGCATTCTTTTCTTTCTTTTTTCTCCCTCCCCTCATGCAGCCAGCAACCAGGAAGTGCGGAGGGGGGTGGGGACAGAGGAAGAGCGACGAACCCCTAAGATCTCTGGTCCGAATTTAAGTGGCCAGCGGATCTTAGGGGTCGTGTAAAAAGGCCCTTTGTTACATGAAGTCACAAATACAAGACTATACTATTTCTGTTATTGCATATAGGACATTGCATCCAAGAGTGGCAGGGAAAATCACATAACCTTTTTCCCCCAGCCAAAAAAGGCAATAGTGGATGTATTTTTTTCCTTGAGCTGTCAACAAGTGCAAATGTACCTCTTTTTAAACCATTCCTTATTGGTCAGGGGATGGGAGGGAATTGAGATAGCTATATTAGGCAACATATAGTTGCTTCTGAGAAACACATTTATGTGGGTGTGGAAGAAGGAAATTCAGGTCTGCTGCATTTCTGGATACCCCTCCTTTTTCTCAGTAGAGACTGATGTAAATATTTCTCACATCTGGGATGGCCAGAAGCTGACTACATAAGCTGTTTGCATATTTGCTTTGAAGTAGTGGTAGCCACTCCACCCTTGTCTGCCTCCAACATCTTTTTTTCTGCCCTTCTGTGACACCATGGGAAGACACTGGGCTCCAGAGGGATTTAATATGTCACCCTTAGGCTGAGATCCAAGTCATGACCTTTAGCAGCCTTCTTCCGTCCATTTCCCCTGATTTCTTTCACTGCATATAGAAAATGACCTCATATAAGTCTGAAGCCCTGCTATATGTTGCATGAAAATGTAAGGCTAAAACTCACCCAGCGAAGAAATGAGTCACCACCAGGAAGCTCTCTTTAAACCACATTGGAAGAGATGTCGTATTGTATTATTCATAGTAGTCCCCTTTCTTTCTTTTTTTCCTCACATGCAATTAAAGTCAAGGGTCTCTCTCTCTTTGTCCCCATGTCTCCCCTGAAAAGTCCTCCAGCAACCAAAGTGAGCTTCGCACCTTCTTTCCCACCCATTTCAGCATTCCGGGGGGGGGGGCGGGGAATGGAAAAGCCACATAGCCTTGGACCTTCACCACTGATCTCGGAAAATGAATATCTATGGCAGGCATGTCCAAAGTCAGGCCCAGGGGCCAAATGTGCCCCCTTTTCACATTTTGAGCGGCCCGCGACCTCTTCTCCCCACCGGCTTAGCCTGTCACACATCTCCATCAGCTCACCCCTCCCCATACTGGATGGAGGCATCAGCTTGCACTTTTAAGTTTTGCCTGCCCTCCCTGCCTCTGTCCACCACCACCCCAGCCACCTGCCCAGCCAACCTGCCCCTGGCTCCATTGCTGCAGTGTCCTCCCCGCCTCCTTGCATGTTATAGAGACCTGTCCAAAGTCTGGCCGGGGGCCAAATGTGGCTGAATGGTCGGCCCCCACACATTTTCACCTCACCCAATCTGGCCCTCTTTGCTAAAAGTTTGGACATCCCTGATCTATGGAGATACAAAATAGTTTAATATTTGTACCCCATCACCTTACCTGAAACATATTGTGGAAATGATAATGGAAAGAAAATGCCAGAGGCTCCTATCTCTTTGGCATGAAGGTCTACAGAGACTTGGGACTGCCTTGGGTGTGACAGAGTCAGGCAGGGTGGTGGGTAGTCCTTGGGGTAACACTGCCGTGAAAGGGGACTCCTGTCCTTGCAGACTCCAGTGCTGAGACCTGAGCACATGGGGAGGGATAGAGGACTTGCATCTGCTGCAGGTTTGTCTAAAGCAGCGCAGCAGATTTCTTAAATAACAGCCCAAGTGGCTTTGCCCATACAGAGAAATTAATGCTTGCTTTACTTCCAGAGTGTGAGAGTGCCAGAGTAAACATAAATGAAAATCAAATATTTAATCCCCATATGAAATCTCAATTGCTTTTGCCAATTTCAGGTCACTTACTGTGGACAAAAAGGTTCTTTAGTTGTATCTACTTCTAGTCCTTTAGACATTTTTCACCCTTCCATACTGAGATATTTCTGTGATCACTAAAGACACCTTGTAAAGGTTCACTCTTTGCCCAGGCATCCCACCCTTCCAACTTCAAAGAAGGCATATCTTGAAACGAATAAACAGAACTTTTATTTGGTGGTTCTACTACAACGGAGGTTCTTTGCCTTACAACAGTTTCAACATCTTTAACTTCGGTAACAAAGGGGTTATTCTTGAAGTCATAGTTGGGAGTCCTTAGAGAGAAATCAAGTCTGCCTCCTCCACCTGGGGAGAGTTGACTCCACCACTGTTCCCCTCCTCCTTCTCGGAGAGACGTGGTTCCCCCACCTGTATCCCAACCTCGGAGGTGGGTTTGGGTCCAAGGCGTCTCTGCTGGCGGGAACGCAAGGGATAGTCTTCTCTCAGGGTCAAGTCCATCAAGACATTCAGTTTCCCGGCCTTTGCCTCTTCCCGTACCTTGGCCAGCCATTGCTCCAATGCCAACTGCTGTCTTATCTCCTTCCTCTTTTGGTTGTACTCTCTAGCCTCCCTCTCGCCCCAATAAGAGCAACCTTGTTTGTGTATTTTATGTCTATAGCTTTCAGACTTCTTTTTGGGCATCATTTTTTCCCACTTTCCAGTCCATGGATCCTCCATCCATACCCACTCCCAATCTGGTGGGAGATCATGTGCTTTCCCCTTTTTACAGTCTTCAAACCCCACCTCCACCACCTCTGATTGCTGGGACCTTCCCTCCATTTCCTCAACCCCTTTCTCTGCCATGACAGGGTTTTTGCCGTCTCTCTCTCTTCTCCTCTTCTAAAATCTTTAGAGAGTCATTAAACCTTTTCCATAACATCTCTCTTTCCCCAGCCTCCATGGTGGATGTAGCTCTGGGTTTCTCCCTTCTCTTCTGCTTTTCCAGCCATTCATCCCTCTTCGCTTCACGGGGTGCAGGGGTCACTCTCCCTCCTTCGGAGAAATTCCCCTCACACACATGTTTTAAGATCAAATGAGGAACCAGATATTAACCATCTCATTAACCAAAAGCAGGCCAATACTTTCCATTGAAATATTATTTGTTTATGTTGATTACAATTGTTCTTCATTTTAAATATTGCATTCCTTTTCCTGTTTTTTGTGCACTACAAAAAGGGGGAGTGTGCATAGGAATTTGTTCATATTTTTTTCAAACTACAGTCTGACCCCCAACAGTGTCTGAGGGACACTATTATTTTATATTTTATATGTAAAATGCATTAAAACATGTGTTTTCCCCCATCCTGTTGATCCATGTTGCATTCTTATTAAGTTCAGTGATGGTGAGGCCAGAATTAAATTGTGTGAAGGACTGTGTGCAAATTGGTGGAGGGTTGTCCTCACAAAAGACCAGAGAGGAAAGGGCAGTATGATTAACGTCACCAAAGATAGTGGATCCCTCCGTGCAGATGATAACTAGAAGCAGCATCTTAGATCCGTCCAAAAGAAGGTCACTGAATGTTTGAGTGGAGCGGAACAGAAAGGACAGAAGTCTAACTGGGAAAGGTCAAGAAGAATGCTGGAAGGCAAGAAGCAAATAGAGCGGGTACGACTCACATGATCAAGGAATTTTGAGGGGAACATTAGAAGATCTAATGTTCTGAAAATAAAAGCTGTGGGGCGAATAGAACAAGGCAGCAGCTGTTGTTGCGGGACCCACTGTACAGGTGCTTCTACGCCAATGCTCGAAGCCTCCGAGCAAAGATGGGAGAACTTGAACATTTGGCAGCTAGGGATAACATTGATATAATAGCCATAACAGAAACCTGGTGGAATGCGGAGAACCAGTGGGATACAGCAATCCAGGCTATAAACTCTATAGAAGAGATAGAGGGGGGCGGGTTGGAGGAGGAGTGGCCATCTATGTCAAAGAAGGGGTAAAATCCAGCAGAATGGAGATTGACAGAGGGTCTGACTCCACCATAGAATCACTGTGGGTTAAACTACCAGGTCCAAGGAGTGATGTGATCGTTGGAGTATTCTATCGTCCACCAGATCAGAAACTTGAGGGGGACCTTGAAATGAGGAGAGAAATCATGGAAGTGGCTAAAAGGGATAGGATAGTAATCATGGGGACTTCAATTATCCCCACATTGACTGGGCCAATGCGAGCTCCGGGCAAGAAAGAGAAACTGGGTTTCTCGACTTGCTGAATGACTGTGCCTTAGAGCAACTTGTCACGGAGCCCACCCGAGAACAGGCAACTCTGGATCTAATATTGTGTGATACTCAGGACCTGGTCAGAGGTGTGAATGTCACTGAGCCTCTGGGGAACGGTGACCATGCTGCTATTACCTTTGCCATGCATGTCGGAGGAAGAGTGTCAACCAAATCAGACATAAAAACCCTTGATTTTCGAAGGGCAAACTTCCCTCAGATGAGGAAACTAGTTAGAGAGAAACTGAAGGGGAAAGTTAGAAGAATCCAATCTCTTCAGAGTGCATGGAGCCTGTTTAAAACAACAATAATAGAGGCCCCGCACAAGTGCATACCACAAAGAAAGAAGAGCTCATTTAAGTCCAAGAGGACACCGGCATGGTTAACTTAGAGAGGGTCTAAAGCGCAAGGAGAGGTCCTTCTGTAAATGGAAATCCTCCCCAAATGAGGAAAATAAAAAGGATCACAAACTCTGGCAAAAGAAATGTAAGAAGATGATAAGGGAGGCAAAGAAAAACTTTGAGGAACGAATGGCTAGCAATATAAAGGGTAATAATAAAAGCTTCTTTAAATATGTTAGAAGTAGAAAACCTGCCAGAGAACCTGTTGGCCCTCTGGATGGTGAGGGAGGAAAAGGGGAGGTTAAGGAAGACTTGGACATTGCAGAGAAATTGAATGAGTTCTTTGCGTCTGTCTTCACGACCAGAGGACCTTGAGCGGATTCCACTGCCTGAGCCGCCCTCTTGACTAAAGAATTAAATCAAATACAGGTTAAAAGAGAGGAGGTTTTAGGACTAATTGATAAATTGAGGATTAACAAGTCACCTGGCCCAGATGGCATCCACCCAAGGGTTATTAGGGAACTGAGAAATGAAATTGCAGATCTCTTAACGGTTATATGCAACTTGTCTCTTAAAACGGCCACAGTGCCGGAGGACTGGAGGATAGCAGATGTCACACCAATTTTTAAAAAGGAAGGAGGGGGGACCCAGGAAACTACAGGCCGGTTAGCCTTACATCTGTCCCAGGGAAGATGGTGGAAAGCCTCATCCAAGAGGAAATCTTAAAACACATAAAAGAACAAACCTTGCTGAGAGAAAATCAGCATGGCTTCTGCAAGGGTAAATCTTGTCTGACAAACCTTTTAGAATTTTTTGAAAAGGTCAACAGGCACGTCGATTTGGGTGAACCGGTTGATATAGTCTATCTGGATTTTCAAAAGGCTTTTGACACAGTCCCTCACTAAAGGCTGCTGAGAAAATTGCACAGTCAGGGGATAAGAGGGCAGGTCCTCTTATGGATTGAGAACTGGTTGAGATCCCGGAAACAAAGAGTAGGTGTCAATGGGAAATTTTCACAATGGAGAGAAGTGAAAAGTGGTGTGCCCCAGGGCTCTGTCCTGGGACCGGTGCTTTTCAATCTGTTCATAAATGACCTGGAGACAGGGATAAACAGTGAGGTGGCCAAGTTTGCTGATGACACAAAACTTTTCCGTGTGGTAAAAACCAGAGAAGATTGTGAAGAGCTCCAGAAGGATCTCTCCAAACTGGGGGAATGGGCTGAGAAATAGCAAATGCGTTTTAATGTAACCAAATGTAAAGTAATGCATATTGGGGCAAAAAATCCAAACTTCATCTATCAACTCATGGGCTCTGAGTTATCCGTGACGGATCAGGAAAGAGATCTTGGTGTGTTGGTGGACAGCTCCATGAAGGTGTCTCCCCAATGTGTGGCAGCGGTGAAGAAGGCCAATTCCATGCTAGGGATTATCAAAAAGGGGATTGAAAATAAAACAGCCAACATTATAATGCCATTATACAAAACAATAGTAAGGCCCCACCTGGAGTATTGTGTACAATTCTGGTCACCGCATCTCAAGAAAGACATAATGGAACTGGAAAAGGTGCAGAAGAGAGCAACTAAAATGATTTCTGGGCTGGGGGATCTCCCTTATGAGGAAAGGCTAAAACATTTGGGCCTCTTTAGTCTGGAAAAGAGGCGCCTGAGGGGGAATATGATTGAGACATACAAAATAATGCAGGGTATAAGTAAAGTGGATAGAGGGAAGCTCTTCTCCCTCTCCCAAAATACCAGAACTAGGGGACATACACTCAAATTGAGGGCTGGGAGAGTAAGAACTGACAAAAGAAAATATTTTTTCACCCAGCGTGTTGTAAGTCTATGGAACTCCCTGCCACACAATGTGGTGATGGCATCTGACCTGGATGCCTTCAAAAGGGGATTGGACAGATTCCTGGAGGAAAAGTCCATCACAGGTTACAAACCATGATGGAGATGTGTAACCTCCAGGGTTTAAACCAGGGTACTTCAAGGGCCAGATGCAGGAGAGTGGTATCAGGAGACAGATATCTAGTTTCATGTGCTCCCAAACACATCTGGTGGGGCCGCTGTGAGATACAGGAAGCTGGACTAAATGGGCCTTTGGCCTGATCCAGCATGGCTCTTCTTATGTTCTTATGTTCTTATGTTAAGATGAAGAGGGTCTCAATGGATCGGAATAGAAGGGGCAGCCAGGATTTCTGTTACTACCAAAGGCCAAAAAAAAAAGAAGAAGAAGAAGAAGAAGAAGGGTCTTATACGAAGCTCACAGGAGGACAGGAGGGCACTATTTTTTCTCTCTGGTGGTCTTACCTAGCAGTTGGCATTTAGAGGCATCTGAGCTTGGAGGTTGCATTTAATTGTCATAGCCATCTGCCATGAATGTCTCTAGGCCCCTTTTGGTTGTCCTGTTCGGTGCTCTTTCCAGTTTTTCTGAATTGAGTTGTGGCAACCAGAACTGTGCCCAGTGTCCCCAGTTAATCAAAAATTTCTGTAAAAGCCATTATAGTATTCATGGTTTTGTTTCTGATGTTGACCACAGCATGGAATTCACTTTCCTCCCACACTTGGACACAGTGTTCATTAAGGTTTTCAATGTAACCTTGGCTTCTCTTTGTCACAGACAGCTCATCTCCCATTAGTTCAAATTGGGGCACATTAGGAATGTTTGCCTTACCATTACTTCTTATACACTTCCATGGATCCACAATCAACATTTTATTTCCAGTGCACCCAGTTTGTGGAAATCCATCACAAGCTCATGTAAAGCTCTGTTTGGTTTACCTTCCAGGAAAAAAATGTATTCTATCATCAACAAATATAGCCACTTCATTGCTCATTTCTACCTCTAGATCAGGGGATAGCTACATGCAATCTGTGTTTATTCCCCCATGTATTGTTATTATCTCCCAAACTTCTTGAGTTCTCCCTTCCTCTGATACGTGAAGCTGTTGTAAAAATTGCACTCTTTTTCATTGGTTTTTTTCAAACAAGACTTAGTTGCTGTGTGCTACCTTGGCTAGTAGTACTATTACCCTTCCAAAGAAGGCACATGCACCCAGTATACATTGCTTCTGACAAAAGTAACCCGTCTGGGAGTAATGTTGTTATAAGAAGCAATGGATGGGGGCATAATGTGTTTTCAAGGTTAATGTAAGTTGTTGGAGAATTCCTACAGCCAGCCTGAGAAACAAACCATGGGTGCCACGTAGACCTTGTCTTGAAAGTTATAATTGTGGGTTTGGGATTTGGGTTGTGCAGGCTGCCGGACTCTACCTGCTTGTTACTCAGATGAAGGGCATAGAGATCAACCTGGCCTGGTCTGTGTCATTTAGGAGGCATTTGGACTTTCCTCCATCCCTGGGTTTGACTGGAGTTGTTTTGTTCCAGATTTTTCATTAAAAAAACTATGACGTATGTGGGGGCACACCATACCTTAATCTTGTGTCTTTCTTGCTCCAAGCCAGTAAAACAATCATCCTTCCACAATCACAGCTGCATTCAATCATATGAGTTGGATAATATTGGTGTCTAGTTGAATAAACTAAGCTGAGGGAGAGGACACTCGGCGGGAAGCTACAGTTGAACCTGAGAGTTTTGGAAAGAAGCATATAAGACTTGGTGCCAATCAATGGTTGTTGTTTTTATACTTAATGTGGTGCTTTTGTGTCCATTGTACAAGTTGTGCAGTGGAGTCAAGGATGTGTTCCTGTCATGTCAACTGGTCTAGGATCAGGATGCTGGTTGAGTGAAAATGGTTAAGATTATGGTGGAACTCCTTAAAGTGATTCCTTTCGCTGGGCGCAGACGATAATTAAAATGTCTCAGATTGTGGTCACACCAGGGAAAAGTCCCCCTTGTGCTTTTGCAACTTTAAATCACATTCCTGTTGGGCTTTGAGATGGAATTTATTCCAGGATGAATGTCCCAATGTGGATTTTGAGTTCCCAAGTCATTTCCTTCCAGTTCAATGAATGCCTACTAGAGCTTCTTGTTGAGAACGTTTGTCAGAGGTTAATGCCACGGGTGGGGGGGAGGAGAAAGCTCCAGGACATGCAGGGTGAAAGTAGTTTTTAAAAAGTTGTGATAATATTGTTCATACATGCAGCAACACAGCATTCATTTTTAAAAGATCCACGATAAAAAAAAGGTAGCAGCCTCTGACTGATCAAGAAATGATCTGGCACAGTTGCTGGGCAAATGATTCACTAATGGCTGTGTGTCATTTGACCACACATTCAAAATGCTGAATTAAAAGGGGAGAACTGGAAAACATTTTGTTGGTGTGACCGTGGCCTTAAATAAAGAAGCAGCATTTGGGCACAGAAGCTGAGGTAAATGTTGCTCTAGCTCAGCCAATATGCTTTGTGCTGTGGAACTGTGACGATATCTGTTATTATCAAAGGAAAAGTAGCTATGCGTGAGTATAAGTCACAGTGTTTTGTGAGTGACTAAGTGTGTTGTACCCTCATTTAGAGCAGTTTGCCTGATGACTTGTAGGCCATAGATTTGTGGGATACTTGCATAAATTCCTTTCTGGGGGACTATAAATTGGCGGCCAGTCAGAATATGAAATGGCTCACCAATTAGTGGGCGGACTTGACCTTGCTATTTGAATGTCTCAATGGAAACATACTGCCCAAAACCCTGTTACACCCACAAACATAACACAAACATAACATTTGGAGGTGAGTTGACTCAGCTTAAGTAATTAGCATAAGCATTATCTATTGCATCCTGAGTTATGCAGATCAGCATGAAAATGCTGAATTCTTGACTTGAGGGAATTTGCCTCCCCATATTAAGCCAGTTGCATTGTGCAAATGTAAAATGGAAGTAGGAATTTGGTAACTGTTTTAAACGTGGCCTATAAATATAATGTAATCCAGATCAGACATTGGGGTGCTGTTTAATAATTCACATTTCTGAAAGGATTTGTAACATGTTTGTATCATAGACAGGCCATGGCTAGGACATAACACTTGGATCTGTTTTGGTGTCTGCAGTGATAAAGCAGAAGTGCCCCCCCTCTGTCTCTGTCTCTGTCATTGTTTCTGTCTGTCTGTCTGTCTGTCTGTCTGTCTGTCTGTCTGTCTCTCTCTCTCTCTCTCTCTCTCTCTCTCTCTCTCTGTGTGTGTGTGTGTGTGTGTGTGTGTGTGTGTGTGTGTGTGTGTGTGTGTGTTCTGTGCTGTCAAGTCAAAACTGACATAATGAGCCCAGTACAAGCTTTCAAAGTGAGATATTTAAGGTATGGTTTTACTTGTCCCACATCCCCAGTGAGTTTCCATGGCCAAGTGGAAATTTGAATCCTGTTTTCCAGACTCTTACTTTGTCACTCTATTTGCTATATCACACTGTCACATTGGGAATCCCAACGATCATGTCAAGTCTGTTCAGACTTAGGGTGACTAAAGATGGGGATGAATCAGAAAAATAGTGATTAATTTTGATTCATGATTTGTCAAGATAGAAATAAAATAACAAAAACTAACAAAAACAATGTGAGATGGATAGTGCTACTGTCAGGTGTGTTTATAATTGGCTGGCTGATCATACCCAAAGGGTACCATAAATGCCTTCTCCTCAGCATTGAGAGAGGTGACTATTAGGGTGCCCCAGGGTTCTGTCCTGGGTTCAGTGCTATTCAACATCTTTACTTATGACTTGTATGAAGGAATAGAGAGTAGACTGATTAAATTTGCAGATGATATCAAATTTGGAGGGGCGGCTAATTCACTAGAGCAGTGGTCCTCAACCTAAGGCTCCGGGGCGGATGCGGCCCCCCAAGGTCCTAAATCCGGCCCCCGGGACCAATTGCAACCCCCCCACCTACCCGCTACTTTGCGAGCAAGCCAGCCTCCACAGCTGCTTCTATTGCTGAGGCAGTTCAAAGCAATGGGCTATGTCACTTCTCCCACTCCCCCCAACTACCGCCCAGATGATCAGCATGCTGGCTAGTGACTAGAGGATAGGATGAAACTAAAAAATGACCTTGACAGATTGGACCAAAGCTAACGGAATGGGTTTCAACAGAGATAAATATAGAGTGCTACATCTAGGTTAAAAGAATCAATAGCACAGATATAGAATGGGAGACACCTGGCTGGAGAATAGTACCCGTGAAAGGGATCTGGGAGTCTGGGTGGACCACAAATTGAACATGAGTCAGCAGTGTCACACAGCAGCTAAGAAAGCCACTGTGATTCTTGGTTGCATATCAGAAGCACAGTGTCTAGATCAAGGGAAGTGATAGTACCACTCTATTCTGCTCTGGTGAGACACTACCTGGAGTACTGTGTGCAGTTTTGCACATCTCAATTTAAGAAGGATGTAGACAACCTCAGATGTGTCCAGAGGAGGGTGACCAGGATGGTTAAAGGTCTGGAAGAAATTTCTTACGAGGAGCAGCTTAGGGAACTGGGAATGTTTAGCCTTACAAAAAGAAGGTTGAGAGGGAATATGAAAGCCAAATATTTAAAAGGATGTCATATCGAAGAGGGGACAGGTTTGTTTTCCATGGCTTCAGAGATTAGGACTTGGAGCAATGGTTTCAAACTACAGGAAAAGAGATTCAATTTAAACATTTGGAAGAACTTCCTGACAGTTAGAGCTGTTCGGCAGTGGAATATGCTGCCAAGGAGGGTTGTGGAGTTGCCTTTGGAGGTTTTTAAGCAGAGGCTGGATGGCCCTCTGTCTGGAGTACTTTAATGGGGGTTTCTGTATGGCAGGGGGTTGGACTGGATGGCCCTTGCAGTCTCTTTCAGCTCTATGATTCTATGAATGTATGCATTTATGAGATACTGTACAAAGGTTGCAGGGAAGCTTCCCTTGACTCTTCTCTAGAAGCTCAGCAAGTTTGGTGAAGTTTGGGTTCTGGGTGTCTGAGTTATGTATTCTCAAATAGCACCCCCAGAAAAGTGCCCCCACAGGCACCCAGAGATACCAGATTTGCGGGGAAGCCTCACTTGACTGTGCTTGGCAGTCCATCCATGTTTGGTAAAGACTGGGTTTCGGTCATCTGAGTTATACACTCACACAGTGACCCCACCAGGAAATCCCCCTTTAGCATCTGGTCTGGGGAAATCCAATCTACACCAAACTTGGAGAGTTTGTAGAAGAGAGTCAGGGGAAGCATCCCTGCAAATTTGGCGTATCTGGGTGCCTTGAGGGCCATTGAATGGCCCAACAAAATAATGAATCAAAAATTGCTTAAAAAATCATCAGTTTATATTCATGGCGGTGTACCAATTTGTATATATACAAATTCACATATTAGTGATTTTTGAATGTAGTTTTTGATGGCCTAGTATCCGATCCCTTCAACATCCGAAGCAGAGTGAAGCAGGGCTGTGTCCTTGCGCCAACCTTGTTTGGGATCTTCTTTGCTATCATGCTGAAGTATGCTTTTGGAACTTCAACAGAGGGTATCTCTCTCCGGACCAGATCAGATGGAAAACTCTTCAATCTCTCTAGATTGAGAGCAAAGTCTAAGGTACAGGTGAAATGTTTGCGGGATCCCCTCTTCACTGATGACGCCGCCATTACTGCTCACTCTGCTGAAGATCTCCAACAACTCATGGATCATTTTAGTAAAGCTTGCAAAGATTTTGGGCTAGAAATCAGCCTGAAAAAACACAAATAATGTGGACTCTCCTCCTCGCATTACAATTTCTGCAAAAGAACTGGAAGTTGTCCATGACTTTGTGTATCTTGGCTCAACTATCTCAGATACACTCTCACTAGACTCTGAGCTGAATAAACATATAGGTAAAGCAGCTACTATGTTTTCCAGACTAACAAAGAGAGTATGGCTCAATAAGAAGCTGACAGAACATACAAAGATACAGGTCTATAAAGCTTTTGTACTGAGCACACTTATGCATTGCAGCGAGTCTTGGACCATCCATGCCCGACAGGAAAGAAAGCTTAATACCTTCCATATGCGCTGTCTTAGACAAATATTCAACATTACCTGGCAAATAGCATAGTCCTGAATCGAGCTGGAATCCCTAGCATGTACACTTTATTGAAACAGCGACGCCTATGCTGGCTTGGACACGTTGTGAGAATGGATGACGGACGGATCCCAAAAGATCTTCTATACGGAGAACTAGTGCAGGGAAAGCGCCCCAGAGGGAGACCAGAGCTGCGGTATAAGGATATCTGTAAGAGGGACCTGAAGGCCTTGGGAATGGACCTCAACAGATGGGAAACCCTGCCTCCGATCGCACTGTCTGGAGGCAAGAGATACAGCATGGTCTACATACATTTGAAGAGGCATTTGTCCAACAGGCAGAGGAAAAGAGGCAGGCACGGAAAGAACAAAACTCGAGGACCGGCAAGAAACAGAATACATCTGCCCCCAGTGTGGTAGAGACTGCCATTCCCTAATTGGTCTATTTAGTCACACTAGGTGTTGTTTTTAGGATCTCTACTCCAGGCATGATACCATAGTCTTTCAAGACTGAAGGATGCCAATGAATGATTTTTGAATGAATTTTCAATTCATTTTTTAAGTTCATGCCGGTCTCTAACGATTCCCAATCAGAGAATATTCAGAAGGGGTTTACCATTCTTTTCTTCTGGGGGGTGCCCTGCGACTATGCGGCTTCTTCTGAGGAATCAAACTCCCAACCTCTAGCTCTGCAGAGAGAGAGCTTACTCACTCGGCTCTCCAGCCAACTCCTCATCATTATAGTGGAGAATATGTATAATTCAGGATACATATATCTTGAGAACAAGTAACAGATCGGGTTCCTCAGAGGTCAGGCCACTAGCATATCCGTGGAGTCAAATTAGCTGTGAAACAGCATAATTCAGAGCCAGTTGTTTATCTATTTGTAGCTGTCAGGCACACACAGTATATTGTTGCCGATTTCAAATTTTCAGCCCCTGCTTTTGAATTCCATGTAACAATACACTCTACTCAGATCTGTGGGAGATGTAGCACTTTTCTGGATAGTGTTTTATGGCAGAGTTTTTTTCATAGTTAGAGTATAGATCGATAAATGCAGACAGTGCTCACTGCAGATATGGTGGCCATCAAAAACACGTTCAGTCTTCCTCTGAAGCACTTCTCTCCAGGAGGGGAAAATAAACAGGAAGAATGTATGGTACAATTCGGGCTGGAGATTTAAATAGAAAAGAAACTTTGGTGTAGATGCAAGGCTGCAGTTCAGAGTTTTTGTTCTTAGAAATCATAACACTAGTTGTCACAGTCATAGGATGATGGGCAAGATAAAAGATTAAAAACATCAACAATAGCAGCAGCAGCAGAGTGTTTCCTTGTCCTCAAGCATGTGGCTGTATTTGCCTGAAGAACCCCTTAACCAGCATATCCCAGCAAATGATGCAAGGCACCATGTAGGAACTCAAAAGAAGAAAATGGCTGAACAATTATGACTGATGCAGTAGTATAGTGTGGGGTGCCAGCAACTGGAGAAAATATTGTGCCCCCTTAAGCAGTGGACCTGACACTGCCGCTTTCTGACACACCCTTCCTCCTTCCTCTGTTCTGGATAGGAGTGCCTCAAAGGCACCCTCCTCTTCCTCCTTCATCATCCCTCCTTTCCCCATGTTCCCCCAGCGTGTCCTCGCCTACCTCACTCTGGGCCCAGTCTGGCTGCTGTGCCTCTTCCCTTCCTCCTCTGCAGTGGATGCACAGCCGCCTTCAGCTTCTACCAGTGGTCCAGAATGAAGACGCTGCTGGCTAGGCTCACTGATGCCAAAAGCCTAATCGTGGTGAGAAAGAGGCACAGTGGTGCCCAAGCCCCAGCACTCCCCCAGCCTGGCCCACATGGCTCTAGCTGCCACCTCTCTCCCTCCACCAGCCCTGGGAAGAAGGCTACCAGCTCAGTCTCCCCGACGGGGGTGATCTACTTGTCCATTCACTGTGCTTGTGCTGGACTTGTGGTCTCTGGCTTGTCCTATTTCCTAGGCAGCCTCAGCAAGCCGGGAGGTCGGGGGGCGGGGGCAGCAGCAAGAGGGAGGCGGGAAGGAGAGATGGGGCCACACAGGCCAGCACAGGGGGAAGACAGAGTGCAGGATGTGTGCAAAAGGGTGGGGGTTATGCTTTCTAAAAAATGTTGCAGCTGGGGCAATTGCCCCTCTGCCTCCCCCTTCCCCAGTGCTATGGCAATGGGCAGATGTCTTATTTTCCACAGTGACCAACCAGGAATTTAGTGTGAACATCAAAATCAGCACGTGGTTAGCTAATGCTTAGGAAACAGCAAAAGTGTTCTTGTAAAAGGAGAAATGGGATTGTAATAGAATTAAGTTTTATTTGTGGAATTTCCTTCCCGACATGCTGCATTTCACAACATGGATGCTGTCCTTCAAACAATTGCTGGTCAGCAAAGAAGAAAAGAGAAAGGAAGCTATGGGGTAGGCAGACAGATGAAACAGGGCAGATGACATGTCATTTTTTTTTTTCATAAAATGTTTGTGTGAGTTACACATAGTTTATAGCCCTGGCCTGTGACAGATTGATGGCAACCTCAGGTCATGCCATTTTGTACTGTCAAGCAAGAGTGGCAGTAGGGTCTCTATGGACATTTTGGTCTGTGCATTTTTAAATATAATATATATATATATATATCTTCATCCCCCATTGATTAGATTTGATAGCAACATTACATTTATTCAAGTGTGTAGTAAAAAAAATATTGCTAAGGAAGTAAAGGACTTGAATGGACTTGTGGGGCAAAGAAATAAATATTCCTGAAAGAGGTATTCTAACAATACAACTACGGTGTGCAGACATTGATAAGACAGTTGCCTGTTTGTTGATAATGCCCAACACTTGCCTTCTCCTGGGGTTTTGCTCAAATAGCATCTCCTGCTCTAAATTTGCGTTCTTGTTACAAAAGTAATAACAAATCTGTGGTGAATGAACACATTTCCTCAATGATTCCATTTTGTCCTCTCTTTTTGCTCCCTTTTTCCTTTGCTATTTTGTGAATGATACTCTTTGTTCACCCTTTTCACTCTGATTTGCATATAAAGACATGTATAATTATTCTGCTCTACCGAGATATTCCCTATCTCCAGAAGAACCTGCTGTTTTGCTCAAGGAATGTGGGCTGCATGGTGTCCCATCAAAGAGTAGGACCACTGAGTAGGTTTTCTGATTCTCGGTTTATATTCAGAAGGGATTCATGGCTGTTATGCTGTATTGTTGGAGACTTATTTCATATTGTACGTGCTCATCAAGTGGAAAAGGAGAACATTCCCAACAGAAATAATAGTATTGCCATGCTTGGGTTTTTGAATTGATAGGGTTGTATCCCGGTATTCATAGGAACAGCTTAGTTCTACTTCAAAGAGAGGTTAAGTTATAAAGAAAGAGCTTACATATGAAACGTGTGTGCTCCCCCCCACAAAAAAAACCACCCTTCCTTTTAAACACTTTCAAATAAGATGAGTGGGGTACTAAAATGATTTAAGGAAGAGGTTTCTGAAATTGGACTGAGCCATTAATAATCCCCCCCCCAAAAAGACCATGTATTAATAAACTCCCAAAGACATTCTAGTCAGGTATGATCACCAGTGAAGTGATAATGAAACACAGCTAATGTCACACCCTAGATGTTTACAGCAAGTGGAATGTTACATAGGAGGGTGATACCTTGCATATGGAAAGATGATTTTTCAAAAGAAATACAAGGAGCAAAAAAGGAAAGAAAATCTGTTTAATAAGCTTGCTCAATTCAGGCATTTCATGAAAGAACTAAATGCACAATATAAAGGCTTGTGTGAAATCTAGGTATCTGTTAAATAAAAAGAATAGCTGAAATCCTGATGCCCAGCAGAAGAACTCATACCACAGTAGGCCCACGGAAACAGTAATAAACAACAAACATATATCAGAAAAAGTGAAAAAATTACTTTTGGACTAAGTTCCCTGAATCTCCTGATGCAGAAATTCTCAAAGTTGGTGGCCAAGAAACTAACTATTCAAAATGCTTTCCAATGCTGGCAAGATCAAACAGGCTCACATAGAGATGCTTCTTCCTCTCTTTTCTTTTTCCACCGTCTTGTCTCCTTCTGTTTCATGGTGAATAAAACAGTAAATAAAAATTTACATTCAATGAAATGATATATAATGTATTTAGGGAGTGCCTGAAAATTAGATTCTAATTTTAACAATTGAATGTGCACTTCTCCCTTCAACAATGTAGAGGTTAGGGGTGGCAGACCCCTGTGTAGTTCAAAATCCATATATAACTCACATTTACCCCCAAACACAATTACAAAACATGATCAGTTGATTCACAGAGAGAGGGGGGGAGGGGGGAGGTTCCCTGTATCCAGATTCTTCATAGTGTTGACAATCCTTTCCATACAATATTCAATGAGTCTTTATTTATTTATTTATTTATTTATTTATTTATTTTTGTACTTCTTGTACAAACTCTGGGCAGTGTACAACAAATTGCAAAAACAACTTGCCCAATACATAAGAACAAGCAAATATAAAAAATTATAAAAATAACAGAAAGCTCAAAGCAAGCATGAAATCCAGCAAGAAAAAGGGTGGGAACAAAAAAACAATCAAACTGACAACACACGGTCATACAATCAGCAATCACCAAAACTTTCCATGAAGAGCCATGTCTTTAGCGCTCTCCTGAAGGCTGGCAGGGACTCCACCAGCCTGATCTCTGCAGGCCGTTTATTCCAGAGTGCCAGGGCGGCCAGCAAGAAGGCCAGATTATGGGTAGAAACCACTTGGGCCTCCCTCAGAGTGGCCTCCTGGAGTGAACAGGCAAGCAAAGTTCTGTTCCATGAGGCCGAAGCTGACCTGTGAGAGAGCTCCACCAGATACTCAGTTCCCAAGCCATGCAGGGTTTTCTAAACTAAAACCGATACCTTGAATCTTATTTGGGAGGCAACAGGTAGCCAATGCAAGCAGGCCAGGATGAGAGTGATGCGGTCGAACCTGCCTGCACCAACCACCAGCCTGGCCACCCCATTCTGCACCCGCTGCAATCGCCGAACAAGGATCAAGGGTAACCCATGTAAAGAGTGTTACAGTAATCTATCTTCGAGATCACCAGCACCTGCACTACCAAAGGGAGTCCATGTCTAGGTATGGGCAGATGTGGGCAATGAGCCTAAGTTGAGAAAAGGCTGCCCTGGAAACAGCTGCTGCCACCTGGGCTTCCAGGGACAAAGCTGGATCCAGGACGATGCTCAGACTCCTCTCTCTACCTGCCAGCTGGAGGGTCATTGCCCCAGACTGGAAAGAGGGCCACTGTACCCATCTGGGGACCCCCCAAGGAACAGAATCTCAGTCTTCCTAAAGTTGAGTTTGTGCCTGTTAGTCCTGGTCCATTCAACGACCACATGTAGGCAGCAGTCAAGGGTCTGAACAGCTTCCGTTGCAGAGGTAGAAAAGGAGAGACAGAGCTGTGTGTCATCAGCATACTGATGACAGCAGACCCCATAACTCCGAATGACCTCAGACGGCGGCGTCATGTAGACATTAGAGAGCACAGGGGAGATCACTGACCCGTGGGGCACCTCACAAGAGAGTGTTCATGGGACCAACAAATCACCCCCATCTCTACTCTCTGGACATGGCTGTCGAGAAAGGATCAGAGCCAGCACAAAGCATGGCCCCCCAATACTCACCTCAGACATCGTGCCCAGGAGGATACTGTGGTCAACAGTATTAAGGGCTGCTGACAAATCAAGGAGGACCAACAGGGTAGAGCAGCCCCTGTCAGCCCCACTCAGGAGGTCATCTTGCAATGCAACCATGGCTGTCTCAGTCCCATGCCATGGCCTGAACCCAGGGCACAATCTTCCTCCAGGAATGACTGAAGACTAACCTGCTCGATCACCTTGCCCAGAAAGGGAACATTGGCTACCGGATGATAGTTTGACACATTGTCCACAGCCAGGCCAGGTCTTTTAAGAATGGGCTGGATCACAGTCTTCTTCAGGCAAACGGGAAGAATTCTGTCTCTGAAGGAGGCAGATGCGATTGCAGCTCCCATTCTGGCATGCTCCCCTGGCAGTCTTAATCAGCTGGGATTGGCAAAGGTCGAATGGAGAAGCCACAGGCTGGCAATATGCCAGCACCCCGGAAGCCTCAGCTGGAGTCACAGGGTGCCCAGATTGGCCCAGATGGCCTCTATTTTAGATTTAAAGTGGGCTGCAAAAGACTCATTAGTGAAATCACTAGTAGTGGGTCTCTGCTGAGTGGATTGGACAGGTCCCGAAACACCTTGAACAATTCCACCTGCTGGTTTGAGGCCTCCCCAATTCTCAGGGAGGCATGGGTTCTTTTAGCCACCCTAATATAGCGCCTTGTCAGCAGTTTAACCACAGCCCTTGTGGTGTGTGTGTGTGTGTGTGTGTGTGTGTGTGTGTGTGTGTGTGTGTGTGTGTGTGTGTGTGTGTGTGTGTGTGTGGTGTGTGTGTGTGTGTGTTGTGTGTGGTGTCGTTCCAATCGTGACCGACTCTTCATGACTCCATGTCCATGGAGTTTTCTTGGCAGGAATACTGGAGTGGTTTGCCAGTTCCTTCTCCAGGCACCTACAGCACCTGATATTCCCTGGTGGAATCCCATCCAAGAACTAACCAGGGCTGACCCTGCTTAGCTTCCAAAATCAGGTGAGATTGGATGTGCTTAGGGCAACTAGGGATCATTTCATCTAGCCCTATTACTTTCCATGCAATCCTTCCTCCATCTGCTCTCCAGCCTCCTCCTTTCTTGCTTCTTTGCAAGCAACTCCACTGTAAACCACAGTCCTAGTCGCATCCCCATACCATCTACACAAGGCATCAACAGGATCATTAACCACACCATCTCGAAATCTCCCCAAAGACTCAGAGAACTCAACTGGGCCCAGAACCCTCTGGGGGCAGGCCCAATCAGTAAGGCCAAGCTCCCCGCAAGAAGGGGTGGCAATTGCCAGGAAGAAAGTCAGCAAGTTGCGATCTGACCATGACACGGGTTGGGAACCAAGGTTCCCAACCCCCAGATTATAATCCGCAGATGTGGAGGAAAACACCAGGTTGAGAATATGCCTGGACCTACGGGTGGGGCAGATGACATGTTGGGAAAGGTTCATGGATGCCATGTACTCCATGAGATCTAGAGCCACTCCAGACAGCCCAGCCCCAGCATGCACGTTGAAGTCACCCACCATCAGAAGGCAGGGGGGGACCCTCAACACTGCTGCTGAGATGAACTTACAGAGCTCTGGGAGGGATGATGCTGGGTCGCAGGGAGTACAGTACAATAGCACAATCCCACTGTCCCACCAATAGGTGCAGGCATTCCAACCCTGGACACACCAATGCCGCAGCTTTGCTGACATAAAAGGACTACCGGTAAACAATGGCCACTCCTCCCCCCCCCCAAACACTCCGATCTGCCCGCATGCTGGTAGTGAAACCCAGGAGGGCAAAGCTGGGTGAGAGAAACTCCACCCTCTTCGCCCACCCAGGTCTCTGTGAGACAAGTCAGGTTGGCCCACTCATCCACAATCAAATCGTGGATTACAGGGATCTTGTTATGGACCAACCTGGCTTTCATCAGCAAACAGGACAGATCAGAAGTGTGGACAGAATGGACCCCTGATATGTGGCAATGGGCCCTGGGGTCAGAACAGGGGACAGGCATCAACTGCCTGACCCTTGTTCTTCTTACCCAACCAACCCCATGGCCCAGAGCATATCTCCCACACTCCGATATGACCAGAATCAGGGCTGCCAGCCCTGGTGATCTCTGAGTGCACCCAAAGGGGGAGAAAAAAGACATACCGCAGTCACATAAATAAACAAGGAAGAGGAAGACAAATAACAACAAAATCAAACAAGACTAATGATAATAGAACAACAATCCCTCCCATCAGCCCTCAACCACAAATCCCCCCCACAAACACTTTCCAGCCCACAAATAATTAAATTAAATTAAATTAAATTAACAATATAGCTAATAAGCAAATAATAATAATAAGCCAGACCCAAAAGATCCAGCTAGTTCTGCCCAATGGGAATAGGGAGACCCTCCACTCCCAGGCATATTCCAATTATGCCATCACTACGACAGAACCCCCCAAGATCAACTTTGCTAGAGCAGAGTCATTATCCAAAACCATTCACCCCCTAGATCACATTCTAAGAGTCCATGAGCCACCATGCTGACCGCCTTCAGTCTTCACACCATAGTCTCGCAGGAGGTAGACTCCCTCTTTCAAGGTCACATCAGATGACCCATCAGGGAGCCCTCGAGCACTGGGAGAGGGAAAGCTTGCCCATCCTGACACCAGCAGGAGGCGCTGGCTTATGGAGGAGTTCAGTGATGGAAATATCTGGAGATGCCAACGGGGACAACCCTGTGAGGACCCCCCCCCTTTAAGGTCCTGATCTAGAGGCTGAATTGGAGATGTTGTGTTTGGGGGCAAGTACACTACTTGGACACCTTCAAAATTGAGCTCATGGAGTTCCGGGTTGTCAAGGGCACAGTATTTACTAAATATTTATTTATTTATTTATTGAATATTTATTTATTTGCTGAAAAAATTTATTTATTGGGGGGAAATCCATGTATAACCAAAACTGTGCTGTTCATACCTGTTCAATTCAAGAAGTATATCATCCATCTCAAATTTAGAAAAAATACCCTAGTTCTGGATTCAGTTATTTCTAATTTCCCCCTCGCCCACCAGTTACTGACATGAAATGGCTTGGCTTGTAAGTCAATGGTCTTGACAAATTCTTGAAGTGTTCATCCATTTCTGCCATAACACAGAGAGAGCTATGTGCTCTAAAGGCATTATCTCACCAAATGCAAAAAAAAAAAATCATTTCTACTGCAGCTGGTTCATTGTGTTGACTTTTGCTCTTTGATTTGTTAGTTGGAATAAAAACTCCCACTTGGTGGTACAATTTGGACAGGAGCGTTTGATTTTTCTAGCCATTTGCTCTCTAAATCCTGCACCACCAACTAAGGCTGCAGAGCTTATTATCAGACACTTCTGTCAACAATTTGATAATCAAACCTTCCCCATCTAGGAATCCAAAGATGTGGTGGACTATAATTTCTAGTGTCTCCAGTCCCTATTAACATTGGCACTTGGTCAGAGAAGGCAGTGATGGAGACAAATCAAGTCTAAAATGGCGGAAGGCAATGTTATGGCTCCCATAACTGTTGTTTAGATGGCAACTCTGATCAGACCTATGATGGGAGTCAAAGTCTAAAACCATCCAAAGGACCACCTGGTCTCTAGCTCTGCTTTTAAGGCATTAGCCCTCAATGGATAAAATAAGACCAGACCTGGATCACAGGGCTACAACCGCATAGGCATGTGGCAAAAAAGTTAAGAATTTATTGGGCTGAAGGCAGGTCCTGAAGCTGAAAAAAGTAAAAGACATTAGTCTAGTATAGGAATTCTCAAGTCACTCAATCTTTTGGAAAAAAATAGAAGAATTTCAGGACGTAGCTTTTGGATTTCCATATTACAGGCATGCTATTACAGCATATGAATATTTATTGGAGTCTAGGGGAGACGAAAGCTTTTGTGTGACTGTCTATTTATTGATTTAATTGTAAAAACTTTAGGGGAGATGGGAAAAAACCATTTAGTAAGGATGCATATGGAATAAAAACTTTATATAGCATGAAGGAAAGATTGATCCACTTTTGTCTAGGCTGCCGCAAAAGGAGCAATGTGGTGCTATATAAAAAGTGTGCCACCTCAACCATGACATAACAGGAAGGTGTTGGACTTCATTGGAATTGACTATTAGGGATTTCTGTTTGGAATGGCTTCAGAAGCTACAAAGCAGACTTGAGATGTAATGAGATGAAAGTATAAGGATGCTGTAGCTAAGCAACTAGGAAGAGTAATTGCATGGATACTGGGGTTTAGAAGTACAGTGCACACAAAGAAACGTTGCTTTTTAATATAAACTGTCACAAAGATTTGGATTGAACTGGACCTGCATTCATATGAGAATGGCTGTGGAAGGCAGCATATGTCAAAACAGGGCACGGCAGCTGTATTGCTTCCTTCATTATAGAACTGTCTAAAATGTTCATCATGCTGGCACCTGATTGTTGCCAAAGGACACCATGAGCAGCCTTTCTATAAACCATAAGTTATGGAAAACATGGGCATTGTAGTCCATCTATAGATGGAGCCCCTGCACAAATAGCATTTCTTACAAAAATTTCAAGAGGTGACACGCATAATATCCTGCTCAGACCACAAGCTGCCTTTATGTCCATGCTCCCTATATCTAACTCAAGCAGGCCTTTTTATTACCTAGAACATGCCCTGGTTGTTAGATATTGCTGGTGGAGATACCAAAGAGAAGCTCTGATTGGAAGGTCAGAAGGTATGTACTAGTCCATATGCCAAATAACGTAAAGGTTGCCAAGTCCACCATTTTAGTTATAAACTCTGAGATCTACTGGTAAAATAGGGCTGAAGCGTCATTCATTTAGTCTGTTTTCAACCAAACGGGAAACTGATACAATGCATAAGCATCTCAGGATCCTGTGGACAGAGATCTGGGGCAGTAAAGATGAAAACTAGAGATGGGCATGAAACAAAAATATAGCCTTTCATTTCATTTCCTTTCTTTAGTAGTTTCATTTCATTAGTAATGATTTTTTTAAAAAGGAAACAAAACAGTTCAGAACTCTATGGGGAGGAGCTTCCTTGGACTCTTCCTGGGAAACTCCCCAAATTTGGAGCAGTTTGTGTTTTGTACAGTAAGAGGAAATGTGGTGGGCTGCAGTGAGATTGTGTTTGGGAAGCCAAGATCCCAGCTTCCCCAACACAGCAGGGGATCCCTCCTTCCCTGAAAGAGCAGAGAGTGTGAGGTGAAGTCAGTGGGCTGCAGAGAGCTCCACTGACTGGAGTAAAGCTGTGCTCCTTCCTCACAGCCCAAGCTGTCAAAACCAGCTGGATGGCATTGGTGATATTGCTGCAGCCTGCCACCTTTCCCCTTACCGTCTGAAACACTGAACCCCAAACCGCTCCAAATTTGGGGAGCTTCAAGGAAGAGTCCAAGGAAGCTCCCCTGGTTTCGTTCCCAAACAAAAAACAAACAAACAAAACCCCCAAAACATGGTTCTGTTGTGTTCTGGCCGATATGGTTTCTTTTGTTTCATTTTGCAATGAAACAATTCATTACATAACGAAACAACAAAACAGTGCGTTGTTTTCATTTTATGCCCACCTCTAATGAAAACCTATGGATTTTGGAGAGACATGATTCAGGGAGATCTTATTTTTTGAGAAATCATAATTCATTAGTCTGAAAGTAGTCACATAGCAAAGCAAGCTAAATTGTAAACAGGAGGGGGTGAGAAGCTGATGCTATGAGATCCATAATCACCGCTCAAGGATTTTCCATATTGAATGGCAGGTGATCTATCATGTCTGCTTCTTCTCTAGGCTCTTTCTAAGGTGTGACTTGCAGGATTGTTAAATTCATGTTGAGCTGTTGTTTATTTACTTGGACAGCATGCCCATATGCTGGAGTTGGAACTGGCAAGCCACTCCAGTATTCCTGCCAAGAAAACTCCTTGGTCATGGGGTCACAAAGAGTTGGTCACGACTGTATCAACACAACAACAACTAACAGCTACAACAACAATGCCCATATGCAAAGTAATCCTCTGAATACACTGCTAAAGACAGACCCCAAATCTTTAATAGACAGCAAACCAACTCTGGGTGCCCAGACCTCTTTACTATTGTGATCTTGGCTTTACTCCTGGGTCATCTGTTTCCATACAAAATAGGAAGCCCAATAGTTATATTTGCTGTTCATCTAGTCATGCTATGACTATAGTAGTCATAACATGACTATAGTACTCAAGTCCAATCAAACTTGAGAGGATCAAAAAGAGGTTTTGCATTAACAAAAAAAAAGCCAATTTGATTAGTGGACAACAATATTTTTTTTTGTCCAGCAGAAGCAGAACAGTAGGACTAAAACATACTGCTCAAATATTTGTCTCCTGCCATCACTGGCTGGGTGCAGAATTCCACAAGGGCAAATCGGAGTTACAGTATATGAAACTTCATGGTAGACACATAAAGGATGAATAAGGGCAAGGCTATCTCTTTCAAAATACATCAGCTCTTCATCTATAACTTGAATCAACTTGAGAATTATCAAGTTTTATTTGTTCGCTGTTGCTGAGAAATCACCAGTGTTTAGTTCAGTTTTTATCTTGACCTTCCCCTTTGTGGATGAGGTGAAAATATAAGAGTGGTATCCTATTGATGCTCCTAGTTAAGTGGATTAGCACAGAAACATTTTTGTGTGAGAGATACTACTATTGTAAAGTAAGCTTAGAGATGCGCCTGATGCTTTAGATTTTGTGAGGCTTTTAAGGGAAAGGTTATTTAATGAAAGCATCAGTAATAAACCTGAAGTTCTCTTACTTTCTGCTTCTCTTGTGTAGCCATTTGTCTAGATATGACTGGAACTTCTCTTTACAATGTCGGATATATGCACATGGAATGCTATGACGTCCTCACCCTCCATCACCAAGTGTTTGTATACAAACACATTTGAGTAATTGTTCCAGTCTAGGAACCTGAAAGGTGGGATGAGCAGGTTGTGACAGGAATGAAAAAAGAGGCACCAGGGAATTGATGGGAATTAACTGAGCGGAAATAGGAGAACCGTGACTGAAGGAGGAGAAGAGGGATGAAAAGGAAACAGGAGAAAGACAAAACAAGTGTTGGAAAAGTAGATGAAAGATGAACTCCAGCTGGGCAAAAGAGCAGCTGCTCCTCTTCTTTAAGGGTGAAGGGGAAATGAAAACATGGCCAGTCCTTGTTAAGTACAGAATCGGGTGCAATTGTCAAGACGCTACAGTGAGCCCACTTGGGCAAGAGGGACAAATTGCCTTCCAACAAGGAAGGGTTATGCCATCTAAATGCTGAAAATTGTGTTTTAAGTGACCACATTTTACATTCCTGAAAGATTCAACCGGGATATTGCATATCCTTCCTTGCTGCTTACATGGCAAATGTTTGTGTCACGTTCAAATAAAATGTCACTAACGTAAAACATCAATGCAGTAACTGCATTTGGATGTTACCCCAAGCTATGATCTGGTTGTGCTCTCTTTTGTCTCCCTGTGCATTCTTGGCTGTCCCTCTGAAGAGAAAGTGATGCTTTATTGTTATATTAAAATGGGACAGTGGCAGAAATATGCAGCATTGCCAGTTGACCAGAAGAGTGCATGATAATAAAAATGTTGCTTTCATTCTGGTTTTGAGGCTGTCAAACCTGGTTTGGGATATGGTGAGCACCACAGTTTGTTCAAATTTAGTGGGAAACTAGAGTCTCTGCCTTGAAAAAATGAGATGTCAGGAAAAGAATGGAAATTTCCAAGAGGAATTGGAAAAGAAGGTGTGAGAGGTCTTGAGTCTCAGCCACACACGGCAATGGCTTCATGTTATGTCCAAAACAAGCTGTTCTCATCTTCCATGCATAAGATATTTGGAGAATGGTCTTCATCAATATAATATGAGGCAAAGAAATATGGAAGATGCAGCTGTAAGCCAGCTGATTACACCTGCCTGGGCAATAGCAGTAAGTGACCTAGCTTCTCACATTTGTATAAAAAGCCAGGGAATTGGATTCTTTAAGGGGGAAACTGTTTATGAACAGGGGCTGTGATGTTCCTTTACCCATGAGCCAAAAAAGCCATGCAATGACCTGTGTTTCTGCACAATATTGTGGTTGCATTCCAAACTGGAAAAAACATGCCAAACTTGACATAGCAAAGAACGTCTTAAATGCTGATGACACTCATGTCAGCAGTCAAAATGGCCTAGGATAACATCTTGTGCTCATTACCATTCACAAAGAGATACCAAGCAGCAGAAAAGGAAGCTGACATCATTTTTCATTAATTAACTACTTCTCACCCAAACACAAAGCAATTGCAGAGATCATATAGATGGTCATCAAGAGTGATGGTGAAAGCTCCACTCGGAATGTGTATGACAGAAGCTTATTTATCCAGACCATCAGTCACAGTCACCACTGAACTGACCCTTGAAGTAATTGCAGATGTGTACAGAATGAGATGTCTTGGACTTTACATGCCAGACTGTAGATTTTGCAGATTCAGAGGATGGAGGCCTTTTCTCATTTGCACCAAGAACTGTTCTTTTCTTTACTGAAGCTGGGTTTTGCCTGAAGTTGATGTTTGCTACTGATTCTTTTTTTGAATCTGGATGTTGCTAACATTTCAAACCACAGGTGCAGATTCATATTATTTGTTTATTTTATTTGGTCTTATGTGACTCAGGTCACATCTGAGCGGTTCACAACATGGTCAAACAATAAATCATCACAAATATAAAATGAATTCAACATACAAAACATAAAATATAACAACCATTAAACAATGCCACATTCGCACATTAAACATTTAGAAGGGCCTTAGCGGCTGATAATTTTATTGGGTTCTCACTGATGGAAATGCCTATCTAAATATCCCTAGCATAGACCCCTCTCTCTGGTCTTCCCTCAGGGTCAGCACCCTCAGACCATCTGGGATGAACAAGTAGGGCAGGCAGTTCTTGCTGGAAGAAGACTCCATTCATCTTGAAAGAGGGCATCAAATTTGCAATTACAGAAGGTGAATGTGGTGAGCTTCAGTGTAACACACATGTTTCAATCCAAAAGACACAGCCAAGCAGATGTTATAATTTAAGTTTTCTCCCTTTCTTTGCAACATCTCCAGTAAATGTCATTTTTTTCCAAAGAAAACATTGCAGCCCCTTGAGAGTGATTTAAAATGAGGTTGTACAGCAATTATTCGTGCTTTTTCTTGATTCTTCCCTCAAATTTTGAATGTGGTGTGTGAGCATGAAAGAACATCAGCCCTGAAGGAACATGGCTTTAGGCTTCTTTCCGAATACTGATGGCTGGGTGTGGTAGGGTGGTAGCAAAGAAAAAGAAGGCAACAGAAACCAGGAGAAGAAACTATCAGAAATGAGCAGACAGAAGCAACAAATAAACAACAGAAGCAACAGAGAAGTGAAAAAAGAACATAAAATGACTCATGCAGTTAAAGATGGGAATGAGACAAGAGAAAGCTATTTAGATACAGCTGCAGTTGAAAGGCTAAAGAAACTGCAGATTTATTTCAGTGAGTGAGTGAGTGAGTGAGTGAGAGAGAGAGAGAGAGAGCTGTGAGGCCTCAGCTCTTCTTTGACATAACAAAGAGGATTTCCGCTTATTAGCAAGGGTTATCTAGGCTTGGGGGGGGGGCAGTGCTATTTGGACGGGAAAAGGTAGACAACTTGGACCGGAATACACTGATGAAATGAGAAAGCTTTAAAATACGTTTAAGAGATAAAAATGAGATAGTATACAAATATGAAATACTGGTATATCATTTATTATAAAACTTTGTTACTGTTAATTATATGAAATTGGAAATATAAAATTGCTTTTCTAGAAATTTGTTGTCTGAATTATGGCTCCTAAGAAAGGGTGGAAAAATGTGATGGGAATAATATGATTCTTTTTCTTTGTCGCTTTTGGTATATTAATGTTTAAAATAATTATATTAGACTGTATATTGTATGCTTAATGAATAATGATGAGGAAGCATATTGTTCCCAAATGAGAGTTTTGCCTATGATAAAAAGACGATTATTTGTGGAAATAGAGTTATGTTAGTTTATGGCTCTGAAACTAAAAGAAAATTAAAAGGACAAGTAAGATCTTATAGGCCAGGATATGGTCTTTTTAGGGTAACCCATAAAGTAAACGTAACTTAGAGATAGAAAAAGTTTGAAACTGGATGACTTATACAAAAGATAGAAGATCTCTGATAAGAAGCTATACAGCATTAGCTTTAAACTCACCTGGATGACTGAGAATCTTCACAGACATTAGCTTTAAGATGCTTAAATATGTGTCGTGGGTTTTAGGAATAGAGACTTATTATTATGTAAGATGGAAAGATATATAATAAAAAGTTTCCTTTTTTGTCCTTCCGTAGTGATTTAAGGTAGATAGTTGTTTTGTTAAATGCTGAAAGTAGATATGCCGTTATACTAGAATTAACTTAAAATAAGGAGACGTTAATAAATGAAACAAGACTTAAGAAATTTTGCCATTTAGAACCCTACACAGTCTCTCACATCTTGTGTTATTGTGTGGCATACAGCAAGTTACATAAACACTTTCTGGAGCAAATTCTTCTTGATCTTCCAGGGTCCCCCAATGCAGTCAATCCCACCTTTCTCTATGCCTATCTGCAATCATTTCAAAGGCCAGTTCAACTACTGGAAACCAAAGTCAGAATCAACCATACTATGTAAAAGGCGGACAGTAAACAAAGACAGAGGGGGAATTAACTCATTTAACATGTCACGTAGGAAGTGAGGCTTACACATACCACAAACCACCAGAAAGGCCAATAGTCTGCTACACAGTCAAGTTAAGTCTGAACTCGCACTACAGCAATAATGAGTAAATTGAGGCTATCCTATATGGCACATATAATGAGAGTATACAGTGGACCAGAAAATATAATACAGCTGGGGGAAATGGTGTGGAGGGTGTTGGTAGAAAAAGTGGAAGACCTAACATGATACACTTTGTCTCAATGAAAGAATTCATAGTTGATGATTTGCAAGACCGGAGCAGAATTTAGTAGAGAAGATAATATACATTGGGGGGGGGGGTTGGCAGTAGGGAGCGATGACTCAACATGAGATGCTGGTTTTCCAGATCTGAGTAAAGCTGTTAAAGATAGGACATTTTGGAGGTGAGCTGCTGAATGCTTGTTCTGTGTAGAGATGGGCACGACTTAGCGGTATTCCCGTTTCTGTTTCTGTTACTCGTATCCGTTACTCTATGGAAACGGTAACGGGAATTACTCCGCCAGAATTCGAGCTCGAACCGACGAATGAACAATTTGGTCTGATTTGTCGTGCTCGTTACTTGCATCGCGGTGATCGCGCAATGCCAAGTGGCACAGAAAAAAAAGTTTTTAAAAGTTAAAAAAAACAAACGATTCCCGGCCCTAAAAGTAGGTGAAAACTGTCTGAGGGCACCTACCAGGCCAGAAGGGTGTTTTATTTGGGGGGGGTTCCCCGCCCCCCTCTCCTTGGCTATTGCTACTGCTGCGCTGCTGGTACCAGGCTGGGAGGGCGCATCCATTTGCCATGCAGTGCGGGGGATCCAAAATGGCGACCGCAATATTTTTTTTGAAATCGTTGCCCAAAACCCCACCAAAGCACCACAGAAACATGCGAAAATTAGCTATTTTAAATGCTTGAATTTTTACAGTAGCAGCAGTGGGTTTTTCTTGCAAAAAAAAAAAGTCTCCGTTGATTTTATTTTATTTTATTTTATTTTATTTTATTTTATTTTATTTACACCTTCCACCAATCGCACATTTGCAATGAGGCTGGGAGGGCATCCATTTGCCATGCAGTGGACCAAAATGCAAATTTTTTTTTGAAATCCAAAACAAAAGTCACATGGCCACTTTAAATGGTTGAAATTTTACAGAGCAGCAGAGGGTTTTTCTTGCTCTCTGTTGATTTTATTTTATTTTATTTTATTTTATTTTATTTTTTTACACCTGCCAATGATGGGCTCGGGGAGTGGACATAAACAGCCCACTAATCGTACTTGGCCAGGTTGACCCAAACTTCCCAATCGGGCCAGCCCACTAAGCCTAAGCCTAAGCCTAACCCATACGCCAGTACACTGTCCTTCTAAGTGGGTCAGAGAGGCAGCCAGAGGTGCACCCCAATACTCACCCTAACCTCACCCGTAACTAGCCTAACCCTAGCCCTTGCGCTAACCCGTCTTAACCCTAAGCCAGATCTACTTGCATTGCACTACATGCAAGTACGTGAGACACAGCAGGTGCAAAGAGTCTGCCAGTCCGTCACTTGTGGCTCTGGCTGACTCCTGCAGCTCCCTCCAGGAGCCCACTACCCCCCAAAAAAACCAGTACTAACGACAACGAAAAAACAAACTGACTAATTTTTGCAAAATTTCACGAAAAACGGAAATGAGCCGAAACGGACTGCCTCCGACACACAACAACTCGAAAACGTCATTTTCCCTAGTCGTGCCCATCTCTAGTTTTGTGTGCTTTTAAAATATATTTTAATATCTTTATTTTTTTAGTTTTTAATATTCTTTTTGCAATTGTTACAACCAGACATATAATCCCTTTCCAGGCTTACATCCCATAAATCTGTTTGACCAGGAAGAAGGTAAAAGGTTAGCAAGTCAATTGTGTTTTGTTTGGACTGCACTAGTTTTTTTTAGAACTATCTTGTGGAATGTTGATTTGCTCTCCTGCACAATAACATAGATGCACTCTCTTGCATATATATAAAATACTGTTCAGAATCCTGTTAGCTTCCATGCAAGTTTTGAATAACTTGCTCTGGCTAATGACAGTTAACTGATGAGGTGCTGTAGCATGTTTTGGCCTTGTACCTAATCATGTGCCTGAATGAAGAATCCAGGTGTGTTCCAGCACCTCATTACTTAGCCATAAATAATTACCTGTGGCTCTTGATGCAATCTCTATCCGAAGATCAGTAGGATTCTCTCCACTATTGGTTTTACCAGATTGTTTTAACATAATAATGAGAATGTTGAGAGCAGCATATTCTGCAGAAGAAAACTGTAAGTAATGTATTATTGTGCCAAGTAAATGTTTTCATTCTTGAGACAGATAAACATATGTAAGGTGAAAACAAGATTGACTCCATGCACTGTATTCTAGGCCTGTACAACAACTAGTATTGCTAATTAGCTGATTATTAATATTGCAAATATGGTTTATAAAAATAAAATTAAATAAAGAGGGATGGGGAATTAAATGAGGAAAGGGAAAGAAAAAACATTAAACTAATGGATGTATGTTGATCTATATTTAGAAGACATAGTTCTTCATAACTTCAGCATACCAAGATATCGGCATTCTCAAAAAAGGTCAGGAGTTATTAATATTACCTTATTTCCTCTGACAGAATTTTCTGTAAGAAAAGCTATATGAAGAGCCTTGTCCCCCCCCCAAAAAAAAAATTAACCTATGGCTGACTAGAAAGAACTGCCATGTTCTTTCACAATTTGCCATTTAACTACAATCATGATCATCAAGCTTTTTCTAAGCTAATGTGGTTTGGGGCCTTTTGGGGATAAGAGGCTGAACTATTGGAGGGAAAAAAGAACTTGTAGTGGATTCATAGGAATCTTTTAAGCCACTATACATCTAATATATTTGATGTCCAAAGTGATCTTACATTTCTGAGCCATCCCTATTTCACATTTGTAGTAACAATTTCATCCCAAGGGCTTTTGTATGATTATCCCCTCACAGAAAAGAGAGGAAACTTCTCCCTTGAGGCTGTAGCGCTAGATGAAGAAGCAAGCTGTGGAGATGCAATTCCAGTGAGTTACGGAAGCAGGTGCAATAATATGTCTAAGGCATCTCACAGCCTGAAGAATATTCTGCTTCCCATCCATTTGGACTATTGTTTTTTCCCCAAAAGAGTTTATTATTATTATTATTATTATTATTATTATTATTATTATTATTTATTTATTTATTTATTTATTTATTTATTTATTTATTTATTTATTTATTTATTTTGGTTATACTGCTCAGATATGAAATTCTACCTTCATTTCCCTCTCTTCAGGGCACTTCCTGAGGCCACACCACAACATAGCTGATCATTAGAGACACTTTGTCTTCTTCCTATCCCAGCCATAATGGGAATATTTCTGAGGACTCACCAGAGCACAACCACCCAGAAGGTCTGCTCGAGAAACAGGCAAAATGGTATCAAACTGGCCAGAAGACTTTTGTGGTGATGGCATCTGGCCTGGATGCCCTCAAAAGGGGATTGGACAGTTTCTTGGAGGAAAAGTCCATCACAGATTACAAGCCATGATGGGGATGTGTAATCTCCAGTCTTAAAACAAAACAAAACAGGGCACTTCAAAGGCCAGGATGCAGGGGAGTGGTATCAGGAGACAGATATCTAGTCTTGTGTGTTCCCAGAGGCATTTGGTGGGATGACTGTGAGATATAGGAAGCTGGGCTAGATGGGTCCTTGGCCTGATCCAGCATGGCTCTTCTTATGTTCTTATGTTGTGGCCTAATGCTGTACTTCCAATCGCTATACAAACCACACTGACTCTTTAGCTTGGGTATATGAAGGCCACAGATTTATTTAACCTTGGTTACATAGTGCAGTACTCTAGCCTGGCATTGGGTCCGATCCAGCCCATCAGGGAGACCTGCCTGTCTCCTGATGTCCCCGTCTCACTGCTACCTTGAGGCACTCCATTGTTCTTACTCCCGGAAACCCCATGGGTGCAGGCTCCTTCGGGATTCCTCTCAATCCGAGAGGAAGGGTGGTTCCTGCTCCCTCACTGGGTCTGTTGGTGCCTCCCATGGTCTGTTGGTCATGCAGACTCCTTCTTGACTCAGCCCCAGCCTGGATCCATTCCCAGTGCCTCCAAACCTCTGAAGCTGTGATATAAGTATAGAAGATTGGGGAGGAAAGCACAATGGTTACCAGTATTATTTGAACTATTAACCAGTATTCTGTCTGCAGCATATATGTAGTGGCAATAAATTATCATACTTTTCCATCTATAGGATGCCCCCATGTACAAGATGACCCCGCCCCCACTTTTAAAACCCAAAATGACAGTTTCGCAACCACATGGTGCTCTCCTTGGTTTACTTCCATACTGTATACAGTATAAGACGACCCTCAATTTTTAGTCTAACAATTTTAGATAAAAATATAGTCTTATACAAGGAGAAATACTGTAGTTTTTCAAACAGAGAAATATCAACATTGACAACTTCAAGAAAAAACTAGGTGGGTTATGAATAACTCATTCAAGCTGTTTTCCTTACACCATGTGTGCAGGTCCAAGCAAGCATACCCTTGCATTACAACGTGATCCTCAAAATACTAGCTATTCCAGTTCCTTGTGTGCAACTCTCTTGAAAGGGATTGAGAAGTCTACCTGTGTAGTCCATAAGACGCTCACTCCCCCACCCCCAAAGAGCTATGGTCGTGTTTTAACTTTTGTAGTATGTTCTCCTAGGAGATCTATTTGACTGCTCAAATACATTCCTGTGAATGCTGAAGAGGAGTAATGAGAATGGATCTGTGATTGTATCTTCCTGCTTAGCTGTTCTAAATTCTTTGGAGTTCTGCAGACTCAAAGAATCCAGGATTAAAGACCTGTGTTAGGCTTTTGTATTGTAGAATTTAATCTTACCAAATCCACATTAAAGCTGTCAGATGGTGATGAGTTCGCAATAAGCATTATTCATACAGCATTTTGATATCGAACAATATAATCTACTTACATGCAGCGAGCCTGAAGATAGTGCCCAGTTATAGCACCTTGATGCCACTTTAATAGTAATGGTTCCATCCTATGGGATCTTGGGATATGTAGTTAGGTGAGAGAACGAAACTTCTCTGTTACAAAGTTCTAGTGGTATACTTCAGGAAAGTCACTAGAGCTCCCTAGTACAGCAGGTAAACTGTTATTAAAAGAATACAGTGGTGCATTCCAGATACATGTTCCCATGTAAGCATAAGCATGCATTGCAAGGACAGGAAACCTTGCACTATCTTGGTCCACATTTGGGAAGGCAAACTCAGCCACAGCCAAAAAGAGGGGAGTGTTGTTAATATTATTTGTTCATTGTCTGCTGTGGACACAGATATAATTGCTTCCAGGCATTCCCCTTCCTCAATGGATGTCAGGTTCCCTCCAGTGGCTTTGCAATGAGTGGGAGAAATTAAATACTAGCAATAATTTAGCATAAAGCTGGTGAAGAGTGTGACAGTCTGGATGTCTCCGTCTGACCTGATAGCTTAAGGTTCCCCCAGCCCTCACAGATATGAATGCACCTTAAGGACCCAAGTGGTATATCCAACCTTAAATGTATTGTCAAACTATAAACTGAACGATAATATTAAATTGTTGCTTTTAAAAACAGTTGCACATACTTAATCATGTTCCTTCCATTGATTTTGACAGAAGAGGCTCATCAGGAAGAGGCTAAAGTGAATGAGAATGCAGGTCAGTCTCTCTCTCTCTCTCTCTCTCTCTCTCTCTCTCTCTCTGTGTGTGTGTGTGTGTGTGTGTGTGTGTGTGTGTGTGTGTTCATTATTTATGTATCCCTCTATGTATATACAGTCGTACCTTTCTACTGCATCCCATTTCCCAGCTGAAATCAGTCCAAAATATTTCATCCTTAGTCAGAACGGGAAATCACGGCTGGCAGATGTTCATGCAAAAGGTTCTGAGGGGGACTGGCTTTACGTTGGCATGACTGATATTCTGTGGATTTGGTATGAGCAAAGGATGCATGGATATTGTGAGTGCAGTTACACTAGGAAAAAAAGATCCCATAATTGAATTGGGTTTAGCATGTTTTAAACTCATAAACTTTAAAAAGGTAATTACATGATGCACATGAAAGATCAGTTTTCCTCTGCTGGAGGTAAGTGTTTTTGGCTAGAAAGTGAGGTTATTTTACTTAGTAGCATCCATTTTTCCTCAAGGGATTAAGTATTCTTCTTCTCAGCGGATAGGAAGAAGTATGCAAGGTCACGTTCAGAGTTCAGAGAGAACAGACAGAAAGATAACTCATCCTGATGTCATTTCTCCATTTCTACATACTGTACTCTCAAGATATCTTCAAAAATGCTATTGTATAGGTGCCAAACATAATGTCAGGATTATTAAAGCAGGAGGCCACTGGTGTTCATGAATCCAGAAGAAGATTAGATTGTCCGGGTAATGTGACATTCTCTTTTCGTTCTGTCCCACTGCCATGCAGAATGAGGTCATCAAATGCTCTGCCTTCCATTGTTTGTCGAGCAGGCTGTCTTGGGTCACAAACAAGGAGTGACTTGAACAAGTCTGTCGCTGCAGGCAAAAAATGTGAAGGAAATGTCAGTGCCTCTCTGAGAGAGTGGAGGAGCGCAGGAATCTCCTCACAAGCTGAAGAGTGCATTTTATTACAAAAGAAGGAAACACCAAGCCTACCCAGAAGGATCCTGAAAACCTTTTTTCTTTTGGCTTAGCATGAACATGCTATCTTCAAAAGTGTATTTTCAGACCTCTTCTCTCCTTCTATGCCCCCCACCACCCCCAAATCAACGTGGACTTTCATGTTCGGTCTTACCAATCCCAAGTAAAGTAACCATCGTCCCAGAGAAAAGAAGGGCCTTTAGTCAGCCTCGACCCCAAGGTTGTGGAGAAAGCTCCCTCATTGAGGCTTCTCCATCAGGCTTTCAAAGGAGACACAAGGTGCATCTCTTCTCTCTTTTCTTTTCTGAACATTTTGTTTTTTAGTTGTCCGAATGTGATTCTTTGTTTAAATTCTTCAGATAGGTGGCTAAAACTGCTTTTAATACTGTAGATTGAGATTTTTTTAATTTTTATTAATCTTTATTCAAATTTACAACCGTACTGTAACACAATATAGTACATTATTTTCCTTATAATTTCTGCTAGTACAATTTATAACAGTTTATAGCAACCCATTGTATAACCCATTTTCCATCTTCCTTAATCTATCATTATTTTCAGTATCTGAGTTTAACAGTGGGTGCCATATTTCCATAAAGCGGTCCTGTTTAATTTCCCCTCTATACAATCTAACCCGATAAGTCAGTTTTTCCATTACTACCACTGCCCATACTTTGGTCCTATATTTTTCCATATTTAAATTTTGTGCTGATTTCCAGCATTGGGCTATTTCATTCTTGGCTACCCCTATGAGGGTTGCCACCATTTCTTTATTTAGTAATAACTAAATAGATTGAGAATCACAAGGTTTTGTACCCCAAGAGCCATGGTTGGTGTCAGCAGAAATACCAGGGTTTGTACACACACACACACACACACACACACACACACACACACACACACACACACACACACACACACACACACACACACACACACACACACACACACACACACACACACACACATTCTCTCCCTCTCCCCTCTAAGTTTACCATAATGGACTTGGCAAGTGGCTTTGAGGTGGCTATTTTCCTGCCACTCTTAGCTGTTGTGGTAAAACGGTAGTTTCTGAATTGACAAAACACCGATTTTCCTTCCATAGTCCATTCAAACAACCAGGGTTGGTAAGGAAAACGGGTTGTGCCCTACCCATTGCAGGTGCCAGGCAGAGAGAATCCACAGACCAGACCTTGTCCTTCCATAGCATGTTCATCCTCCCTGTCACAAGGTTTTCACATAGCCTTTGCAAATAGTGCAAATATTAATGTATTTCTCACTGGGGTACCCATAGATTTGTTGTTTCCAATGCCTAATGACCTTTTCACATCTTTAAAGGTGTGACAAATAGTATCAAATTTTTGGAAAATCAATGAATGGTCAAACAAAGCCACTTCCCCATTTGTTGTTGCATATTGAAAACTATTTCAGAAGTCCAGGAGAAAAAACTTCATCCTAGTCACAATGTTCTGTGATCGTTTCTCTATACAGTGTTAGGTGCTCATATGTGCCTAAACCGAAAAACACCCCAGGACACATGCATAGCATAAGTTAATTTAATTTTTTAAAAGCCAATAATGAATCGTAGCTCAGGTTACTAATTTCTATTAAAAGGGGTTATTCTTTTCTGCTTTGCACAGGAAGTAAGACATTGGTGTTTCCTCTTCCCTACAGCCTTTGAATCTAAATGGATTCCAATCAGACTGTGTTACAGGTCCGTGCAAAATTAGTCCATTAGACTGGAATGTGAGGCTCTGCATGTGCTTTCTTTCATTTGGACACAGGTCCAGGTTCCCCACAGGCATGTCATCACTCACAGAGGCATCAGGCCATCTGAGCTGGAGCTGGAGCAACCTGACACAGGACACCTGTGGGACAGAAAGCAATATATTTTTCCTTGTGAACTTTAAGAGGAGGGAATAGATGAACAAGGGGTCCCTAAATAAGAAGAAAGAAGACAAACAAACTCATGAGGATCTCACGTCCCAAGGGTTTTGATCAAAATTGGCTTGGTGTGGCTTGAATCGAGTATTGGACAAGGCTAATGACAGCCATCCCTTCCCCAGGGCAAATGGAGGGGACCAAACACTGATGCAGCTGAACAGAGCTGACTTCCTGAAAATCAGAGAAATCCAGTTTTTTAGCTGCAGCATCTGTTTTGCAAGAGAGCATCCCTTCTTGGGGGTTCAGCCTTGGGTTACATTAAATTACAGTATATGCAATATGCATATCCCTCTTCTGAAGAGTCTACCCACAGTCCCTTCCAGTGTTTCCTGTTTCAAATTCTAGATGCAGTAATTACTTTCAGTTAAGGCTTACAGCATGTCTATCCACACAAAAGAGAATATTATGTTCCAGTGCCTTCCTTTAGATCAGTGTTGGCGAACCTATGGCACAGGTGCCAAAGGTGGCACTTTTCGGAGCCCATTCTGTGGGCACCTGACATCACCCCTTCACAGTCACCTGTATTCAGGTTAAATTGCACTATTGGCACTCTGCGAAAAATTAGTGGGTTTTGACTCTCAGTTTGGGCATTCAGTCTGTAAAAGGTTCACCGTCACTGCTCTAGATTTTTGAGATGGCAACATTTGCTAGTTGAAGGCATGTGTGTAGATATGTATAAACTAAATTACACCATGGGGGATAAAAGTCAACAAGTGAATGGAGGGGGTAAGTATAGTGCGGGCTCTCAAACGAGGAAGGGGTCACCTCATCCCAAAATAATGTTGGAAGGACTCCTGTTTATTCCCTGGACCACCATGTGGCATCAGGATGGCTCCGATATGTGTTCCATGCCCCCCCCCAAAAGCCTTTTCAGTCCATCCAAAATATTTCATTAGATCTACTGAAGCTCACCGGTGAAATGGAGAAGAGGGAAGAAGAGGTCAGTACCCCTTCTCCTTGTGCACCCATCCACCCCTCCCTGCCAAGTCTGCTCAGGAGGGCAAGGGGACTGTCTGGAGCACTGGGAGAGGCTGGACCTGAGGGAAGGGTGGAATTAGATAATATTCCCTCTTTCCATTTTTACTGGCAGAAGCTTTCTGAGTAGAACGCTGGGGAAATAATTCCATCAATGGAATCCAACCCAGCATAATGTTTTAGTCATGTAAGGACAATAGAACACCCATATCTGCGGGGGATATGGATAATAGTGAATGCTAAATACGTAGTATAGTAAAGGGGAAACAAACCCCAGAAAAAATATTTTAACATGCATTGCCAGATACCATGCTATTTATAATATTTTCAGACCGCAGATGGATGGGCCCTATTTGTTTGTTTGTTTGTTTGTTTGTTTGTTGTTTGTTTGTTTGTTTGTTAATCTTATACCCTGCCCATCTTCCCAAAGGGAACTCTGGGTGGCTTACAATAAAATTAAAAGGGAGCAGGTAAACAAGCAAACACAAACAAAGAAAAAGGAGCAAGATGGTAATATCTGAACCCCAGTTTTCTGAGAAATGGCCAGGTTCTGCGAGCTGTATCAAAATTTATTCTCTTTGGAAGTAGATATTTGATGCTTTGTTCATTCCTTCAGTGTAAAAGTTGTGTCCTGTTTATATGTGAAACATAGTATTTGTGAGCTGTCCAGCTAAGGTTGGGTCTGTGGCGAGACTCTGGCAGAGGATCCTCTTTGCCCTCCCCGCTCGAACTAATGCGAGACGGGGAGGTGAGAGCAGAGGCGTGGGCGGGGCAACCCGATAAAAGGGGAGCCCGGCAGGGCCCAAGCCTCTTTCACTGTGGATCGTCTCCCACCCACCCACCACATAGGAATTTTTTACCCGTTCCAAAATTGGCCGAACGGAGCGGGAGTTTTTTGCCTATCCCACACTGGCACTACGGGGTGGTTTGTTCCCCTTGGTGCGGTTAGAGAGTTCTATTTTGGTCACACCGGCAGTGGTGCAGGAAGATACGAGCTGGTGAGTCAAATTCTAAGATCCCCTGCGGGCCCATCCAACCTTCAAACGCTGCGAATCCTGAGATTACAGCCTTGGGGGAAGGATGTGCTCGGAGGTCTTGCCCGGGCTGCACACCGTGAATAAAGGGGCACGGGGACCCAGGCAGGGTGGAGGGAATTTGCCAAGCACAGGGCTCCCAGGGAGTTGTGACTCGGCTTGAGCCCGCCAGTTGGAAGGGTCTCGGGCGACCCGGGGGACCCGACGTCAAAGATGCACAGGTGCAGGCCCCTCGGGCAGTTAGGGATGGCATAAGGCATTTGGTTTCAACAAGTTAATAAAGTGTGACCCTGGATTACACCCCATAATACTGTCTTGCCTGGTTATGTTGGGCTGGGAGGGCAAAGTCATTAGCCATTTGTTGTCCGCTCTCTCAATTGCTAGATGCCTATGAGTGATGGATGCTATCACAAGGGTGCCTATATGGTTTCGTATGGTTTTATCTTAAAGTTTTTAATCTGTTTGTTGTGTTCCGTGTTATAATATGTGCTGAACTGATCAGCTTTGTAAGCCGCCCAGAGTTCCCTTGGGAAGATGGGCGGGGTATACATTTAATAATAAATACATAAATACATAAATATGCCTCTGTAAAATATTCAATACCAGAGGATTCGTTCTTCCCAGGTAAAGGCTGTTCTTATTCAGTATGACAGATATTTGAGGTTGTAACTGTAATTAGCCATTTCCCACCATTAATGGACTTCCAGCTCATTACTTTCGTGGGTCATGACTCTGGCAGATGGAACCCTTATTTTTAGCCCAGCTTTATGAATTACTGCCACGACTTGAATGCAGGCAGTGCACATCTTCCACACATAGCCTTAAAAGACCCCCCCTCCCCCAAAGGTGCTCCAGAAGTACACATTTCTAACCGCACATTTCTAATGTCACATACTTTTCAAGTTAATGGCTTATTTTTAATACTGAAAATACCTGTGGCAAAATAAGGAAAGCCCCAGATATTCACTCGTGTAAAGCCACTCGGAGAAAGGCCTTTAGAGAATGCCTTTCTGTCGGGTTCTTGAAACAGCTTCAAAAGAGATTGTGATGATGATTACGACAATAATGACAACAATAAATAATTAAGAACTGTAGAGCTGGAAGGGATGTTGTGGATCATCGAGTTCAGACACTGTCAAGGAGGTACAGTGGGACTTGAACTCTCAATCTCTGGCTTTGCACCCAGATACCTAAATCACTGAGCAGTCTAAGGGCTCAGTCCCACGTCCCTTTAAAAGCAGTTTAAATTACTAAATAAACCAAGTCCAAAAATGCCATCCCCACGGTCACCAGGCTTTTTGAAAAAAAAAAAAAAAGAAAACCCCAGTAATGATCCCTTAAGTGAGGTTTCTGTGACTCACCTACGAGGTAGATATTTTTTTGCCTTGCTTTGAAAATCCAGCTTTTAAGGAGGCAGACGCCGTGGGACCACGCTGATGATCCGGGTTTCTTTTTCTTTCTTTTTTTGGCTATTCCTGGGGTCAATGGGCTTTGTTTATTTTAATTTATTTTCACCTTTGGAGAAACAGGAAGCTCTATCCGGTCCTACAAGCATTAATTTCCCCCAGCAAAGTGGTCCGTTTTTTCAAATACTAGCACTACCTGCTGGCCAAGGGGGCTGAATTGCACTTTAAAATTAAAAAAAAAACAGCTTTTTATGAAGCTCTATTCCCCATTTAAATCCTGATGGGAAACAGGAAAAGCATTAGAAGATCAGGATCGAAACCCAGGTGTGACCACAGCCTAGAAGTTCTAAAGAAGAGATAATAGCTGACCAAGTGTGTTGCGTACTGAGATAAATGAACACTTTGTTTTACATTTCTCTGAGCCACCAAAGAAGGCACTTACTGTATCTTACCTTTGTAAGCTAGGCTTCTGCCGGTGTGTGCTAGGCTTCCCTCCCTCTCTCCCAAAGGAACAGCAGGGTGTTGATGTTCATAATCAAACCTTCAAGAGACCAACCACTAATGTTTAAGTTTGGCAAGTCATTAAGATTCAGGCAGAGGAAAGAGCCACATTAATAGCAGGTTTTGCAGAATAATAAACTAATATATGTATATAAAATTCAACATGTAAAATAAAAGGAAGGCTTGTGGGCATACTTGTTTTGAGGGAGAGTATTCTAAATCTCAGCTATAGTCCTGATACTACTCAAGTCAAAGACATATCTTCTCTCATTAATTTAAATGGACCAGAGTTCCATTCCGTAATACTTAACCCCTCTGTTTCCCAACTTTAAAAGCCCTTTTTCTTCTAGGAACATCTAGTGTAGTGGTTCTCAACCTGTGGGTCCCCAGGTGTTCCTGGACTGCAACTCCCAGAAACCCCTTCCAGCACAGTGAGTAGTGCAGGCTTCTGGGAGTTGCAGTCCAGGAACATCTGGGGACCCACAGGTTGAGAGCCAATACCCATCCAAAAACACTGTTAACAGCACCACACCTGCAACAGCATATGACTGGGCTGTTTTGATGTAGTTTTGATGTACTTAAGACTTGCTAAGGTTGCCGGTAGGTACCCAGTGTGGTTATAGTGACAGATTGGTACTCAGAAGGCCTTGGGTTCAAATCCCTGGTCAGCTATGGAAACTCTCTGGGCGTGCAGAACTGGTGAAGCCACTCCTTAAATACTTCACTTATCTGGAAAAAAATTCTATTAGGGTTGCGATAAGTCAGTTCTGACTTGATGACACATAACAACAAGGTTTCTGGTCATAATCATGCTGTGTATGTGTTTCATGTGTGTAGAAAAGGCACATAGATCTCGTTAGCCATAACAGTGCATGTGTGCTTAAGTGTAAAATCCCAACTACAGGATCACACATCTTTTTAATGTATTTTAATATTTTTTCAGCTAGTTTTCTTATTTTCTTGTGTTTTTTATTTTTATTGTACTTAGTTTTAGTTTCATAGGCTTTTTAAATAAATTAAATTTCCTAAGTGTTTTTAAATTTAGCTTTATATAAAATAATAATGTGCAAAATATAGTTCTATTTCTAGTACAGACAGCACATTTATAAAACATATTTAAGTTAACAACACCCATCAACTGCAGAGAAAGATCGCTGCCAGCCCTGATTGCAGTGAAACGTCTTAATCCCTCCATCACAATACAATGACTAACATCTATCCTCCTGAATAGGACAAGTTTCCTCTTTCCCACAACTTTAAAACCCCACAGTCTCACTCACTCTAAACCTCAGAGCAGAGAGAGAACTCCTAGTTCCCTGAGCTCCTTGCCCTCTGAAGATGCCAGCCACCGAGTCTGGTGAAACATCAGGAAGAAAATCATTCAGAACACAGCCAAACAGCCCAAAAAACTCACAACAGGTATCAGATCCTGGCTGCAAAGGCCTTTGAGAATAACTTAGAATAAATATTTAAGTTATTCACACAGTATCAGAGCATTGAAATTCCTAGAAGATTTTTATGTGGATTTTCCAATGTCTGCTAAGTTTAAATGAATGGCTGCATATATAGACCACTGTAAGCCTGTTCTGAATTACTTGGGGTGGTTAGCAAATTTTACAGTTTTATATCAGGCAATTGTGAATATATATTAAGAATTTAATCAGCTGCTTCTCAAGTTATTGTCTTCTACCTGCTGATTTAGGGGAATACAGAACAGAAAGCTAGCCATCTGCTAAGTATAAAAATCAAATGCTTTTTCTCTAGAAAACCTTACTTGTGTGTGTGTGTGTGTGTGTGTGTGTGTGTGTGTGTGTGTGTGTGTGTGTGTGTGTGTGTGTGTGTGTGTGTTACATTTTGTACCACTGACCCAATGCCTTCTAAACAAGTCCCCCCCCTCTCTCTCTCTGTGTTTGTCTGTCTGTCTGTCTCTGCCTGCCTGCCTGCCTGCCTCCCAATTTGCAAAGCTTTGTGGATTTCATTATTGAAGCTGATATAGTTTTGCCACTTCAGGATTGATAGATCTCTTTCTCACTCCTCCCACCTTCACTGTCTTAATACTGGCACCTTCTCTCGTCCTGCAATCTTAGGCTTTTCTTTTTTTTTACTTGAATATCAGTCCTACTTAGTTATGAAGCTATCTTATCTACAGCACATGTCATCAAATTATCCAGGACTGCATATCTTCTACACTTAATGGATTGTGGTACTAAGTGTGTCTTAAAAGTGTTGGTTGGTACAATCTCCTGCGTTCCTCTGTCTGTTGGTGTTAGGATTGCATCTTCTTCCCTTCCCATGGGTTCCTCTCCCTCTTATATGTGTAGCCTGCACTTTGTAATTAAAATTGTAAACCGCCCAAAGACTACTTGTAGTAGTATGGGGTGGTATATAAGCAGAACACTTTTTATACATGCAGTCTTCTTCTCCTTGGGTTCTTCCCTCTCTCCTTCCCCCTTAACATGGCTGCCATGTATGCCCCCTGACAATTTCCTGTACCGCTCACACACAATGGGCGGCTTCTGCCCTTTTGCGTTGTCCACTCTAGTGCCCACGGTTGGCTGATGTGACACTACCATGAGTTCTGTACTCTCAAACCGGAATGCCAGGAATGCAGTTCAGATGGCATTCCTGTGGGTGCATTGGGAGACACAGTGGTGCACTCAGCCTAAGCAGCTCTCAGCCCCATCACATTGTTAGCAGTAGATACAACTAGGTGGGACTAGTATCTTCAGAATAGCCTTTTCCTATTCCTATCTTGAGCTGTGGAAACTGGGGTCACCGTTCTCTATCTGTATAATTTATGAGATTTATCAAACCATCAGAAAAAGGCACTATGATCAAACAACTGAATGTGTTTCTCTGAACATAGACAATACTGTTAGATATGGGTTGGAAGAACATGAGAATGTGGTGATATCTGTGTAGGGTTCTGCAATATGATGCTCCCAAGTTCTGCCTCAGGTCCCCTTCAGCCATGGTAGGGACATATGAGACAGAAATCGATGCTTAAAAATGCTTCGAGCACAATAATTCCTTTCTAATAACAGTGCCCAGTTTAGTTATCCTTCCAATAACTTGCACATAAAGATTTATCACAAAGAACTAAAAATACTTCCTACAAACAAAACTACCCATGGTTATTCATTAATTCTTTGTACTTACAGAGGGAGTGGAGCAGAAAGGCCAGTCTCCTTCACCCGTGAAATGCAAAGGAAAGCAATCAGGCAACCTGGAGGATGATGATGAGGGTAAGGTGGGATTAAGCCTCCCTTGGAGCCATTTATCAGTCTTTCATTACACAAAGAGAGGCGTCCTTTAATTCTGCAATTATACAGACTGCAGTTTGATTATTTGTAAATATCCCTAGTCTCTATGTTTACAGTGCAATTTCTTTATCTCTCCCCAGTGTGGTTTTGCCCTAGGTTGTGTAAGCAAAGCAAGAATTCTTTCATCTTTCCCTTGTGTAATTTTAGCCCCAAATTCTGTAGCAGTGATGCGCTTTCTAGGAGGAGAGTGAGATAATAAATATTTGGAGTGTTGTAATGCAGTTCATTTTGTTTTCTGTTTTCAGCTCATTTGTTTATGGCTGAAAAGGCCAAATAAATGGCTTTCTTGGTTGTATGGATAGGTCCAGATATCTAGCTGCAGAACCAAAGGTTGGGAACTCAATCCCTCCACTTTGCCTCCTGTGAGTGCAGCCAGCCTGTGTAGCCTTGGGCAAGTTGCACAGTCCCAGGACCCTCCAGAGGAAGGGAATGGTAAATAACTGCATATTCTCTACCTGGAAAATTCTGAAAGAGGTTGCTGTGAATACAAATTGTCTTGACAGCACATCATCATGATGATGATGATGATGATGATGAGGAGGAGGAGGAGGAGGAGGAGGAGGAACTGAGTAATAATATCTTGCCTTGTTGCCATGATTGGTCTTTGATAAGGAATGACATAAGCAACACTCTTACATGACATTAAGTCATGGTTTACAAGCATAGGATGAAAAGCCCGGTGTTCTTTGAGAGGGAGGCTTGGCGAAGAGACATGCAGGCTGCCCTCAAAAAGGAGTGGGAGAAATGTTGTTCTATCCCTGGGGGGAAATAGAGGACAAGGTCGCTCAACCTGAAGACTTGGAACTTCCCGGGACTCCTTTGGTGGGAATGGTGTGCAGTGGTGCTCTACCAAAGGGAGGCAGGACCGGACAAGTTTATGGCCCAGGCCCAGAAGTTAAAGGGGACATTTATGTTAAATGGTGGACTGTGGACCCAAACTTGTCTCTCAGGCAGGTAGAGGACTTCTGGTCTGAGGCAGAGCCTTTGCTTAAGGAACCAGAGGCCATCACTATTGAACTCCAAAGTCATGTTAATGTTGAAAGTAAAAGTTCTAAGTTTTCCAGCATATCTGATTCTTTATTAGCTTCTACAAATAGTATGGAACCTGAGGGAGGGAAAGAGGGTATCCCTCACAAATTCATAGAGGGTGTACTTTGGTTTTCACTTGACTGTATTATATAAAAACACATACACTCACCACCCTCTCAATAATTTTGCTTTCTTTGCTAAATAAAATATGACATTCACTGCCCCTCTGCTCTGTGCTTCCTGATAGCTTACTGTTTCCCAGATGCTTGTCTCCAGCTATTGCATACATCCTCTTGATCCTGCCTTGCAGAACAGACCTCCATATACTTGGTTCAATGTCCTCATTCTAACTAGCCTAAAGACCAAGCACTAGCAAGATAAAATTCTGCCTTATGTCAGCTGAACGAACTTCATAAAAAATAAGTGAAATAAGGAATACGTGTTACACTTTGTTGTATTATTACTTTTAAAAGGTATGGAATATGTATATAGAGAGGGGAGCAATGCTGCTTTCTGTTTCCAGTTTCTCCACCTGTACCTCCTGTAATGAATCTGTAAAGAGGAAATGAAAAAGGTGCCACTTTTACCACTGTCACCTACTGGTGGAAGAAGGAAGTTAAGAGGGAGAGCAATGAAGGCAGGAAGAAGGACCCATTTGGTCCTATTATTGTCCTTAAAAATGTTTGGATCCAAATCAAAACCATACTATTTATGGCCTCTTTGGGCTCGGTCCCACGTCCCTTTAAAAGCAGTTTAAATTACTAGAAAAAACTGTTTTAAAAATGCCGTCCCCACGGCCACCAGGCGTTTTGAAAAAAAAAGAAAAAAGAAAACCCGGTAATGCCCCTTTAAGTGAGGTTTCTGTAACTCACCCAAGATGTAGGGAATTTTTTTGCCTCGCTTTGATAATCCACCTTTTAAGAAAGCAGATGCTGTGGGACCACACAGATGATCCGGGTTTCTTCTTTTGTTTTTAACTCATAGCACCGACCGGCTGTTCCTGGGGCTGATGGGCACTGTTTTTTTAATTGCTTTTCACCTTCAAAGAAACAGGAAGCTCCATGCAGTGCCCTAAGCATTAATTTCCCCCAGGCCAGTGGTCCTTTTTTTCAAATGCTAGCGCCACCCGCTGGCCAAGGGGGCTGAACTGCACTTTTAAATTAAAAAGCCAGCTTTGGACATGTGAACTCTTGTCCCACTTATATTCAATCACATGATGGGATGAAGAGGAAAAGCCGGACCTTCAGAAGATCAGGATCAAAACCCAGGTGAGATAGCAGCCTTTGTTCACATGATAAAGGAGGGAGCTGGGAGCTGGATGGGGCAAGATGTTTGGAAGGGGTCTGACAAGGGAGTATAAAGAAAGATTGAAAGTGTATCTTGCCCAAACCCACCTCATTATTCTGGTGAAACTACTGGAATTGGTGCCAATGAAAAGCAATTAACCAGTGGAGAAACAGGTAGCCCATCAAAACTGTTGAGCCTTCATTAAGCCTTTCCCCCATACAAATCCCCCTCCCCCATATCTTGACCATGGAAGTGATACGTCATCAAAACAATTAACTGTCTTAAAAAATTAGTCAGGTTTTCCTTAACTCAGGATCAAAAACCCGAGCAATGTCTCTGTTCCAGATCTGCATAAAAAGTGTTAAGTGGCACCATAGTAATCCTCAGCACTGAGGTACTACAAAGTACTATCAAATAGTTAGAGAGAGCTACAGATGTGAAGGCCTGGGGGACCACCCAGAATTTGGGGGATTTTTCCTGGTTTTTCCCCTGAAGCCTTTTTAAGACAGGGTGCTCAAATATTTTCCAAATCATTTCTTTTTTTTTTAAATGTTTTTTTATTAAATTTTAAACTACATACAACGACATAAAAAATGAAAGTAAAAAAAAACTACAACAAACAATATAAGTGCACCCCCATCCCACGGGGCCATCCATACATTCTTATTCGTTGCTCCATCTTCTATTCTTCTAGTAGTCTTCTTAAAGTTCTCTTCTCCAGAATTGTTGTGAGATATTCGTGGACTCTTTCCCTTTTCCTTCGACTAGTACATAATCTAAAAATTTACCCCAGATATCGTAGAAAATCTTTGGTGGGAATGTGAAATAGTCCAAAGGTTCTGGAAAAAAGTGTTTTTAGAGCTAAGTAATATGATTAAGATGGATATAGATTGTAATCCAGAGATAGCATTATTATCATTGTTAACAAGTAAAGATTATGTTGTTACAACAAAGGAACTAATAGCAAATTTTATGACAGCTGCTAGATTAATTATAGCAAAAAATTGGAAGTCAAAACTAGAATTCAAGATGGAAGACTGGTATAATGAACTTTGGGATATAGCTATAAACGATAAACTCTCCTGCAGTTTAAAGGTTAAACAAATCATTTCTAAAAAAAATGCATACTATCAGATTATTCTAATTTCTGTGCACTGAGGACAGGCAAGTCCCAGGTTACAAACTGAAATCTCCAATGCAAGAACAAAATGTGTTTCTTCCTTTAGTTAGTGCTGCTATTGTCACAAGAAAAAGAAATAGGTTTCACTTTTGTTTTTGCATGTGGGTGGGTATGTTTGGTTCCATTCTGTCCTGTTCATTAGGCCTCAAAGCACTGGAAGAAAATACAGAGCAACAAAAAGAACCTGAAATATATACTTAATTTAATTTAATTAACTCAATTTAAAAAGGTAAGAGTTTACATTGATTTGATTCCAGAAAATCGAATCATTTAAGTACATTTGTTTATAAAAAGTAAATTCTGTTTGCAGTAATTGTTTGAATACACTATATTTTAATATTCTAGTTGTGATAATTTTATGCCAGGTCAAAATGTCTATAGTCAACCTAATGGCATCTGTGTAGTTGTCATACTGTACCTTATTCTTACTGTTTAATAAAGGCTCTGCTTTTCATTCTCCCTATGGAAGAAGGACCAGCCATGATTAACTAAAGATCAGGGATGACACTACATGAAAAGGTCTAGGTGAAATGCTGGCTTTGACCCCAATCTTTGAGATAAACTTATCTAAAAATGTCCATTAAATAAGAGAAAAGGAAGGCACGCTAGTTTTCTTCTCTTCTCTTTTAACACAGCATTAGTATGATTTGTGACATCTCCATTCTCTACATTTTTCACCTAGAAGACCTGTGATATTATCCGTGATGTGGCACTGTATGTTTATGATTCTGCCCAGGTGTTGTTTGGGGTCTACTTTATCCAAAGCACTTAGGTGCTTTAGCTGAAAAATCGCAGGATCGGGCCATTAGATAGAATCATTGTTTGTGCAGGACTTTTCTAGCATATAAACGTGTTTGACCGATGACCCAATCATCACTGGGGGCAGAGGTCAGCAAATCATCTAGAACGTGGTCCCTTTGCCTTTTGAAGCGAATTGTGTGAAATACAGTTGGGAAGCTCAGAGACATACGTTTCCTGACAAATAGGTATTCTTGCCTCCTTCAAATAGAGAATGCTTTATGGCATAGTTTCAGATGCACTTGAATGAATCTGTATAGGGTTCGGGCAGTTGAGAGTTCACAACAAGCCTATTATTTTCTAATAACCTCCGTTGTCTATAGAGAAATTGATGTTTCCTGGTTTCCTTCTCCTTATTTATAAATAATTTTGAGGGGGTGGGATCTCTAAGTGAATCCTCACCTCTCTTTCATTGATTGCTAGGCTTAAACTGTCATTGTAAACAATTTGGAGGTATATAAAGCTATATAGTTCTTCTTCGTGGACTCTGTGAATCCACACACAGGGTCATTTGATGCTGCCTCCAAAGTACTTAATTCAGCTATCACCCTACGCAGGCACGCATGGCTCCGCACAACTGGCCTTTCTGACGACCATAAGGCCCAAATCGAATTCCTCCCCTTCGGCGGCTCGGGCCTATTCAATACTACCACAGATGACCCCAGCAGCAGGACAGGCCTACCAGACCATCTGTCTTGTCCTCCTTCACCTCCAAATCTAAGAAGGCTAAATCTGCTACACTCTCCTCCAAGCCCGGAGAGCGTCGGCCCAGAGACGACCACTGTCTCTCTTCCCATTCATCTCGGGTCTTTTCTGCCAAGTTGGCAAGCCATCACCTCGGACCAGTGGGTCCTTTCTCTTGTTCAGCAAGGTTACCTTTTGGAGTTAACTTTGTTTCCCCCATTGGGGACTATAGTTCGTACCTCACCCTCACCCTGCCTTCTAGAAGAGTTCGCTTCCCTACTTCAGAAGCAAGCCATCGAACCAGTACCATTTTGCCAAGCCCATCACGGCTTCTTCTTCCGTTATTTCACGGTCCCAAAGAAGGATGCAGGCCTTCGACCCATTCTGGATCTCCGATTCCTAACAAGTTCCTGGTCTACAAAAAATTCCGAATGGTCACCTTAGAAAAAATCATCCCCTTGCTTCGCAGAGGAGATTGGTTTGGAGTTGTGGATCTCAAAGATGCATACTTCCACATATTGATCCACCCCACTCATCGTCACCTGCTTCGCTTTGCCGTAGGGGAAGACATCTACCAATTTCTGCCCTGCCATTTGGTTTGGCTACAGCACCAAGAGTTTTCTCCAAGTGTATGGCACCAGTGGCAGCCTACCTCCGCACTCTTGGAATAGTTGTCTTCCCCTATCTCGACGACTGGCTTGTAGTCGCAGACTCCCAGTAAAAGGCCCGTCGGGACATTGCCACCGTCCTCGACGTCTTAAACATAGTTAGGCTTCCAAATCAATCACAAAAAATCTCATCGAACCCTCTCCTGTGGTGAATTTCATAGGTGCCATTCTGGACTCCACCAGGGCCGTGGCATTCCCCCCGAGGACCAGACTTGCGGACATGTTGCATCTACTCCAACACTTCCAGGCTCATCAAACCATCCCTGCACTAGAGGTCCAAAGACTTAGGCTTCATGGCCTCCATGACCTCGGTTCTGGTTCACGCGAGGCTGCGACTCAGACCTCTCCAGGCCTGGTTTCTGCAACAATTCGATCTTCTTCGGGACCCTCCCAGCAAACTACTCATCATCCCTTCGGACTTACGTCATCAACTTCGCTGGTGGTCCTGCCGGTCCAACATCCTCTCCGGAAGGCCCTTCAGGAATCCATTCCCTACCATACAGGTAACAACAGACGCCAGCAACACGGGTTGGGGTGATGTTTGCCTCTCACACTCCATCCACGACAACAAACTGGAGCTGCTGGTGATCTTCAAGGCGTTTCGGGCCTTCATCTGACACCTCTCTGGTAATGTAGTACTGGCGGTGACCGACAACACAACTGCCATGTACTACATCAACAAAGAGGGCGGAACCCACTTGCAGCGTCTTCTGGGGCTCACGACCTGCTTCTGGGACTGGTGCATCTCCAACAACATCCACCCGATCGCGATGCACCTTCCTGGGGAGGAGAACTCCAACGCCGACGAGCTCAGTCGTCAACTTCAGGTGACCCACGAGTGGGAATTGCATCCAAGGACCTTCAGCCTCCTTTGCAGCAAGTGGGGCTCTCCTCAGGTGGACCTGTTTGCCTCCCCAACCAACACCAAATGCCAGGAGTACTGCTCCAGGGCAGGGAAGGGACTTCTTTCCTTGGGAGATGCTCTCCTCCTCCCATGGTCGGGGGACCTCCTTTATGCCTTCCCTCCCATTCCTCTGCTACACAGGGTGGTCATAAAGACTCTTCAGGAGAGGGCCTACCTCATCCTGATCGCCCCTTGGTGGCCTCGACACCCCTGGTTTGTGTTCCTTCTACAGATGTCTTCAGAGCATCTACGCCTGGTCCAGTTTCGGAGCTTCTCTCACTGGACAACGGCCAAGTCCTCCACCCAGACCTCAATCGCCCCCAGTTAACAGCCTGTAGGATTCTGCCCTGATTCAATCTATCATTGACTCTTGCCACTAGTCTTCCACTAAAAAACAATAGTCTTATAAGTGGAAGAGATTTTCTTTATTTGCGGCTGACAAGGGGTTTCACCCTGTCAATCCATCACTCCCATGGGTCTTGCAATGCCTCCTGCACTTGAAGCGTTCAGGGCTGACTTCTGCATCTCTTCGAGTCCACCTATCAGCGATTGTGGCCCACCAGCCACAATTTTCAGAGGCAGCTGCATTCTTCAGGCGCCCTAGAATGAAGCGCTTCCTCAAGGGCCTCAAAACATATTCCCTGACAGGAAGCCAATTCCTCCTCAGTGGTCCCTATCCTTGGTCCTGTGGGCTTTGCAACTCCCACCCTTTGAACCTATGGCCTCTGCAGACTTTAGGCTGCTCACTTTAAAAACTGCCTTTTTTGGTGGCAATCACTTCGTCTAGGAGGCCCATGGAACTTTGTGCCCTTCGATGTGACCCTCCGTATTTACGCTTCCACCCTGATAGGGTTGTGGCTTATCCTGATGTTACTTTCCTTCCGAAAGTTGTTTCCTCCTTTCATGTCTCCCAACCTGTTGTGTTGCCAAACTTCTTTCCCAATCCTGCCACCAGGATTGAAAAGGTCATGCACACACTTGATGTCAGGAGGGCCCTAGCTTTCTATGTCTCTAGGACCGAATCCATCAGAAAGACTAATAAACTGTTTGTGTGCCATGATCCTGCGGTGCTGGGTAATCCTGTCTGTTCCCAATGGTTTGCCCGCTGGATAGTGCAGACTATTAAGCTCTCCTATGAGCTGGCCAAGGTGCCCTTACCCTTGGGTATTTGGGCTCACTCCACTAGAGCTATGGCCTCCTCCGCGGCTTTCCTGAAGGGTGTCCCCCTAGACGACATCTGCCAGGCGGCCACCTGGTCTACACCGGACACCTTCGTGACCCACCACAGAGTGGATGTCCGCGTGAGGTCGGCCACTTCCTTCGGGAGGCCAGTGCTTTCTTTCGTGACGGCGTGACTACCCTCCTGCCTCTGAGTACTGCTTGCAATCACCCATCTGTGTGGCTTCACGAAGGCCACGATGGAGAAGAACCAGTTACTTACCTGTAAAGGTGGTTCTTCAAGTGGACCTTCGTGAAGCCACACAGCACCCGCCCACCTCCCCTCGGACCGTCACGCCCTGACTTGTACTACCATTACCTGTCATCCTGGCGGTCAAGAGGAACTGAGGCGTTTAGGCGGGAACACCCTCGCACATGCGCAAGGTGTGGGGGCGGAGACTAATGAACTTTCCTATTGCTATGGAAGTTCCGACCTCTGGCGCAGGGGCGCCTGGGAAACCCATCTGTGTGGCTTCATGAAGGTCCACTCGAAGAACCACCTTTACAGGTAAGTAACTGGTTCTTTTACAAAGGTCATGGGATAGACACACCCGACTGTACCAACCTAAATCTGTGAAAGTCTGTCCTCTTGATTCCTTTGGTTGGTTTTCAGGTATTTTCACAGATTGTTTTGGAGGGAGGACTGCAGAGCAAAGGTAGCCTGGCTGAGCTGGTTTAGGTGCAGGTCTCTGTATTTGGCCTGTTTTAGTAAATACCATCTTGACAGAAGAAAGTCTCTTTCTGTTCTGCAACATTTGCCCATAAGGTTAAATCTATATTTTCGCACATCCAAAAAAGTTACCTCTCTGCAATGAGTTTTAGACTACCCTCAATTTGAAAAGTATTGATTGGACCTCTTGCTGTGCTATCCCTATGGGCATTAATTTAACTTTCCACTTTAAATCTCAGTTTCATTTGCTATATTACAGTATAATATATTGATGCAAGCTATGCATGCATTCCCACTGAACTCTAAACCCATTTTTAAAGGTAGCGGGAGTTTTGAGTCTGTTTGTAGCTTTCAGTCAGATCATTCCACTACTGTACAATAAAGTGAATTTTATGGATTTCTCAAAAAGGACAATTCAAATGAAGATCAAGTATTACAGAATGAGCCCTTTGGGAAGTAACAAGTAGCAAATATGGCCATGAAACCGTTCACTGTTTAATGCAAAAATATACTGGAAAGGAAGGCACTTTTTTCATCTAGTTGAGACCTTGCTGCATTTTAGTTTTGACAGTTTCTATTTGTCTTGATGCATTCTAAATATCTGGGTTGTCAGATAATCTTTCTTTATATATTCTAGACCAGCTGTAGCCAGCATTGCAACAGTTCCATATGCAAATGGGAGCTATTTCTGTGCTTGCAGTGTGTGTGTGACAGAGAGTGAAAGTGAGTGAGAATGATATATCATTTTTAGTAATGCTGGGCCTCCACTATTCTTGGGTGGATGAGATCAAGCTCAGAACCTTCCAGTTCTCCCTCTCTTGAGTGTCTTGAACACAGAGGAAAATACACGTGTGACTAACGTGGTCACACCTGGGATTCGATCCTGATCTTCTGAAGGTCTGGCTTTTCCTCTTCATCCCATCACGTGATTTAATATGGACAGGAGTTCCCGTGTCCAAAGCTGTTTTTTTATTTTTTAAAGTACAGTTCAGCCCCTTGACCAGCAGGTGGCACTAGCATTTTAAAAACACGGACCACTTGGCTGGGGAAATTTAATGCTTGTAGGACCTGATAGAGCTTCCTGTTACTCTGATGGTGCAGAGAAATTTTAAAAAACAGTGCTGAGCGGCCCTAGGAACAGCCAGTCGGTGCTATGAAAAAAGAAACAAAAAGAAACACAGATCATCTGCATGGTCCCACGGCATTTGCCTCCTTAAAAGCTGGATTTTCAAAGCGAGGCAAAAAATTCCCTACCTTTCCGGTAAGTCTTAGAAACTTCGCTTAAGGGAGCATTACCGGGTTTTCTTTCTTTCTTTCTTTCTTTTTTCAAAAAGCCCGGTGACTGTGGGGATGACATTTTTAGACACAGTTTATCTAGTAATTTAAACTGCTTTTAAAGGGATGTGGGACTGGGGCCAGACTCAGATTGGTGCAGAATAGTTGCCTTACATTCTGTTTATTTTCATTCAGATATGTCTACACAACCTGGCAGGATAACTCAGTCAGTTGGCATTCAAGATGAATTTGCTACTGGGCTTCCTGGGAGAAAAGCCAGCCAATAGGCCCTTGAGCAAACAGGGTGAACTCAGAAGAAAGGAGTGATAAACCTATTCAGTGTACTTTTATGGCTGAAATCTTTTCACTTTAGCATATTAGTAAGTTATAACCAGAATAGACTCAATCAATCAGTGGAATTTATGGGGGTCGACAGCAAATCCCCACTGATTCAGTGGGCCTGCTGGACTCTAGTTCCAAATTGCCACGCTAAGAAGCAGCATTTCAGCCTATACCTAGAAATCCATGTGTAAAGTTGCCTTAATACAGTCTTGTTACCAAAGAATCTTATATAGTGGCAACCGAAGTTACCTCCAGAGTACTCATCTCTCACGGGGCTCCTGTCACAATTCTTCCTGTTCTCTGAATAACGGGGTTGGGTGGATGGGAAACTTCCTGATTGTATGGCACAGACAGGAAACAGTGATAGCCCTGCTGATGCAATTTTAACACAGCCATTGCCTTAAAAAGTGGTGTGTGCCTTCAAGAATCTGACACTGGCTGCTTTATTTGATGGTGAGGATGACAATGGTGATAATGATAATGATGACAGTTATACGAGAGCTAACCTGAAATTTCCTTTTAGTGACATCTAGCTGCTTTTACAGTCCTGCTCATTTGATTTCACAGGGCATATGCAAACAACAGGGTTTTATTAATCTGTGGCGCATAAAAAGAACTGTGTTCCATTTACCAGCAGCACTGTGCTAATCACAAAAATAGATCCCACAACCTCAGTGTGAACAATGGGATAATCAATGCAACGACGCTGAAGACAAGCATTTATTCAAAGGCCTTTTCGCCGCCACTCTGTTCTCTGCTTCCCTCTTTAAAGAGTAACTATTTCCCCAGGAGAACGAGGAAAGCCACATTCTGCTAATAGCAATCTCTGATGAATTTTTTTTCTTTTAATCTTTGGAGAAATATAAATGGGGCTAGATCCAGTATGTTCCTTCTGCAAACAGATGGGTTTTAGCAGATCACAACATGGGTCTTACTAACATGGGGACATTAAATTAAAGCTGGGATCTAAATGCCCTACAGCTGTGCGTGTAGTTTACCTACACCCACAAACTTGCCCACACACAGGGTTTGCCAGAATTTGGACTTGTAGCAATGATCAGGAACGGTCCAGAGAAAGGAAGGAAAAATAACCCAGGACACTTAACTTGGATTGATACCAACCATACTATTTCTTAGACCATTTCTTCATACTATTGAATCATGGCTCCATGTCAAAGATTCTGTTTCTGAGGACCTGAGCAATGTCACAGCCACTTGACCCAGTCTGCTTCCTGTGTCATGTAATCAAGGGCGCTTTTACATGACCTCTAAAATCCTCTGGCAACTTAAATTCAGACCAGAGATCGTGGGGGTTTGCTCCTCGCGGTGTGTTCCCACCCATCCCTCCGCACTCCATTGCTCCTGTCTACCGTGAGGGGAGGGAGAAAAAAATGCAGGCTCACCTCTGCTCTGCTCCGTCTGCCGGTCGGAGCAGCCTCGTAGGGATTCCTGTCTCTTAAAGGGGTAGCAGGGACAAAAAACAAACAAACAGAAGGCAAGGAGAGCCCGGCATCCACAGCTTTACAATCCACATCGGAAATTTTTTTACCTCCAGAGATCAGGTACTTGAAAAATGCGCTGGGGCGCGCTTAGGTGAGCGTGGTCATACTTAATTTTTTTTAAAAGTCCGCAGCTGGTGGGAAAACAATTTTAAGGTCCGCATCTGGGAGCCCTTTGCCTCGGATTTTAGGGGTCGTGTAAAAACAGCCCAAGGGTCTATTCTGTCCTTGTAGGGAGATGCTTCATTCTGTGACTGTGGTATGACCTCCCCGGTCACCTTTGGACCACAGGCTGCTGTAGTCAATTCTTGGGCCACTGTCAACCATCCTCCTTTGTGCCAGGAACTAATATGTCCATGTCCCTTCTCGAGCTTTGTCCTGTCTGGACAGCACCAGCACCTGAGCTAGTTTTGACAGGGAGGTACACAGCCTGTCAATGCAACAGAAGTTCAGAACTCATAGATTGGGCAGATGGAATTGAAAAGATGGAGGCTGGAACCAAACACACCAGTTAGGCTTTTGAGTAACTCTGTGGGCTGACATCTTACCTCTGGTTCCAGTGCCATTAGGAACAAATCCATTAGGAACACAGTGTGACAATGAAGAAAGGGAAGAGGACTAGGTAGGAGACAAATATCAAGTTAGTCTGTCTTTAAACTCCAAACAAGTGAACCAGAGGGAAGTCTGGTATGCTGAGATTGAATCCCATTTCTGTGTCTGTGGTGTAAGGGTGGAGACTCAGTTTGCCCTGAGATGGGGGACTGACTACCTCAGCCTGGTATGCTGCCCACTTTCGTTCCCTCTGCTCTATTGCAGCAGCAAATAGGAATTTCTGTAATCTAAGTTTCTCACAGCTCTTTGTTGTGTGGCATTAGCTACTACTGATCTGAAGGATTTTCAAGTCACTCTGATGGCTGCTGGGTGTATTTATTGTGGAAGAGGACACAAAGCTGCTGTATGAAGGGTTTACTGAATTTTTGGCTTATAAAATCCAATGTACTCCTATAAAATGAAGAGAAACTGAAGCCCTCTTATTGTTCAAGCCTAATGCCAGCAAACAACTGCAAGTGAGACTAGGGAAGAGACTGAAAAGACTTAATGCATTCATGTACTATTAGACACAGCCCTTTGGATCCGAGCCTGAGAGCCCCTTCTTCTTCCTTGCAATACAGTTTAAGATAGATAATTAGAATTGATGATTGACAAGTCCTGTAATTGATAGAGGGAAATTGCATGCCATTTGCAGTATGGATGAAAATCCCTACCTATTTCATCCACGCTTGTAGATAAGGAACTGAAAAATTGTGATGATAAGGAACTGAAAGATTATTATTCTTCCCAATGAGAGGACAAGATATTTTATGGTCCTCTAAAGCGGTGGTCCCCAACCCCCGGGCCGCGGACCGGTGCCGGTCCGTGGACCGGTCGGCACCGGGCCGCCTGGGGAGGCCGGGGAGGCTCCTCCCCTTTTCCTCCGCCGCCCTCCTCCTCCTCCTCTTCTCTCCCGCAGGCGGCCGGTGGAGGAGGAAGGCTGGAGGAGCGCAGGAGGAGCAGCCGCCGCATTTGCCTTTGCCTCCCTCCTCTGCCCGCCGGCGGCGGCGGCACATCCTCCTCCTCCTCTGCCCTCCTCCTCCTCACCCTCCACCACCACCACCAGCAGCAGCAGGAACCCCATTTGGCCCGCTTGCCCCTCCTCGCCTCCTCCCGGCCCCAACCCCCCTGCCCTGGGGGCCGGGCGCGCGGGGGGCAGCGGGGAGGAGGTGGCCCCCTCGGTCGGAAGAGCAGGTGGGTGCCCCTCCTCCTCCTCCTCCTCCCCCGGGGCACGCGCCCTTTGGCCCCTCCCTGCGGCCAAGCTCCAGGGCGGAGCCCCCCCGCTCCCATTGCCGCCGGACTGCACCTGTGTTGGGGCGGGCGGGGGGGCGTTGCGGGCCGGCCCGAATGTTTTCCCCGCCACCGCTGCGCCTGTGTTGGGGCGGGCGGGGGCGTCGCGGGCCGGCCCGGATGTTTTCCCCGCCCCCCCAATCGCCCCCCCCGCCGCCCGCCCCTGCCATCCCTCCGCAATCGTCCCCGCCCCGCCGCCGCCACCGAGACCCCCGTGTCGCCCCGCCGCCGCGCGCAATCCCCCAATCGCCCCGTCCCGGGAGCGCCGCCGCCACCACCACCACCACCTTGCTGCCCCGCCTTGCGGCCCCATCACCGGCCTCGGGGCCGTCCCGGGAGCCCGCCGCCGCAACCCCGTAATTGCCCCCGCCGCCGCGACCCCCGCCCCGCCGCCACCGCAATCCCCCAATCGCCCCATCCCGCCGCCGCTGCGCCCCATGCAATCGCCCCACCCCGCAAGAAAGAAAGAAAGAAAGAAAGAAAGAAAGAAAGAAAGAAAGAAAGAAAGAAAGAAAGAAAGAAAGAAAGAAAGAAAGAAAGAAAGAAAGAAGGGAGGGAGGGAGGGAGGAGAAAGAAAGAATGTAGGGAGGGGGTAAAGAAAAAGGGAAAGAAAGAAAGAAGGGAGTGAGGGAGGGAGAAAGAAAGAAAGAAAGAAGGGAAGGAGGAAGGGAGGAAGAAAGAAAGAAAGAAAGAAAGGGGGAGAAGGAGGAAGGGAGAGAGTGAGAGAAAGAAAAAGAAAGGAAGGAAGGAAGGAAGAAAGGAAGGAGGGAGGGAGGGAGAAAGAAAGAAAGAAAGAAAGAAAGGAAAGAAAGAAAGAAAGAGAAAGAAAGGGGAAGGAGGAAGGGAGGAAGAAAGAAAGAAAGAAAGAAAGGGGGAGAAGGAGGAAGGGAGAGAGAGAGAAAAAGAAAGGAAGTTAGGAAGAAAGGAAGGAGGGAGGGAGAAAGAAAGAAAGAAAGAAAGAAAGAAAGGGGAAGGAGGAAGGGAGGAAGAAAGAATGAAAGAAAGGGGGAGAAAGAGGAAGGGAGAGAGAGAGAAAGAAAAAGAAAGAAAGGAAGGAAGGAGGGAGGGAGAAAGAAAGAAAGAAAGAAAGAAAGAAAGAAAGCCGCCCACCGGGTCCTCGAAAGAAAGAAAGCCCCAAAGAGGAGGGGGAGGGGCCCACCGGCAGCCCCCCAGCCACCCACCCGCCGCCTCCCGGGCTCTTCGGGGCGCGCGGCAGCCCCTGCCCCGCCACCCACCCGGTGTGTCCCGCTGGCGCCCGAAGGCAGCGCCTGCTCCTCCTCCTTCTCCTCCGCGGGAAGGATCCGGCCCCGTCAGCGGCGGCGGTCTCCGAGCAAAGCCGGGCCTCCCCAGAAAGGAAGAGTTCCAACTGGCTGGTTTGCAAAGGTGAGAGGTCGTGGCGCGGTCGTGCGTGTGTGCGTCTCTCTCTCTCTCTCTCTCCCGGCCCGACCCCGCATTCGCATTCCTTTATCTCCCCCCTTCCCCACCCCCACCCCCACCCCCGGGCCACGGAAAAATTATCAAAAATTTACCGGTCCGCAGGGATAAAAAGGTTGGGGAGCACTGCTCTAAAGAACTAATTTTGTGCAGACTAAACAAAATTGCGGAAACAATGCTTTAATACAAACCACCTATTAATGTAAGGACAACAGTTGCTTGTATGCTGCTTGGAGATTTAAGGGTTAGGGGCATTGGAGAAGGCTTGGTGTGTGTATGCATGTATGTATGTGTGATTTGCTTCTCATTAGGAAAGAAGAGTAGGTTTATGAAGAAATTGTTTATAAAATTAGGGAGACCTTGATGAGTAGCCCCCCTGGTCTCACTTCCCATTGTTCATTGGCATTCAGCTTGAAGCCTAAAAGGGCTTATGGCTAGCTCCGTGCCGTGAATGCGCTCAGCGGAGCTCCCTTGCTCTCCCCCCATCCGGAGAGCACACGAGACTCACCCAGTCTCGCAGAAGACGAGAGCGAGAACGGAGCCCTTATAAGGGCTAGCCCTCGTGGCCTCGGCCTCTTCCTTGGCCGGAGTCCCCACACACACACACCCGCCACTTTCAAGCAGTAGTATGAGTCGGACTTGTTGCTTCGGGCCTGGATAGGAATTTTTGACTCGGTGCACAATTGGCTCTAGCACCGAGGATTTTTCGCCTATCCCATACTGTTGCGGCGTGGTGGGCTCTGGTAGGTTCTGAATATTGGCCACACGGGCGGTAGTGCGGAGTAAGGATTGGCAGTAGGTGAGTAAAATCCCAAATTTCTTGTAGGATCACCCAACCTCACAGCATTGCGGATCTGAGGTCACAACGTCGGGGGGAAGGGTGCACCTGGAGGGCCCACCAGCCTGGCAGGCACAAAGGACGGGTCTGGGCAGAACGGTTGGGGAAATGGGATGGCTGGCCGAGGATGCCCTGCCCAGGGACAGGGCACCATCGGAGCTATTCACTCACCCTAGATGACTGCTAGTTGGCGGGGTCCTGGGAAACCCTGAGGTCCCAACTGCAAAGCCGCACTACTGCAGCCCCCTGGTTGAAGTTGTGTTTATGTTGTGTTATCAGTAAAGTGTGACCCGAGGCGTATACCCAACACCATGTCTCGTGTGTTATTCCGGTGTGTGGGGGGGCAAGGTTTCTCTTCATATTGTGAGGGTAAAATGTACTTTATATGTCGTGTTCTTGAAGAAGGATATATATTGGAATGACATGTATTCTATATAGAATACATTCTGTATAGAAGACCTTAATTAAACTGGCAGGGAATGAGTGTGGCTAATTGGTTTCCATGCATGTTGTGTGTAACTCTCCTTTTTAAAATCTAGACTACATCTGAAAAGCTGACAAGCTTAGATATGTGTGGCCAGATAAACTATATTAGAAACTAGGCCCAATTAAATGCAGCGGGACTTCTCAGCAAAATGTGTACAGGATTGCACCATTAATTTGATGGCTGGAATTATGTTGTTTAATACAGTGAGTCACAACTAGAGTAAGTCCATTTGAATCAGTGGGCTGCACAGAACAGTTAGCTCACCAAATCCCCACTGATTCAGTGGACTGTGCTAGCTGCATCTTACTAGGCTAAACGACAGGATTTAGCCCAAGTCAGTCAACATATAAGGTATTTGGCAAAGAAACAGGCTGTTTGACAACAGAAAATACAATCGTCTTTCTCTTGTGTGTGGAAGTTCTGTAAGTGAACAGGTTTTCTACCACCACTTTTCCTTAAAAGCCCTGGGTGTTGAGAACAAAGCCAACTGATTAATGGGAGTTTAATGAAGTGGTCGCTGCACTGAGGCAAGAAGACCTCCGGGATTGTGTTGGCTGGCCATGAACATGCCATGTCCAAATTTTCTTGGAAATCAAATGTCAGGGCATTGGGTGATAGTTGTGAGAAACTGTTGACTGAGACAGAGGCTCAGCAGGTGTGTGGGTTCTTCACAGAGGTTTAGAGAATCCATATTGATTCTGTGTTGGCAAGAGAACCGCCTGTGCAGAACATGCTTGTTTCCTAACAATTTCCTCAAGATCTGTAAATAAACGGATTTTTAACAAAGACACCACCAGTCCTCCTTGTGCTTTCTCCTGGGAAAGGAAGCTTGCATAGGGAGCCTGCCCTGAGGTTCCTGCCATTTGATAAAGGAAGGACAAAGCAAGAAGACTCTGGGTTCCTGGGCAGGTCACTGAATGCCTCCCAGAAAATTTACCTCAGAAGCTGCAAGAGGTTTTTGGAACTCCTCCTCAGTAAGCAAACTGGAAATAATTTGCTGAACTCGAGTTCAGCATCACAGTGGCTGCCAGGTGTTTTTGCCATTGTTGCACCTACTGCTTTTCTATACTTTAAAAATATGTCTCAGTAGGCTGTGGTTTCCTCCCCAGTCTACGCAGGAAATCACAAAAGCTGTTGGTGTGGGAAGGGGCTTCGTTATTTGCATTTGTTGCAAGCTTCCACAAGCAGGGGCTTCGCAGATTGCTGGCGTTTTTATTCAACCCTTTCTTGTTCAAATAAATGATTAAGACAGTGAACAAATGCTCAGGCCTTGAAAACAGTTTAGCAGTTAAACCGTCACCAGAAGCCAATTCTGCTACGTTCATTTAAATATTCTTTCCTCCCCTATTCCCCCGTTCTTGCTCTGCTCCCTCTCTGTGCCAAGGGTGATAGAGCAAACTGCGATTAAATTTGACCTAAATCATAATTTAATTAAAGAAATTAAGATGACTGAAAGATTCTGTAGTGTCAGGCCACTACCCTGGTGATTCATTTTAACATGCGTAGGTTCACAACACCATTGAGGGATGTGTGTTTGTGCCCCAGAGAAGAGGGGAGAATGAAGGGTTGAATTCTGCATGTTGTCTGTGATTAGAATAGTCCGCACAGAACAATCCAGTGTTGTTTTCTACCAGCTGTCAGTGATTAATGATAGTGCATGCAAATGAAACAGAACACAACACAATCATGTTTGTTTAAACGACCAGAACATATCTGGAAGAGAGACTTTGGATTGTCTGACACCAAATGATCACCCAGTGGCATTGTCTTGGCTTGGTCCATCACAACTATGTTCCACCTGGGTTTTGTGCAAATGTTTGCACTGGTGAAGAACTACTGCCCCTTTTCCTCTCACTGCCTTTTCATTTTGACCACTGTTGTTTGCCATAGTGTATAGAGCTGACATAGCATTGTTATCGTAGGTCTGCATTGCATTGACAGCATCAAGAATAGTACCTTATAGGCAGTTAAACATCTTTAGGGAAAACAACTGCATTCTTAATTGTTTGAAAGTCACTTCTTATGTGGTATGTTTGCCATGTCCGTGTACCTAACGCCTTCATTACTTGTATAACGTGTGAATCCTGGAAATCAGATGGGATCTTGTTCTTTCCCTTTTGTTTTTCTCATCAGTTTCTTTCCACTTGTTATTGTAATAGTTTCGTCTACATTATAGTTGGTAAACAGCTGCATTCATAGTTCTGTTTGTCACCTTTTATTTTTGCTGTTCCTGTCCTTAGCCATTTTAAATGTTTCTTACATCTTTCTTTCCTTTTTACCACAGGAATTATCTTTTGAATTTTTCACTAATAACATCTCTGATTCCAGTCCATGGTTCTTCTGGTTCATTGTTGATTGAGTTGAGTAATATAAATATGTCCTTTTGTGGACTTTAACTTCATCTGAAATGTTGCTTAAATTATGTTTTGGCACTAGGATTCTTTTAGTGCTGTTCTTTGACTTTATTCTAATGCTGAATACTGTATTAGCAGTTCACTATCAGTACCACAGTCTTCTGATTTTGTTCTGGCAGAGGTGATATACCTTGTCCATCGCCTGTTGCATCTGTAGTTGGAGCATAGACATGGTGATTATGTTGAAAGGTTTTCCCAGGTGTTTGATGGCCATTATTAGGCAGACCTTGCATTATAGCCCCTAACTGCTAGTACTACATCTTGCCTCAGTATTAGAACCACTCAATTTCTTCTGAGTTTTTTTTACTCCAGAGTAAAAAAAAAAATGTTATACTTGTCTGATAGAAAACACCCCAGTCCAGTCCATGTGAGTTCATTGCATCATGCTCTTCAGTATCATACGTTTGGGAAATGAATGACCTTGGAGTACCCTCTTGCCCAGAATGTCTGGCTATAATTTAACAGACTAGCATGATTGGTTTGAATATCCCTCCTTGCAGAAGAGCCTGCAGACATCTAAAAAGAAGTACAGTACACACGAAGCTGTCACACTGAAGTACTCTCTATTGTCTTTCTGGGGCATGGGGCCCAGCTCAGCACCTCCAGCGACTGAATCAACAATCAACACGACCTAGCAGCCCTCAAAAGCTGTGCAAGAAAGAATTAAAATGCCAGTCTGTAAGGCTGCTAACATTTTTTGTTTTCTACATCCGTGGTGGGACCAAGAAAGTGATATGGCAGTGCATTCTCCTGAGAGCTGTTACAAGGAAAGTGGAAAATGCTGAAACCTCCTCTCTTGCTACAGTTGAGGGATTACCTTCTGCTTTCCACAAAATTCTTGTTTCAGCCTCTCCCGTCTGACCTCCTTGCTTATTATGGCATCAGCTGTTTCCTTTGGGGGCGGCTGCTTGTACCATCTGCATGTGGCTTTGCCCCCTTGTATTCTCAATGCCACTCCTTAAAAGTGGCAAGAAAGCAGGGCAGCTTTAGCAAGTTTTCCGCCTTTTTCTATTTTTAGAGGAAGAAGCTCTTTCTCTTCCTTGTGGGTGAAACAGCTGCTGTTAAACTCTGGCTTGTCTTCTTCCTTTGAAGCTACAGTACAAATGTGTATATCGACTCGACCATTTATTTCGAGAAACTGAGGCAAAAAGAGAGCAGACTCCTAATAATAATCAGGGGCGGTTTGACAAACGAAAACAGATCACACTGCCAGCAATGTGTGCTCTGGTGAATGATGTGCTTATTTTGCCTGGGCTGTGCTGCCGTAAACTTGAAGACGCCTGTTTTTAAATTGTTCCTCTCTCCTTGGGATGGCAGACAGATGTTTCTATCCGATGTTTGCTAGAGCTTGGAATCATCCATGGTTCCTTATCTGAAATGATATACTCCGTCATGCCCCACGTTTCCTATAACTTCAAGAATGAACAACAGATTGCTCCATATCAAGTATTGTTATGAGAGAGAGGAGACATCAGGAGGTTGTTGTCACCTGCATTGAAAATTGACATCCTTATACATACATGCATGCACAACACATGTACACACAAACACACACACATCTTCCAGAAAGAACAAAGAAAAGGCTGGGTGGTCCCCGAGTTTACAGAAATGTATTATTGATTGATACATATCTATATGGGAGAGAATAAAATTTTTAACTTCTGTTGCAGAAGGGGGGGAACCCCATAGAAGTATTGTCATGCCAAAGAAAGAGAGATGTTTATTGCTAATATGTTATCCAGACAGCTGCCAGGCAATATTTTTGGATTCTCCATTGCCTGCTAGGGTGTGTGTGGTGTGGGGGGTGAGAAAGAAAAGGGAGATATTGCCTCTTTGCTTAAGACATGCACTATTTAAAACTTTTCCATTTGCTTTGCTTCTCATGTCAGTAGAGGGATGTAATTAGGAAAAGGTTCTTCATCAATGAAAGATGTTCAGTGAAAGACTGTCATTTGCAAACATTTTTTTCTTTTACTGTTGATTTTGATTTGAAAAGGCTTTTTCTTTAGAGTTCTTTAGTAACTCAATGCAACTATTCTCTTTAAAAAGTAAAGGTCCCCCCGCGCACATGCGTGCTGGTCATGTCCAACTGTGGGGGTGGTGCTCATCTTCGTATTCCAGCCGAAGAGCCAGTGTTGTGCAAGTCCATGGCCATGTGTCTGGATAACATATTAGGAACCACTGTCCTCTTACCCATCTCTTTATTTTTGATTTCCTTTGCCTAAGGAAATAATGCACTAGCCCTCTCTTCTCATATATACTGTATGTATGTGTTGCCCAGGAGCTGCCTTTAGTCATATGTTTCAGGTATCATCTCATGGGATAAACACTTTTTCACTGAAGGCATCACATTGCTACTTGCTTCATTGGTGGCTTAACACATTTATAGAGCAGATAAATTTGCTCATTTTAAATATTTCTGAAGTACCTTTACAGACCCTTTTAACATTTTTTTATCTAGACCACCACATTCAAAAAACTTGACAGAGATGTAGTGAGAAAGTCATGTTTTGTACTACCCAGAACATCAGGCATGTGTCTGGTGAGAATTTGAGATGCTTCATTGTCATTTATGTGCCTCTGAGCTTAACATCTTAGAGTTCCAAAGATGAACATCAGCCCCTGCATTTTCCTTAAGTGTGAAACCAGCCTTATAAATGGCCCCAGAGGAGGTCATATTACCTTGACATGTCTTAGAAAAGTGCTTTGAATAATGAGGTAGCCATAGCCAGGCAACATGCATGCTGAATCACTGGCTACCACCCGAGCCTAGAAAAGTTACTAGTAGGCCTCCCTTGACTACAGCTCACCAATTCTCACTTCTCATTCAGCTGACAATGCCTATATTTATGCTTAGAGCTCAGAAAAGTTACCTTTGGGGACTGTTACTAGAATGCTCTCCATTGAGCATATCCACTGGCTGCACTAGTAATTGGAAGTTACATTTCAAAAAACGTTATTTTGCCAAACCCTGAGCATGAGCATCTTCATCCCAGCTTAACGAGACCTGTGGGTTAGGCAGTGGGAGAAGAGAGGTGACTTAACATTGCAGGTGAGGCATGAAAAATTGTGGGCAAGTGTTCTTAAATGAGTGGTTACGAGCCTCATGGCACAGTGGTTAAATGCCTGTACTGCAGCTAAAACTCTGCTCATGACCTGGGGTTCGATCCCAGGTTGCAGGCTCATGGTTGACTCAGCCTTCCAGCATTCCAAGGTCGGTAAAATAAGTACCCAGCTCACATGTGTGTGGGGGGGTGTAGCCTGCTTTAGCATTTGTCCCACTTGGTGATGGGGTCTGCTAGTTAAACAGGCAAGGTGAGAGTATACAGCCTTGTTGTACTCCTTTCCCAATTTTCTACCAGATAGTTGTTCTATATCCAGTTCTGACTGTTGCTGCTTGTCCCACATATAGATTTCTTAGGAGACAAATAAGGTGGTCAGGCACTCCCATTCCTTTAAGGACTTGCCATAGTTTGTTGTGGTCCACACAGTCAAAGGCTTTGACATAGCTGATGAAGCAGAAGTAGATGTTTTCCTAGAACTCTATCTTTCTCCATATCCAGCACATGTTGGCAATTTGATCTCTAGTTCCTCTGCCCCTTCGAAATCCAGCTTGCACTTCTGGGAGTTCTCTGTCCACATACAGCTGAAGCCTCCCTTGTAGAATTTTGAGCATAACTTTGCTAGCATGTGAAATGAGTGCCATTGTACGACAGTTGGAACATTCTTTGGTGTTGCCCTTCTTTGGGATTGGGATGTAGACTGAAATTTTCCAGTCCTCTGGCCACTGCTGAGTTTTCCAAATTTGCTGGCATATTGTGTGTATTACCTTTACAACATCCACTTTTAAGATTTTAAATAGTTCAGCTGGAATGCCATCACCTCTACTGGCCTTGTTGTTGACAATGCTTTCTAAGGCCCACTTGACTTCACTTTGCAGAATGTCTGGCTCGAGGTCAGCTGTCTTGGTTATCAGGGAGATCCAGATCTTTCTGATATAATTCCTCTGTGTATTCTTGCCCCTTTTGTTCTTGATCTCTTCTGCTTCAGTTAGGTCACTACCATTTTTGTCCTTTATCATATCCATCTTTGCATGAAATGCCCCTTTAATATCTCCAGGTTTCTTGAATAGATCTCTGGTTTTTCCTTTTCTGTTGTTTTCCTCTATTTCTTTGCACTGTTCATTCAAGAAGGCCGCCCTGTCTCTCCTTGCTATTCTTTGGAAGTCTGCATTCAATTTTCTGTATCTTTCCCTTTCTCCCTTGCATTTTGCGTCCCTTCTCTCCTCCGCTATTTGTAGGGCCTCGTTGGACAACCACTTTGCTTTCTTGCATTTTCTTTTCTTTGGAATAGTTTTCACTGCAGCCTCCTGTACAATGTTACAAGCCTCCATCTATAGTTCTTCAGGTGTTCTGTCCACCAAATCTAGTTCCTTAAATCTATTCTTCACTTCCACTGTGTATTCATAAGGGATTTGACTTAGATTATACCTGACTGGCCCAGTGGCCTTCCCTACTTTCTTCAGTTTAAGTTTGAATTTTGAAATAAGAAGCTGATGATCTGAGCCACAGTCAGCACCAGGTCTCGTTTTTGCTGATTGTATAGAGCTCCTCCATCTTTGGCTGCAGAGAACATAATCAATCTGATTCCGGTATTGTCCATCTGGTGATGTCCATGTATACAGTCACCTTTTGTGTTGTTGGAAAAGAGTGTTTGCAATGACTAGCTTGTTCTCTTGACAAAACTCAATTAGCCTTTGCCCTGCTTCATTTGGAACTCCAAGGCCAAACTTGGCAGTTATTCCTTTTACCACTTGACTCCCTACTTTAGTATTCTAATCCCCTATGATGAGAAGATCTTTATTTGGTCAATATAAAGTTTATTGTCTTGGCTACAAGCCGTCACAAACAGAGATTACAGAAAAAATAAATAGATAAAACAATCATGGCATTAAAAGGAGAAGAAAAGAAAAAAGGAAGCCATATAAATAGGGTTCTCTTGAGTTGACCTCCCTTGCCAGACAGGAGGGGGTAGAAGAGAGCACTGATACCACCTCATATCAGGGAGTCCCCTACACAGTTCACCACAATTGTGCTCAAAAAGTTGGCACGAATTTTTTCTAGCAGCTTTGGCAAACCTAGCAACTCTATAAGTGATGGAAGGGTCATAGTCTGAAAGCAGCCTACCTACTTTAACCAGGGGACTCTCCGCCTGCAGAGGGGCCAAGATGTTTCCTAGAAGGTTGGCCCTTGGGTTGTGGTAGAGTTGGCAATTTAATAGATAGTGAGCCACATCCTCTATCTCAGCTGTGCCACAGATACAAAGTCTTAGATGTCTGGGTACATTACTGTACCTTCCATCCAAGACAGCAGTTGGCATAGTTTGGAAGTGGAGTTCAGTAAAAGCTGTTCTCAAAGAGGGAATAGTAAGTGAATGTAAATAATGTGCCCTTGAATGATTGGTTTTCCATAGATGGTACCACTGGGAGAAGCCTGAAGAACTGATTAGGGCAAGGTCCTGATCATTGTTGTGTTTATATATCCACTCCTTCAGCATACTTTTAACTCCTGGGAAAACATAAATATCAGTGGAAAGAGATTTAGATTTCAAAAGGTTTTGTACCAAAGTGGCCCATCCACCACCCTTCCACCGCTCCATCAGACAACGTTTGGGGAGACGATGGTCAGGCATGTCCAATATTCTCTTATAATAACAGAATATGGCAAGAGTTGCCCTAGCTTTGATGGAGACCATGTCTGTTTCTACTCTGAGGAAGGCTGCTGGGGTCCCTTGTGGTACCGCTAGGATGTGCCTCAGGAATTTATTCTGCTCTACTTCAAGTGTATGTAGGGTGTTTGGATCCAAACCCCAGATCTCAATTCCGTATTGCATTTGTGCAATCACTCTTCCTGAGAAGACCTTTAAAGCTGGGAGTACCAATTTGCCGCCCTTGGAGTGAAAAAATTTAATTAGAGCATGACTAGATTTCTGAGCGGAGATTTTAACAGCCTTGACCTGTGTTTTCCAGCAGTTTCTCTCATCAAAATGCACTCCCAAATATTTGAAGGTGTGTACTTGTTCTATCCTGTCCTCACCAATACACCAGTTGAATTTGGGGGACTGCCTTCCAAAGATCAAGACTTTCGACTTTGTGTGATTTATTTTAAGGTGTTCTAACTCACTAAACTCTCTAAGCTTATTCAAGCTTCTCTTAAGAACATAAGAACATAAGAAGAGCCATGCTGGATCAGGCCAAAGGCCCATCTAGTCCAGCTTCCTGTATCTCACAGCGGCCCCACCAGATGCGTTTGGGAGCGCATGAGACTAGATATCTGTCTCCTGATACCACTCCCCTGCATCTGGCCCTTGAACTACCCTAGTTTAAAGCCTAGAGATTACACATCTCCATCATGGTTTGTAACCCGTGATGGACTTTTCCTCTAGGAATCTGTCCAATCCCCTTTTGAAGGCATCCAGGCCAGATGCCATCACCACATCCTGTGGCAGGGAGTTCCATAGACTTACAACGCGCTGGGTGAAAAAATATTTTCTTTTGTCAGTTCTTACTCTCCCAGCACTCAATTTGAGTGTATGTCCCCTAGTTCTGGTATTTTGAGAGAGGGAGAAGAGCTTCCCTCTATCCACTTTACTCATACCCTGCATTATTTTGTATGTCTCAATCATATCCCCCCTCAAGCGCCTTTTTTCCAGACTGAAGAGGCCCAATTGTTTTAGCCTTCCTTCATAAGGGAGGTGCCCCAGGCCAGTAATCATTTTAGTCGCTCTCTTCTGCACCTTTTCCAGTTCCACTATGTCTTTCTTGAGATGCGGTGACCAGAATTGTACACAATACTCCAGGTGGGGCCTTACTATTGTTTTGTATAACGGCATTATAATGTTGGCTGTTTTATTTTCAATCCCCTTTTTGATAATCCCTAGCATGGAATTGGCCTTCTTCACTGCTGCCACACATTGGGGAGACACCTTCATGGAGCTGTCTTGAGCCCCTTCTTGTTCATAGATAATAGGACAACATCATCCGCATAAATAAGTGCTGCGATCTTATAGTTACCAATTGAAGGAGGAAAATGATCGGGATGGTTTACAGCTTTTACGATATCATTGATATAAAAGTTGAAGAGGAGAGGTGCGAGCAGGCATCCCTGTCTAACACCTTTGTTTACACAGATTTCCTCTGAAACCCTTCCATCTGAACTAATCCTTACCCTCAATTTTGAATTAGTATAAAGTTCCTGAATTAGAAATAGCAACCTCTTATCAATATCTGTTGTTGCAAGCTTATCCCAAAGACGGTTCCTAGTAATTGTGTCAAATGCGGAAGAGAAGTCAATAAAGGCTGCAAAAAGCCATTTGAAAGGCTTAGTGGTATATTTGCAGACTAGATGGTGTAGCACAAAGATCTGGTCCACCGTGCTATGGCCTTTCCTAAACCCAGCTTGTTCCTGATGGAGGATATTGCTCCCCTCCATCCACTCTTCCAGCTTCTGCATTAGGAAGCGGGTGTAAAGCTTGGAACTAATATCTAGTAAACTAATGGGACGATAATTCTGGGGGTTCGTTTTGTCACCTTTTTTATAAATTGGAAAAATTATGCTCTGCCTCCAGCCCTCTGGAAAAGTTCCTGTATGGTTGATATAAGTAAAAAGCCGTGCTAAGATGGGAGCCCACCATTCCATATTCCTTTTATAAACCTCTGGAGGGATCATGTCTTCACCTGGTGCTTTGTTTAGTGCTAAAGCCTCAATAAGTCAACAGACTTGAGATTCTGACACTGGGGGCCACTCTGGTGTGGAGTTTAGCAAAATTTGTGTAGAATTCATGTTATTGGGCCCCACAACTAAATCACTGTCAAAAATTTTCCTGAAGTGGGAGCACCAGGTATTTGCTGTAATACAGGCATTAGGTGTAGCACTAATATCTAGATCTGGGAGAGAGATCATCCTCCAGAATTTTCTCTCTCTCCTCTCCATCACTGCCTGTCCTAGTTAATGCCACCTTGCTAACTCAAACAATTTTTTCTTATGTCTTAGAAGCTCTTTATATTTTGAGCGGAGGCAGGCCAGCTCCTTCAGGTCAGAACTCGACTTAGACCGTCTTGTCCTTCTCGTTAAGTGAGCTAGGCGCTTTTTGGCTAATCTACATTCTTTGTCATACCAACTTTCCCTATGAGTGGCAGAGCTTGACCCCTGTGTCTTATTGGCTAAGAATGGTCTTAAATTTGAAGTAATATAGTTTATACCTTCTACAGGGTCTAATTCACCACTCACAATGCCCCTATGGGCGTTCAACAGGTGTGGTTTACTTAGCTGTTCCCGAATGGTCAGGTCGACCAGTGGGGACCATTTTAAACGTTTCCCCATGACCATAGTTCTCTCGGCCCAGTCAGCTGGTGGGGGAGGTAATTGTGGAATAACCATTGGGATTTGAAGACAAATAGGTAGGTGGTCACTATCAGGACGATCTAGTACATTGTATTCAGTTTCCTGAAATACCAACCTTGGGGAGCAAAAAATATAATCAATGACACTACCTGCCCTGCTGTTAAGGAAAGTGAAATATCCCTTTGAGATGTCCCAGAAACTGCCATGAAGGCAAGTTAACTGTAGAACAGCCATTGTCTCTACCAGCTTCCTGCCTTGTTTATTAAATGAATTATCTGATGAATGACGCCCAGGAGGGAAAGGTTCATAAAAAACTGGGCCAAGATCTATACCCAGCTCATTGGGGTCACAGCCTACTCTGGCGTTAAAATCACCACACACGACAATATCAGCCTTGGGGTGCAGAAGCTCAGATCGTGTGATGGCCTCTTCTAAGTCATTCCAAAAAGTTGGGAGGATGCCAGCTGAATCTGGTGGGCAGTAAGCATTAACACAAATTAAGGAATCCATCCCATTTCCCCAGCTCCCCTTAATCAATACTGACAATATAAAGTTATTGTCAGACCGATAAATAACTTCCATCTCTACATCCAGCTTTACCGAGACTAAGATAGCAAGGCCTCCTTTAGCCCTCCCCTTAGTGGAGGATTTGCGGGCAGGAGACAGAAATGTACTGTATCCTTGCAAGACCAGTGAAGAGGTGTCCATTAACCAGGTTTCCTGTAAACAAAGGATATGAAATCCAGAAAGAAAGTTCCCAAAGTCCTGGTCCATCAGCTTATTTTGCCACCCAGCAATGTTCCATGATAGAATTAAAAGTGGACACTGGGAATTTGAGTGGATGTGAGGTTTGGAGCCATTCAGTCATTCAGGAGGCAGAGCACCAGCAGAGAGCCTTGGCTCAGAGGGTGATTTAGCCTGGGTGGTTGTTTTGGGGCGGCAGGATTCATGGAGGTTGACAAGTTCCTGCCTTACCACCTCCATCTTTTGAAGCAACTGTAGCTGGTTTTCCCAGGCAAGGGCACCAAAATTGTCCAGGGCCTTTTTGGAGACAGCTTCCTCGCTGATGTCAGGCTGTGTCAGCAAATCTCTCAAAATTTGGTTAGTGGTCAAAGAAAAATCTGTAGGCACAGATGTAGGTGGGGGAGCGGGTCTAAGGGGCTCAATTGGCTGACCCCGAAGATCAGCGATTAAAGTTGAAACGTCCACATGCGTGCTTGGAATAACTATAGTCACCGGTTTCCTCAAACTGGGTACATCTCCATGTGGATTATTTGGTTCCTGAGCATCTTGTAATTCTACTGAAGAATTTCCTGGATGGTCTGATGACACCGGGGTTACTGAAGTTGAGACAGAAGTTGATGTGGAAGGATGCTGCATATTTCCCAATTGAGTTGGGTTTTGTTGAGGTGGGGCCAACTGGAGTATGGACTTTGGGTAGTTGAAATGGGTATCCTTTGGCCTTATCTGGGTAAATAATGTACCGAGTTCAGCGTCAGTTAGCTCTGAAAGTCCGCCCCCCTGTGTCGGGTGAGCTGGACTGGTTTTAGCTGCTCTACCATCGAGCATCATATGAAGATCTTGTAGAGGGGCCTTCTGCTGCGTAGAGTCGCGCTTGGAAACTACAGGTTGGGAAACTTCTTTGCTTGATGTTAAGTTTGGATTTTGAAGCACAAATGCTCCATGAGGGTCTAATGCACTTGACAGGTGGCTTTTCAGGTGTTCTGCCTTTTTATGTAAAGAGGCCACAGTTGATTTGACTCCCTCCCATTTGTTGTCAAGCTCTATCAAAGGGGCATTGGTCTCTTCTCTAAGGCAGCAGAGATCTCTGTGATCAGATGGAAGAGAGGTCGAGATGTTTAATGTCTGCAACTCTGAAGTTTGTTTGACATTCGGTTGAGATCTGGGGAAATTTTGAGGACTACAGGTGGAATCTTTCATACTTATTCTTTGGGAGTAACTCTGAAGGGTCACAGGGGCAGGTCTACCCCTTTTGGTGGATTGGACCGTAGGATCTGAGAAAACTCTTGAGGGAGTAATCTGGAAAGTACCCAAGAAGGTTCTCATTTTTAAGAGGAAGAGAGGAATCACAGCCTGTTCAAAAGTAAGGCAGACTCTCGTGTGTCCAGACTTGCTTGGGAGCCACCTGATGCTCTTGAGATCAATCTTCTGAGTTTCTATGTTTAGGAGCTGACTCAGAGAAGTCCTCACTGATCTCTGTGTCTCCCATCTCTTTCTGTTGATTTTAGTTGGAGCAATCTGCAGGGTCACTTGTGTATTCTGAAAGATCATTGAGGTAGCTGGCTTCCTCGTGGGTTCAGTAGCCGAATGATGTAATGGCACATGCTGTAAGTTCTCAGCACTCTCAGCACTCTCAGATCTTTCAGCAGCCCTACCTCTGAGACCCTGAGGTTGGGTGTGGTCCACAGGTTGCTGCAAGAGAGCTTCCCTGAGTTTCTCTAGGGCACTTTCAACACCATTCATTTGATTGGAAACTCGTTGTAGATGGTCGAAAATGGCTATTACAGTTTGAGCTGTTAGAAGGCACTGGTCGGCCAAAAAGCCAGGCATGGTTCTTTCGTTGAAAGGCTACACATCGTTAACCATTTGAGGGGAGGTTGGAGAGGAGATAGTAGATAAGTTACAAACGCCCGAAGGAGATAGGGGAGAGTCATCTCTCAAAGCAGCAAATCTGTTACTGGTTATAATATTTGAAACTGTGGGTAGATTGTAAAAGTTACTCACAGGGCAGTTAGATGTAATAAACTCATCAATTTTCAGCTGTTTCACCGCCTTTGCCAATGGATGTTCCGGGCTTGATCTGTGGCGTTTGTTCCCCATGTAGACAAGGGGTGGGGGGAGGTTTCTTTTCCTTGTTTGTTTTTCTAGTGTAATGGTGTAATTCTTTTGTGGCCTTGAGACTTCGTACGTAGAGATGTTCTGGTCCTTTCCAAGCATACGTTGCTGGTGAACTCCCCCGGGAAAACTCCGAGCTTCTTACTCCTTTTAACCAGAAACCCTAATGTCAACAAACTCCTCTTTTATCTCCTCTTTTAGTAAGATAATAAGATAGTAAGAAAACAATAAAAGCTTCTTTATAAAAGCAAGCTAAATAGTTAAAAGATTAAAAAGGGAGAACAGCTTAACACAAATGCTCCCTCCCTCCTCCATTGACCGTTAACTTCAGGATCCTCTAATAGGATATTTGATATTTATTTAGTTCTAGAAGGAGTTGTAAGTCTTCATAGAATTAGTCAGTTTCAGACTCTTCAGCAGCGGTAGTTGGTGTATAAACTTGGATTACTGTGATGCTGAAAGGGTTCCCTTGGAATTGTACCAAAAATTTTGAGGTTGTATCCCAGCACAGCTTTTCCCACTCTTTTGTTGACTATGAGGGCTACTCCATTTCTTCTTTGGGATTCTTGACCACAGTAGTAGATGTGATAGTCATCTGAACTGAATTCACCCATTCCTGTCCATTTAAGTTCACTGATGCCCAAGATGTCAATGTTTATTCTTGCCATCTCATGTTTGACCACATCCAGCTTACCCTGGTTCATAGATCTCACATTCTAGGTTCCTAGCATTGGTCTTTCCTTTCTCTTCCAGGCACATCTGCAGCTGGGCATCCTTTTGGCTTTGGCCCAGCTGCTTCGTTAGGTCTGGAGCTGCTTTTACTTGTCCTCCGCTCTTCCTCAATAGCATGTTGGACGCCTTCCAACCGGAGGGGCTCATCTTCCAGCATCATATCTTTTAGCCTTTTGTTTCTGTTCATGGGGTTTTCTTGGCAGGGATACTGGAGTGACTTGCCAGTTCCTACCCCAGGTGGACCACATTTAGTCAAACTCTCCACTATGACCTATGGGATTGCTCATAGCCTCTCTGGGATCGCTCATAGCTTCTTTGAGGTACCAGTGTATATATATATATTTAAACTGGATCTTGGATCATCGCTTGATATCACTTTGTGAATGGTGTACTGAAGGTATACTGTAGAGTAGAACATCTTGACTGACAATGTAGCCCACATTTAAAAAACAGAGAGGTTTTTTTTGCTTTTTAAATAAACAAAAACTGCTTATTCTGTCTCTCCCCCCCCCCCCGCCCCCGCACAGCTGTACACATTTTCTTTGTACACATGACCAATGGGAGTCTGTGAAAGGGAAAGACTTTATCAAAGACCTGTAAGTATCCATCTAATCTAATTTAAAAAAGAAACAACTGGAAGCCCACTGAAGTACTAAGAAATTAGTCTACTTAGCCATCTATTTAGGTCAGCTGAAATCAGTAGGAGATACTCAAAGGCAGGGAAAGGTGCATGTCCCCAGCATGGCTTTGCCAAATGTGATGTAGTGACACTGATTTATACCCATTGAGAATCCTGCCCCCAAAGCTGATCTGTGAGAAGAGACAATCAGAAGGGGAAGATAGGGAGTTTAGCAGGAAAATAAATGCCTCTACAGCAGCGCCACCTGCTGGTTTTTCGAACACATTGCGTGCAATGGCGAGAAAAAGAACAAGGAAACCAATTTAGCTGAATGACTGCTAGCTGCTAATGAAAATTTTAAAAAGGGAATCTTTACAGTACAGCATTCTCCTGGTGTTCAATGGCTTCCCTTTCTCCTTCCTCCTCTTCTCTCACCCCATTACAATAATAGCATTATAAAATGTAACTGTGTTCAGGAGAGGAGGTGTATGGCTAGTCGCACTGAAAATAAAGCCAAGCCGGAGATAGAATCACAGCAGGTTGAGAGAAAGATGGATGCTCATCGTTCGCAGACCTTTTGCAGGGTCAGCTTATAAACATCAGCACACAGGTTTGGGTTGGTTCATTTTCTAGGTAGTTCCCCCCTCTTCCTGTGAACTTCCGCTCAGTCTCTGTCTTTCTTGTTGGTGCCCTCACTCGCCCTCCCTCTCTCACACGTGCAGCTTTGCAACCTCGCGTAAACCGTTGAACTCTATGGTTGTCCTGAGGCTGGCTTGATCATGAAAAGTTTCTGGCCTGGGTGAGAAACCGAGGTTACCAGTTTCATCCATCACTTGATTTTGTAGGCTGATGCTTTCTCTCCACATAGCATTGGCAGGCCGAAGCGTTGCTCTGTATTTTCTGGAACTCAGGAACCAGGGAAGCGAATGTCATAAGAAGCTGGGGAGAATGATCCAGCCCGTAAAGCTTTGCCCTGCTGCTGTGTTTTGTCTTTCTGCCTCACATAGCCTTCAAGTTATTTGTCATGCATTTTTAATAATGTGTTGAGCATTTTGAAGGGTTCGGCTGTGAGGTGAAAATGTTGACAGCTTTATCCAGGATTGCTGCATGCTATGTAACCCTGATTTTAATGAGTTTTTCATGTTTCAAAATGTATCTATATTAAGACACTTTCTAGACCAAGCCATTCTTTTTTGGGGGGGGGGGTTCTCAAAGACCACTGCTTGTGTCCAGACTAGTGTGCAATTGTTCCCACCCCTGCACATATAATGATTGTGGTCCATGGTCCAGGGGCAAACCTGCAGTAAACGCTGAACATTAAGAAGCTCTGCAGAGTATCCTGAAGAGTAAAGCCTACAGTTGGGTGAAATCTATAGTACAGTAGGACCCCAGTATCCGCTGGGGATTGGTTCCAAGCCTTTCCGTGGATAATGAAAACCGTGGATAAGAGAGAACTCCAAAATGTCCCCAAAACTGCTGTTTTATGATAGTAACTTGCTTTACAGCTGCTGTTTTGCAACAGTAGCTTGCTTTACAGCTGCTGTTTGTGATGGTAGTTTGCTTTACGACTGCTGTTTTATGACAGTAGCTTGCTTTACAGCTGCTCTTTGTGACAGTAGCTTGTTTTGCAGCTGCTGAATTATTTAATTATTTTTCCTCTGCCAACCGTGGTTAACTGAATCAGTGGATAATGAATCAGTGGATACGGGGGTCCTACTGCATATCTGATTCATGAATGGAAGTGCCTTCCACTTACGCATTTGTGAGAGGAGGAGGAGGAGGTGGCAGCTGGATCCACGTTAATAGGAAGTACATGTGAAGCACCTCGTCATTTGTTTTCTTAGGGTTTGTCCCACTTGGTCATGGGGCCCACTATTCTTCTTTTGGCCCTCCACTTGGCACGGTCATGGGCTAAGTCTGGTTGAACCCGGGACAACTTCATGTCATTTTGAAGGATATTTGTCCAGTGGTGTTTTGGATGACCCCTTGGTCAGGATCTGCTGACCTGCAGGGCGAGACCCCTTTTGGCCAGAATTTCCTCATTGGCACGAAGGACATGACCAAACCAATGCAGTTGGGCTTTGCACATCTTGTCGGTGATAGATTTTATTTATTTATTTATTTATTTATTTTTGCATTTATACCCCGCTTATCTTCTTTTCGAACTCTAAGCGGCAATGATAGATGCAATGCTATATTTTGCTCTGATGTCATCATTGCACATATGAACCTTTGTGAGAGACCAGAGTTCCATCACAGCATCTTCACCTCCATGACACCAAGGTGATGTCCAGTTTATGTAATTGCTGTCCAGCCCTCTGCACCATAGAGTACAACATGTTGAGCAATGGTACAATAGATCTTTGATTTTAAACAGTCACTGATCTTTCTATCACACATGATGCTTGTTGTTGTATGCCCTTTTAGTCAGGCACTGTTGATCCTTGATGTCACCTCATGACTCAGGCTCCTGTCGGCTGTGATTGTGGAACCAAGGTATTCAAACTTCTCAGTTCTTGGTAGGTCAACACCATCTATTTGGATCGTACCATATTCATTTAGGTTGATCATCAGATATTCCCTGTTCTTCACATTCAGGCACAGGCCAAACTTTGTCAGGTGGTCACTTCATACTTGGGCTTGGCACTCAAGATCTCCCTTACTCTCTGATGGAGTAATGACATCATCAGCATAAAGGAGTGTCTAGAGAACTGAATTCTGCAGATCTCAAGTGACTGTGTCTATAACCAGAATGAAAAGAAGCAGGGAAAGTGCCAGTTGTTGGTGGATCCCAAGTGTGATACAAAACTCTTTAAATTTACCACCAGTGGCCTGTACATGACTCTTTGGTGACTCATAGAAGAGTTGCTGGAGGAGAGTCTTGAGAGTCCCCTGGACTGCAAGGAGATCAAACCTATCCATTCTGAAAGAAATCAACCCCGAATGTTCACTGGAAGGACAGATTTTGAAGCTGAGGCTCCAGTACTTTGGCCACCTCATGAGAAGAGAGGACTCCCTGGAAAAGGCCCTGATGCTGGGAAAAATCGAAGGCAAAAGGAAAAGAGGACGACAGAGAATGAGATGGTTGGACGGTGTCATCGATGCAACCAAAATGAATTTGACAAAACTCCGGGAGGCAGTGGAGGATAGGAAGGCCTGGCGAGCTCTGGTCCATGGGGTCACGAAGACTCGGACACGACTGAACGACTGAACAACAACAACAAGAAGAGTTTGACCCAACTGACAAGTTCCTCTGAGACTCCATGATGTTGTAGTGCATACCAGATGACATCATGCATCATACATGCACTAGTTTCCATTTCTCCCTGTATTTTTCAAATCACAGCAGGGCAGCATGGATTGCAGCTCTCATTCTGCAGTTCTTGGTGAAGCTAGCTTGGCTGACACTTAGTTGAACTATAGTGTGGACTCGTGTGTCGATGACTTGCTCAAAGATTTTAAGAGTATGTGAAAGTAATTGTTGTGTTACAGATTACGCGGACACAGAGTTTCGGGGTACAAACATCTGGTCCTCAGGCAGCATCTTTGTCTCTCTCTCTGGGCTGTGTGCATGGTGTGTGAGAGTGTGAGCATGTGTGTGTGTGTGATGTGAGTGTGTGTGAGCGTGTGTGTGATGTGATAATACTGCCTGAAAGACGAGTCTTTTATTAATAAGAGAAGAACAATAGTCTCAGGAAGACATTCCTCAGTGGGAGGGAAATGCACGCCTATCTCGAAGACCATATTGGCTTGTTATTGATGAGGACCCAGGGAAGGAAGCTAGGGGGTCAAGGGTCACAGAGCAGATGGCCCTGATGTGTCCTGATATCCTTTGGCCTTGCCATCCTGTTTACTGGACATCCTTGCCATCCTGTTTTGCTGCCTTCTTGAGTTTAGCTCAGCACATCGGTACCTTACTGGCCCTAGGACTTCTGGGAGTCCGGGCATCACATCTTCCTTGTGCAGGGTGCCACTTTGGGGGGTCAGAAATATGGGGGAATGGAATTCCCACAAGTAATCTAATTGGTCTGTAGTTGGTACATTTGGTGAAACACCTTGCCATATATACACTTTATTGCATTTATAGTCCATCTAGGATTAAGAGAGATTTTATTTAACACATATGCAGGGACTGATTGCACGCAAGTCTCATAGAACCCATGGTTGAAGCAGGAGCTCTTCAGATAGCAGCACTCTCCCCCTGATGGTGACATTATCTTCCTTATGTTGGTGTAATTTATGCCACAGGATTTTTATTTCATTTATTTATTATTTATTTTTTTTTTATATTTATATACCGCCCGATTTTCCCAAAGGAACTCAGGGCAGCAAACAATGTAAAATATGCAATACTAAAAGAAATTAAGCAACTCCATAATAGAGGGCATATTAAAAAAATCAAAACCCAAATTAAGTAAAAAAAAATACAATTACAAGAGACACAAAGGAAAGATGGCAGGAAAAGCACAGACAGGCAGACAGACAACAACAAAAAGTGTTCTGCTTATATACCGCCCTATACCACTACAAGTAGTCTCTGGGCGGTTTACAATTTTAATTACAGTGTGCAGGCTACACATTGCCCCCCCAGCGAGCTGGGTACTCAAGATGAATCAACCTCCATGATCTGCCAAAGGCAGCCTTAAAAAGCCAAGGTTTAAACAGCTTCTTGAAGTCTGAGAGGGGCTCTGCAGTCCTAATTTCACTCGGAAGGTGGTTCCAGAGTGTAGGGCCCACCACAGATAAGGCACGGTTCTGGGTAGAGGCCTTACGAGTCTCCTGGGGAGAGTCGAACCAGAGAAAAAGGGACTGCGACGTTCTGGTGGGGCAGGCTGATGTTGACCTTAGGATGGTCCCAAGCCATGGGGGTTTTTGTAAATCAAAACCAAAACCTTGAACCTTATTCGGTAACCAGTGCAAGCGAGCCAGAAGAGAGGTGATGTGGTAATATGTTCCCGCACCAACCCACTAGTCTGTCTGCCACATTCTGCACCGGCTGCAGTCGCCAATAGAGATGGGCACGACTTAGCGGTATTCCCGTTTCCGTTTCCGTTACTCGTTTCCGTTACTCTAAGGAAACGGTAACGGGAATTACTCCGCCAGACTTCGCGCTCGAACCGACGAACGAACAATTTTGGTCTGATTTGTCGTGCTCGTTGCTTGCATCGCGCGATTGCGCGATGCCACGCGGCACAGAAAAAAAGTTTTTAAAAGTTAAAAAAACCCGGTTCCGGGCCGAAAAGCAGGCGGAAAAATGCCTGCCGTGCCTCAGGGCACCTACCAGAGGGGTTGTTTCTGGAGGTCCCCGGCCTCCCCCCCATCCCCCGTCCTGGGCTGCTCTGGTGGGACTCGCCGCAGGCTCGCAGGCAGCCAGCAAAAAGCCCAGTCTCGCCGGCCGCTGGCCGCCGCAATTAAAGCGCAAGCAAGCGGCACGGACGGCACAGGAAAAAACTTTTAAACTCTCCCCCCACCCATTCCCGGGCCAAAAAAGCAGGCGGAAAAATGCCTGCTTGACTAAGGGCGCAGGGCACCTACCGGAGGGGTGGTTTCTGGAGGGGGGTCCCGCCTCCCCCCCGTCCTGGGCAGCCGGACTCGAGTCGCCATGCCATGCGGTGCAGGCGGGGGATCCAAAATGGGGCGGTGAACGCAATATTGTTTTTGAAATCGTGGTCCAAAAACACACAAGCACAACAGAAACACGCGAAAATTTATAAACTGCCAGAGTTTTCACAGTAGCAGTGGGTTTTTTCTTGCAACAAAATGTCTCTCCAGTCTCCTCTCCTCCTCTGTCCTCCATTGATTTTATTTTTTTATTTTTTTTACACCTGCGCAGTGATGGGGTGGCTGAGTGGCCAGCCATGTGGGAGTGGACGACCATGCAAATTTTTGGAGCCATCCCACCAATCGCATGGCCACTTGGCCATGGAGACTTCTGGGATGTGCCAAAAAGCCCCCTAAAACCTGCCCTAGCCCCCTAACCCTAACCCTAACTCTAGACTCCGTACCCATACGTCACAGACTGTCTTCTTAGTGGGTCAGAGAGGCACCCAGAGGTGCAACCCACTAGCCCACCGTAACCTTACCCGTCACTAGCCTAACCCTAGCCCTAACCCTAACCCACCTTAACCCTAAGCCAGATGTACTTGCATTGCACTACACGCAAGTACAATTCCCTTCTGTGTGAGACATGGTGGTGCGAGAGCCTTAGGCATCACCCTATGGCTCTGGGTTCAGTGCCATCCACTAGTCTTCACAGTCACTTTCTGCACAACTGGTAAGCAATATCCATATGGCTATTGCATACCATTTTGCAGCAGCAGCAGGTGAGGAGGGGAGACCCCCATGTTGAGGGGTCTCTTGGAGCCTGCTTCCCCTTCCTAGTGGGTGAGGATAGGAGGCACCCACGGGTGCCTCCAGGAGCCCACTTTCCCTTTATAGTGGGCCAGAGGAGGCACCCACCCCACAGAGGTGCCTCCAGGAGCCCGCTCCCCCCAAAAAACCAGTACTAACGAAAATGAAAAAATGAAAAAACGAACCGACTAATTTTTGCGAATTTTCGCGAAAAACGGAAACGACCCGAAACGGAACCGGCCCGACTAACGACAACTCGAAAAAAAAATTTTCAAGTCGTGCCCATCTCTAGTCGCCAAAGACAGGTCAAGGGGAGCCCCATGTAGAGAGCGTTGCTCTTTAATTTTGGCTTTTTAATGCCCTTTAATGTGCCACATGATTGGGAAAGTGAAATCTAAATATGGGTGGGTTAGAATTAGAATTGGTTTTATGGGAAGCAAATCTGCTGAAATCAAGGGCACTGCAGGTGAATCATAGCTGAATTCTGTTGGATTGATGTCTCTAGATTCTCATTTGTACTCTAGTCAAGATTAAATCTGGATCCAGCTGTATACTGCTATAGTCCTCTCTTCCACATCTACTTGTCTAGTTTCTTTTATTCTAGGTCTGAGTGGACTGTTGAGCCAATCTGATGTACAGCATAACTTTTGTTGTTGTTTTTTCCAGGTGGCAACAATACCAAAGCAGAACGAAGGGTGGGTGAACTGGAAACTGAGAATCAAGAAGAAGGTTTGTGTTATGCTGAGTTCTGTTAAAGGATTCTGTCGCCCAGACTTACTCCACCTTGGTGAACAATAATCCCAGTCAATGCTATTGACTGCAAATGTTTGTACATTTTCACCGGATTAAGTCAGAGCTTGTGCAGTTCTCCCATTGGAGACGAGAGCCCTATTCATTATGAATGAATGTGTTCCTTCCAGCTCAGGAATGCAGTCTTTCCTGTTAGCAACTGCCAGTGCATTTCACTTCTTAAGGTGGAACAGATCTGAGAAACCCTTTAAATAGGAGATGTTTACAGCACTGGAGTATAAGGTCTGCACATCAAAGGAAGAAAGGAATGTGGTGAATATAGGCCTGTAAAGAGAGAAGATCCCTCTTGCCTTCAGTAAACCTGGATTGTGAAACACTTGCAACACACACTTGGCTTCTGCATCACATTACTTTTTCATGCCCAGTGATTTAAAAATTGGATTATTGATCATTCAGAAGAGCTTGAAAATAAGTAATAAGGAAGGAGTAGCTTGGATAAAATATGCTTATGCCTCCTGAACGGCACTGTTTAAAAAGCGAGTGTTTTTCAAAGTGAGCTGTGGCGTGTACTTTTGGCGTGGGTTCCCCTTTCTTCTGCTCTTGAGTTGCTGGGGGAGGGGAGGGGCCCACCATGTCCTCGGCCAAAACAGTGGCTCAGCGGAAGCAAGCTAATCAAAACACGTACAAATTGTTATGGAGGCCTTTATCCTTTAATATGCTGCACGACATGCTGAGTTATTCTCCGTGTGCTTTCAAAGAGCGTGCTCTCTGTCCTGTCTGGCCCACTTAACTGGAGCTCTGGGCCTCTTCTGTGGCTTCCACATATTTAATTTAAGGAGCACAACCTGGCTTTTAGCAAAAACTTTTCTATCAGCGCCCAGAGCTTTTATTAATACTTGGAGGCTACAGCAGAAGAGGTCCAATCATTCAATGCAGCTGAGCGGAGCAGCTAAAGCTATCCAGCCTCCATGACAGAGTCGCTGGGTCTGCCTATCTTGCATTGTGGCTGTTTCTAAAGGGCAGAATTTACGTTACAGCCCCAACCCTTCCATCCCGTATCTCTCGTTCTGGTCTGCAGGAGAAGCACTGTACGCACGGCGCTATGACCATGCTGCCATAGAATCCTGCGGACTCCGATTATTCAGCTGTTTATGTGCAGCTGCCATATTCTCTTGGTGCTTTCAGGTTTAAGCTGCCTTTATCCACCCACCCACTCCATCTCCCCCCCCCCTCCAATAATGACTCCTTTGTGCCTGCTTAGCAAGCGTCCGCATATGTGCAGTCGGGCATTCTGTTTTCATTGGGACTTGAATAAAAACTTATGGAAAGAACTCCATTTCACATCCTGCATATCCAGGCTCCTTTTTATATGTTGTAGCCACATTACAGATAGGTGTTATTTTCAAACTGGTGATGGCAATTTCCCCCTTTTCCAAATATGCCCCATGTGGTGGAATTTGACATTTTCTGAATTCCAGAAGTTATGTTCCTGAGGCTCAGCAGGTGAAGTTTACAAAAGCACACAAAGTGACAGCTAAAAATCACATTATATAGATTTTACTGCCAACCAAACATTAAAATCAGGCCTGAGAAACATTACTCTCAATCTATGTGTTCAGTATAACAAGGCCAGACCCTTAATGACTGGAGTTGGTGTTACTGTGACCTTTCTCCTTGTCAGAGTTATATCCAGTAGAGATGGGCACGAAACGAAAAAATGGTTTTTCGTTTCTGTTATGATTCGTGCCCATCTCCATTTATTTATCATCTTTCGGACACGAAATTTTTCAAAACTTTTGTTCCATTTTTCGTGTTTCGGGGTTCTTCCCCGTGGTGGATGAGAGTGCCAGGTGCGCTGTCATTCCCCACGGGGAAGATCCCTTTAAAGAGACCCCATTCTGCCTCTGCATGCGGAGGGGCTGAACGGGGGTCTCTTCTTCCCCACAGGGCCCGGTGCTGTCATCTGGTGCGGGGAAGGCAGTCGGCGGTCGGGAGGGAGCTGGGATCCGGCTTGTGCGTGTGGAGACCGGATCACAGACCCTTCCTTCTCGACTCTGCCCCAGAGCCTGACAGCCCGGTGGGCGGCGAGAGAGGGCTGGGATCCGGCTTCTGCGCACAGAGACCTGATCGCAGCCCCTTCCTTCTTGACTCCACCCTGGAGCCTGACAGCCCGGTGGGATGTCAGGCTCCATGCGGAGGGCGGTCAGGAGGAGGCTGGGATCTGGCTTCCGCCCGTGGAGACCAGATCGCAGCCCCTTCCTTCTCCACTCCGACCTGGAGCCTGACAGCCCACCGGCTGTCATTTCCAGGGCGGAGATCGCTGGACAGGGGGCTCTGATCCGGGTTCCATGCATGGAGGCCAGATCACAGGCCTCTCTCCAGCGATCCCTTGGGAGAAAGTTGTGGTCTCCGACTCCTCTCCTGACCGCTCTCCGCTGCGAGGGATGACACCCGAGCTGGCTGTCATCCCCTTGCTGCAGAGATCGGAGATTGAGATAGCCGCGGCCTCGCCTCCGCTTGCGGCGGCAAGACTGCGGCCCTCAATCTGGATGGACTCTTGAGTCTGGACCGATCTCCGCAGCAGGGAGGTTACAGTTGAGCCCGCTGTGACCTCCGCTGTGGAGATCTGTTTAGAGAGAGCCCCGGTCCTGGCTCTGCGTGCGGAGGTGAGAATGGGACTCTCACAGTCCTCCCCCACTGGCAATGACAGCTAGGCTGTCATCGCCAGCAGGGAGGAACGAACCGAACGTATCTGAACTCATTTGTTCTGGTTCTGTTCGGTTGATTCCTAAATTACTCTGGGCTCCGTTATTCGTTCCATTATGTAATGAATGACGGATAACGGAACAATTTTTTTTTGTGCCCATCTCTAATATCTAGCTCTTAAGCCTGGAAGAAAAAACAGGGGTTGCACTGGGAGACCAGAGGCGTAGCCAAGATTTGGAGCACCTGGGGACCAAGTTTGTTTTTTGTGCCCTTCCTGCCACCACCACCCCACATCACACCCAACCAGCAAAGGGGGGGGTGAACCCTGCAGGTTTGGGGTGGGTGCACGCGCACACCTTACACCTCTCCCACCAAAGCGAGGAAGAGGAGGAGGAGGGCACCACAACCACCACGCTCCTGCCTGCCTGCTTTGCTGTGCGAGCAGCGGTAGAGGTGGCAGAGGGGGTGCCGTCATCAAGCCTTAGGGGAAAGGAGGAATGCTGGGTGGTGGGAGGGTGCACGGCTTCCTCCTGCTGCTTCCCCTTCAGGTGCCCCTAGATTGCTGCACCCGGGGCAGATGTACCCTTCTGCCCCCCTAGATACGCCCCTGTGGGAGACCTTCCTTCATCCCCCCTCCCAATTTATGCAACCCTAATAGGGTTTATGTAGTGTTGGAGTAACCAAAGTCATAGTTCACCATTGCCACCTCTCAATGCATTGCCTGGGCTGAGCAGGGATTTGAACCCATGTCTCCTGAGCCCTAGAATCACACTAAATCAACTGCACCCTACTCTCTCTCACTAACTGTTCCTGTCATGCTAGATATGAGGAGATTTTGGTGTGTTTTGGAAACTATTAAATAGTGTGTGTGTGTGTGTGTGTGTGTGTGTGTGTGTGTGTGTGTGTGTTTTCTTTTTCCTTCTGTGAAATTTTCCCTCCATGCAAAGATGACTGGAAGGGTAATTTTAGGTGTCCCACAGGGCCAGTTTTGGCTGTCTTATTTCCTTGTCCTACCAGGCATAGATGGTACCATTGCGGACCTTACATTCAGAGGCATGTTTCACTAGTTTCTCTAGCAAAGAAAAACAGCACTCAAAAATATCAGCTGCTGATTATGCTGACTCCACTTAGGTTAGTAGCCAAACTTGGTTTATTACCAGCTATGCCCTGAGCATCCTAGTTGTCACCTAATGTCTTGTTAGGTGCAACCCTGTTGATACTCCTGGACCTCTCAGCGGCTTTCAACACCATCGACCATGGTGTCCTTCTGGATAGGCTGGCCAGGTTGAGGGTTGGAGGCACTGCTTTGCTGTGGTTCCGATCTTTCCTAGCTGACCATGTCCAGAAGGTGGTGCTGGGGGACAGGTGCTCTGGTTCATGGTGGTTAAATCATGGGGTTCCCCAGGGCTCTATACTGTCTCCCATGCTGTTCAACATTTACATGGAACCGCTGGGAGAGGTCATCAGGAGGTTTAGGCTGAGGAGTCAGCAATATGCGGATGATACTCAGCTCTAGCTCTCGTTCTCCACCAATCCAAGTGAGGCGGTTTCTGTGATGAACTCATGTCTGGATAATGGACTGGATGAGGGTTAATAAATTGAAAATATACTAGCTCCGCCCCTACCTAGACGAGCAGAGCCTCATGACAGCTATGCATACACTGGTAACATCCTGTATTGATTACTGCAATGCGCTGTATGCCTTTGAAGACAGTTCGGCAATTGCAACTGGTTCAGAATCGTGCGGCGCAGCTGGTAAGTGGTGGGGCCACCAGGGATCACATCACACCGATTCTGCGTAACCTGCATTGGTTAACAGTTGCTGCCTGAGCCCAATTCAAAGTGCTTGTATAAAGCCCTAAATGGCTTAGGACCCAGATACCTGAAGAACCACCTCCTTCCATACAAACATATCCAGCAATTAAGATTGAGCAAGGGGCCCCTCTTGAAAGAGCCATCCCTCAAGGAGGTGAGAGGGATGGCTTGTAGACATAGGGCCTTCTCGGCAGCTGCCCCCAAGCTATGGAATGCCCTCCCAAGTGAGATCCGCCTGGCGCCCATATTGATGACATTTCGGCACCAGGTAAAAATCTTCCTATTCTAGAAATTTTTTAATTGATACAATATAGATTGTGGGTCCTCCGATGGCAATTTTAGTGTAATGATTTTAGTGTAAGGTTTTTATTATTGTTTTAATTATGTATTGATATTTTAAGTTTTAACTGTTTTAATTTCTTATGATTGTAAGCTGCCCATAGATCTCTGGGTAGTGGGTGGCATATAAGTTAAATAAATAAATAAATAAATAAATAAATAAATAAATAAATAAATAAATAAATAAATAAAACGGAATGCTTTGTGAACCATGAAGCATACTTTTTTCCCTGCCAAGCTAGGACTACAAGATTACATCTCTCTCTCTCTCTCTCTCTCTCTCTCTCTCTCTCTCTCACACACACACACACACACACACACACACACACACACAGAGAGAGAGAGAGAGAGAGAGAGAGAGAGAGAGAGAGAGAGAGAGAGAGAGAGAGAGAATTCCCTATAAGGTGAGTGGAGGGGTCATGTGTCCACACATATGCTCCTGCCACCCTCTCAGTGCAGGGCTTTTCCAGGACCCCACACCCGTCATGGCCATTTTCGTTTGGGTTGTGACGGAACCCTCATCCTCATGACTATAACGAACTAGAACGAGTAAAGCTTCATTCAAGAGCAAGAATGTCTATTTGTGTTTTTTTCCCTCTCTTTGATTTGTGTTGGGGAGTATACAAATTTTAAAAAATGAATAAAATTTTGAAAATCAAATTGACCAAAAGACTAAGAATTCAGTTAAGTAGAATACTTACTCCCTGGGTGCTGCACTCATCTGTATCTACATTGGAACTGATGTTATGTAAACTCTTACGCAGCTCAATGTACCAGTGGGGGTGGGGGGGGGGGATAACAAAGCCCAAAAGCTAATAACATGAGTAAGTGATGCATCTGAGAGCAGGTGTAACAGTATATGATCATTGCTAAACTCAAATTATAAGCTAATAAATATAATTTATCTCTTTAAAAACACAGATGAGGCAAAGCCTACAGTTACAGACAGCTCAACAGATGGAAGTGAGACCCTGTGCATGGAAAAAGGTACAGAGACCAAAAACAAGCATATTTAGGGGGAAGGGGGAGCCCAGATCCCCAAAGGGGATTTTATAGAGCAATTTTTTTCTTGTTAAGCCGACATAAACCCCAACTCAAGCTTTAAAGGCCAGATGTCAGATAAACAGTTCTGCAATGTCTTTTAGAAAATCTTTTTAATGAACACTTGGTATCCTAGTTGTGCCAGTTGGGAATGATGCCATATTTTTTCTACTTACTAGCATTATAGATTTGCCATTAATATATTAATACACACACACACACACACACACACACACACACACACACACACACACACACACACACACAGAGAGAGAGAGAGAGAGAGAGAGAGAGAGAGAGAGAGAGAGAGAGAGACTCTCTCTCTCCCTCTCTCAATTCTTGGAAAACTCAGATGTGGATGTGTGGGGGGAAAGTTTTCGCACACAAATTTTGTCTGCTTTCATGGAGGACTTATGTGAACTTTGGAGGAGAAAAGAAAAAGAGATAGCTGTAAAAACCTCATGCAAAGTTGGAGGATCAAGACAGAGCTGATAAAAAAGAGTCATATTTGTTTTCTCCAAACTGTGTTGGGCACTCTGATCATTTAGTCTGTGATTAAAAATTGAAGAGTAACCAGGGGTGTGGGGTGTGGACGCAAATGACAAGGAGGTTAGAACACAAAGCAAGCAAGTCTACCTAATTTAAATGTTTCCAGCTGTGTTTTATCCTGTTAAGGTGTTTGGTTTTCCGTGACGAGTGAGACACGGAGTCATACTGCTTCTGATACTCGTATGGTATAATGCCATTAATTGCTTACCCTTTCTTTGAATTCTTCTGGGTATGTCAGAAATGGGTAGGAAATATGACTCGAAATATTGTAGCTGCGGCAAGTTAAAGCAGGAATCCTCCTGTCTGTTATGTACACAGGCCACGAGTGGAATTTCTATGTAAGGCTAACAGAGAATTCTGTCGCTTCTTTCTTTTTTTAAAACTGAGCTAACATAATAAAAGGTTTTGTGTTGTTTATTTTCAAAGCTGCCTTCCTATATGCTCTATGGGAGTGGTGAGATCCTGCACTCTCTTTGCTGAAATGTTCTTTTCAAGCACTGATGGGGCTAGTCCTTGATGATTCAACCTTCCCTTATCATAAGGTGGCCTATTTATGAGGTGGGCAGTAATAAACTCATTTTCAGCTCTCTTGTTGAAGTGAAGTCCAAGGCACAAAATTAGTCTTCTCCTGTTTTAGGTTTACCTAGCTTCTTCCACCAAACCATCTGTGTTTTATTTATAAAACTTCAGAAACACTCTGTTAAGCTCTCAAGAGTTTCTTGGCTTCTGAGTGATTAATTACCCAAGTTGATATATCACCGTCAGGGTGATCTCAGGTCAAGGAGTCCAACATCCAGGTGGGCTCCTAGTTTCTATCCTTCTTGGGTCATCTTCTCCCTCTTGAAAGAGGAGTAGCATATGCTTCAAAACAGATTAGCCAAAACCAAACTCAAACCTGATGATAGCTTGTAACCTGGAGTGGACTATACAGTTGACAAATCTAGTTGACAAATCGAGAGAGACACCCAGTGTCTTTTGTCACTTCTAGGGGCCAGGTATGATTATCCAGTAGGATAGATTAAGACTTTGTCTGCCTCCACATGATCCAGACTAATGCTACAGTGCCCTGCAATAAAGAGTTTTCTCTCCTTTCTTCTTTGCCTGTAATTTGACTGTCCTAGGAGAGGGCATGATGAAAGCAAAGTAAAGGTAGCTAGCCCAGGAAGCTAGAGCATAGCAGCTGAAATTAGGTAGAAAGTAACATTCAGGCCCATTGAATTGATGGAACTAAGAGAGGAGGTGACCCACCAAATCCCCACTGGGCCTACTCAACTGGTGATCCATTGCTGGTTGAGGCCCCAGAGAGACAGAGAGAGAGAGAGAGAGAGAGAGCATGAACAGCCATTGCTTTATAAAGTCAAAACTAGACTATGGGTGATACCTTCATAGGTTGCTAGTAGAAAAATAAAAAAAGTTGCTGAGCTTTCGAGAACACAAATCCTCTTTATCAAAGCGGTTATAAAAGTCCAAACATGGCAAGGGATGTAATTTGCCAGGAGAGAGTTCTTAAAAGTTCATCTGGCAAGATGGATGCCAGGTTTTCTTCATGGAAGGCACTATGAGTCACTACTTGGTGATCTAGTATTTCCTTAGGTTAGGGTGGAGGAAGGGTCAACAAAGAATCCCAGAGGTTAAGCAACACCTGTCTCGTCGTTTGCTGTGACATAGCTGTTAAACAGATAGGCACATTTATTAGTGTGTCTTGCTTTATTGTATTCCTGAAGCACTGCACATCTTCAGTGCAGACCATTTTATTATTTGTTTAGCTTAGCACATCTGATCTCGCCTGATTTCAGAAGCTAAGCAGGGTCGGCCCTGGTTGGTACTTGGACGGGAGACCACCAGGGAATACCAGGAGCTGTAGGCGCCTGGAGTAGGAACTGGCAAGCCACTCCAGTATTCCTGCCAAGAAAACTCCATGGACATGAGGTCACAAAGAGTCGGTCACGACTGTAACGACACAACACACACACTCACACAGTAAGCAAGATGGAAAATGGGTTACAGTGTGGGTTGTTACAAATTGTGCTAGTTTAATTTATATGGAAAATAATGTACTGTATTATGTTATAATATGGTTGCTAAATTGTTTTCGAGGAGCAATAAGAAGTTAAAAAAAGAAGTTTTAGAGGGTATTTTTGAAGAATTTAAGATATATATTATATTAATATCTCATTTGCTGAAAATATCCACCACTGATTTTGAACATGTAGCCTGAAGGTGGATGTTTCTATGGCACATTAACAATCATCTTAATTATTTGTTCCTTCATGTTCCGATCCAAATGTGGAAGGAGAAAAGTGATGTCTGCCACATTATATAATCCTAACATATAATGCAAGAAATTAAATTCACTATACCTGAATAAAAGTATAATTTTAACTTTGGTACTCAACTAAATTAAATCACATGCTAATTAATCTTAAAAATAAAGTGCTAAGTGTTATGCTTCCAGGTGTTCTTAGAAGCTTGGGTTCCTTTGGGAATTCAAAATGGAACAGCTTCCTGTTTTTCCCTCTGCTGATTTGAAGTCGAGAAGGTGTCAGTCATGTAAAATATGTTATATTTAAGTGAAACTTTTAAAAAAATTATTTGAATTAGAATTTAATCTTGGCAGACTCTTCAGATATCAAGAGGTTTATAAACAGCACAAGACTATACAGATTTTAAATTTTGTTTTCATATAGCTGTTTATTCAACAGACCTGTTGTTTCTTCCAACATCTATGGAGAAAGAACCAAAATTACATCTGAAGCTAACTTTAAATTGTAGAGCAATTTGCCTCTAAAAGTGATGCTTGCATAACTGTGCCAAAAGATTTTGACCAATGATTGGAAGAGGTATTTGGTTTTTGGCATATTTCCCCATGACACTTTATGTGGCATGTTGAATCTTCAGAAGATATTGCTATTCGGGAAAGCTTGACCTAATGCTGCGTCAGACAGGAGAACAGTTGACAATATCAGATGAGATGATATCAACCTTCCTTCCAGAACCTCCCTCTCCCAAGAGCACTGGGGGGGGGATAGGGTGGTATCTGGTATGTAGCTAAGATGAATATTTTGCACCTTGTATAATCCTCTCTTCTTTTGAATATCCATTTACAATATTTACCTCATATAAAACTGATAAATGGAATGTCCAAAGAGGTCTCTACTTTTCTTTCATTTATTGACTAGGCAGATGCAAGCAGATAAAAGTGACTATACAAGTAGATGGTTTTGTATCCAAAAACCATAACTATAAAACCAAACAATGAGTTATAGAAATAAGATTTATCATAATTTAACAAACTAAATAAAAATATATAAGTAACTCTATCTAAACTAAAAATGCTGCAACAAAAATAATATTGTACTTAAAAATAAAATTTTAAAAGTGTAGGTAAATTGTTATTTTAAAAAAACCTTTAAAATTTAAGAAGAAAAGTATTACAGACACATATTCTCTAAAGCCGTAAATGTTTAATTCTCTATGAAGTCCCATCATATCTTAGCAAAGTAGCTAAGGTATATAAATAAAAACCCAAACCTGTACTAGAGCATAAGCAATTATAAAATTCCATTAAGATACAACAAAATCTTTATCTCCCCACCTCAAACCCACATTTTCTCCCCTCTAACTATTTAAAATCTTAAAAGAGGATGCTGTAAAGGTAATACACACAGTATGCCAGCAAATTTGGAAAACTCAGCAGTGGCCAGAGGACTGGAAAACTTCAGTCTACATCCCAATCGCAAAGATGGGCAACAACAAAGAATGTTCCAACTGTCGTACAATTGCACTCATTTCACACGCTAGCAAAGTTATGCTCAAAATTCGACAAGGGAGACTTCAGCAGTATGTGGAGAGAAAACTCCGAGAAGTACAAGCTGGATTTCGAAGGGGCAGAGGAACTAGAGATCAAATCGCCAACATGCGCTGGATTATGGAGAAAGATAGAGAGTTCCAGGAAAACATCTACTTCTGCTTCATCGACTATGTCAAAGCCTTTGACTGTGTGGACCACAACAAACTATGGCAAGTCCTTAAAGGAATGGGAGTCCCTGACCACCTTATCTGTCTCCTAAGAAATCTATATGTGGGACAAGCAGCAACAGTCAGAACTGGATATGGAACAACTGACTGGTAGAAAATTGGGAAAGGAGTACGACAAGGCTGCATACTGTCACCTTGCCTATTTAACTTAAATGCAGAGTACATCATGCGAAAGGCAGGACTGGATGAATCTCAAACCGGAATTAAGATTGCTGGAAGAAATATCAACAACCTCAGATACACAGATGATACTACCCTGATAGGAGAAAGTGAGGAGGAATTAAAGAAGCCCTTAATGAAGGTGAAAGAGGAGAGTGAAAAAATGGGCTGAAGCTCAACATCAAAACAACTAAGATCATGGCCACCGGTCCCATCACCTCCTAGCAAGTAGAAGGGGAAGAAATTGAAGCAATGACTGAGTTTATTTTCTTGGGCTCCTTAATCACTGCAGATAGCGACTGCAGCAACGAAATTAAAAGACGCCTGCTTCTTGGGAGGAAAGTGATGGCAAACCTAGGCAGCATCTTAAACAGCAGAGACATCTCTTTGCCGACAAAGGTCTGGATAGTCAAATCTATGGTTCTTCTTCATGGACTCTGTGAATCCACACATAGGGTGTTTGTGTGCCTGCGCGCGTGACTCCTCGGTCCTCCCAAGCTGAAATGGTAAAGCCCCTCCCCTCCATTGCGCATGCTCCTCGCCCTTCCCGCTTTACCGTTCAGTTCCTTTTTGCCGCCGCTGCGATAGGACGTGTCCTTCCAGCTCCTGCAGAAAAAGAAAGGGAAGTGTGATTTAAATTCTTTACTTTTCTTTATTTTATTCCTTTAGTATTTCCCCTACCCCTCCGTTAGTTTGTTTTAATTTAGAGTTGTTGGGGGGGGGGTTTCGGACCTCCCGCCCTTGCGGGCGGGAATACCCCCCACGGCAGCCCGGTCTTCAGTTTATGGCATCGGCACCCATTTTTAAATGGTGCACGGCGTGTCCTAATAAGATCCCAATTGCCAACGGACACAGCCTGTGTTTGTACTGCTTGGGCGAAACTCACCAGACAGCAAGCTGCCCGCAGTGCAAAAAGTTGACTAAGCCGGCGTTAAAACACCAGTTGGGCTGCCTCAAGTCTACCTCTGCGAGAAATCCCTCCTGCCCATGGACAATCCAACCAATTCTGAGGCTTCCATGCCTTCGACGTCCTCGAAGTCTAAGGCTTTGACAAAACCCTCTGAAAAGAGGAAAAAGAAAAAGCTTCCCTCAACTTCAGCGTCAGCCGGTAGACTTCAGGACAGGGGCTTGGGGTCGAGCACGTCGTTCTCCCCCCGCCCAACATCCCCGCATGCTGGGCTAATGGCGGCAGAATCTCGCGAGGCCGATGACGCTTTAGCCTCTGCACAAACGGAAAATCAGTCTCAGGGTGCCCGGCAAGAGGACGAGTGGGTGACTCGCATAGCACAATCTGGCACCACCCACAATCACCCCTCCAGCCCCATGATGTCATCGGGCTTGCCCGCGGGCCAGTTGGTCCTCGACACGGACCTTGCCTCTTTGGGCTACGATCCATTTGCGCACCTTCAGTCGCTGCAAGCAGCCGCCCCCCAGCTCCGCTCCAAAGTGGAAGAACGCAGCCGCCAGGGACCTCCACGCCAATCCAGAGAGCAACAAACATCGCTCTCCCTGGCAGCAGCGCTGGATGACCGCGCTCGCCCAATCCCTAACCAGCGGGATCAAAGATGCCAGGTGGAAGTTCCCCGCTCCGTGGCACAAAGCGGGTACGGACGGAACCAGCAAGCCGCTCCCCCTCGACCTCATCATCTCCACGCCGTAGACCCCGCCGTCATGGCGCAAAACATTGTCGGCGCCACAGCTCCTCCACCTCCTCCTCACCCCCTCGACGCCATAAGGGCAAACGTAGGGCTAAGAGGCGACACAGACATACTAGAACGACCTCATCATCTTCCTCCGCTTCGGACTCGTCATCTACCACCACGACGTCATCTCCTCAGCCAAAGAAAACCAAAACCGGCTCGAGACCGCCCTCTGAGGTCTCCGGACCACAATACAAATCTTGCTACCCAAGTCTCCTCTGCTGTCGTGGGCCACCCACACCATTCTACTGAAGCGAGACCACACCGCTCCGAATCGCCAGATTCCCCCGCAACCATAGATCAACCGTTGATGGAGGAATCCGAAATGGAGGCGCAGTCCCAATCCTCTCATCACTCAACAGCCTCTAAATCCAAGCACTCAGAGGCGGATACAGCTGATCACCAGATTGCTACACCCACGGAGGACTTCAAACAGTACTCCCAGATGGTCCATAAAATCGCCCAAGTTATGGGCCTGCAGGTACAGCTACCAACCACCAGTGAATCCTGCAAGTATTTTCGGCCACCTCCACAAGTCTGGGCCTCCTCCATTGAGAATGGGCTTCATCCCATCCATGCTGGAAAAGGCCAAGGAGGCCTGGTCCAAGCCGTCCTCTAATCCTCTTATCCCTAGGAGGATTGACAATCTATATAAAACCCATGGGGAAGGTACCGATTTCCTGGCAAAACACCCCTTACCCAACTCAGTTATCATGGACGCCACGCAGAATAGGGGCAAATCTCATTCTAACACTGCCCCCAGTAACAAAGAGGCATGCAAACTGGACCTCATCGGGAGACGCCACTACTCCCTGGCTTCTTTTTCCCTACGGGCACTAAACTATCTATGTGCCATGGAGGCCTATACACGTCACCTCCTGCTGTCTTTCCCAACCTTTATACATCTACTACCTGACGACCACAAAGTACAGGCTCAGACTTCTTTGTCAGAAGTGCTGTCCCTAATAGACTATCAAATGATAACATCGCTTCATTTGACTGATGCGGCCTCTAAGCAACTCACCACGGCTGTCCACCTTCGCCATCATGCATGGCTTAGAACGGCTAATATCACGGACGCTAGGAATCACATAGAGGATTCCCCCTTTGATGGCGAGGGCCTCTTCGCAACGTCTACGGATGCTTCTCTTGAAAGCATCCAAAAGATGCGGAAGGCAGCACGCTCATACACCTACCAGGGCACTTCCTCACAATCATCTTCCAGACCTCCACACCAGCCTTGGAGACGGCAGTACACACCTCTCCGCCAACGGCCTCAAGGGAGATACAGATCCCCATATGCCCCAACACCTTATCAACACCCCGCACAGCAGCCTAGACAACGGCAACAACACTCTACCAGGCGTTACGACCGCAAGCAAAAACAGTTCTCCTGACCGCCTCCTTCCTGCACCAGACATCCGACTCAGACCCTTCAGACAAGCATGGCACCATCTCACCACCGACACCTGGGTATTGTCAATTATCGAGAGCGGTTACCAGATACAGTTCAAACACCGTCCACCACTTGGGAGAGTCATCACCACGCCATCCTCCCCAGCTCTCGCAACAGAGGTCTCCGCATTGTTGCAAAAAGACACCATCGAACTAGTACCATCAGAAGATCAGTGCAGGTTCTACTCTCGATACTTCACCATACCCAAAAGAGATGGAGGTCTTCACCCCATCTTAGATCTAAGAAACTTAAACACCTACATAAGACCAAAGAAGTTTATTTATTTATTTATTTATTTATTTATTTATTAGGCTTATATACTGCCCGTCTTCCCGAGGGAACTCTGGGCAGTTTACAACATAAGAGAATACTAATAACAGCAATTGAGTTAAAACAATTAAACAGTTTAAACAAATCAACACGAGTAACCAGACTAAGCGATAAAAACGACTTTGCAGATGGCGGCGGCGGGTGGGGGGACTTCAGTCACCAAACGCCTCCCGGAAAAGAAGAGTTTTTAATGCCTTCCGGAAGGCTGGCAGGGACTCTGCTAGGCGCACTTCTGCTGGGAGGTGGTTCCACATGGTGGGGCCAGCCACAGAGAAGGCTCGGGTACGGGTGGATGTTCTCTGAGCCTCCCTGGGCATGACCACACGCAGCATGTGCGCCCGCGACAACCGCAAGGCGACACTAGACACCATAGTTCCCATGCTACAAAAGGGCGATTGGTTCGTCGTCCTCGATCTCCGGGACACGTAATTCCATATCTCGATAGCCCCCCAGGACTGCAAATACTTAAGATTCCACATCGGGGGCTCAACTTACCAATTCAAACCGCTGCCCTTCGGGCTCTCCGCCGCCCCCGGGTGTTTACGAAGTGCATGGCACCCGTGGCAGCCTTCTTTCGTCTTCAGGGTGTCCAGCTCTTCCCATATCTGGATGATTGGCTATTGGTGGCACCTACAAGGAAACAAGCAGAAAGACACAGAGACCTTACGGTACGAACTCTCACTTCCTTGGGACTCAAGCTCAATCTAAGCAAGTCCATCCTGACACCCTGCACTTCGGTGCAGTATATTGGAGCCCTTCTGGACGCCACGGTAGCCAAAGCCTTTCTAGTCCCAGATCGGATCAACAAGATCAAGAAGGCTCTCCGCCCTTTTACGCCTCATGCGGCCGTCTCTGCCCGGCAAGCGCAACATCTGCTAGGCCTCATGGCATCCACCACAGCCATCCTGCCTCACGCCAGACTATGCCTACGGCCACTACAAGCATGGCTTCTGGCGCGCTTCCAGCCACACAAAGACCCGCCTCACAAGAAACTCCCGGTCTCTGCCTCACTTCTCGTCAGCCTCAGATGGTGGAACTCTCTACCCAACCTGCAGGTGGGCAGGCCGTTCCAACAACGCTACCCCTCGATCCAAGTCACCACGGATGCGAGTCTTTCAGGATGGGGAGCCACCTGCAAACAACTGTCAATCCACCACAAATGGTCCACAACGGAGAAAGAACACCACATAAACTACCTAGAGCTCTTAGCCATATTCAGAGTTCTCAAAGCCTTCGGAGTCCTCCTCTCACACCGCATCGTCCAGGTCACCACCGACAATACGACGGCGATGTATTACCTCAACAAACAAGGAGGCACGCATTTCAGATCTCTACTGCGACTCACCATCAAGCTCTGGCAATGGTGCATCCGGAGGCAAATCTACCCGGTAGTGGTCTACATATCTTCAGAAAACAACTCCAAGGTGGACTACCTCAGCCGTTTAACACACGAGAACCACAAGTGGGCCCTCGCGCACTCAACCTTCTCGCACCTCTGCACAAGATGGGGCACCCCCCGAGTGGACCTCTTCGCAACTCAGACCAGCACCAAATGCAGGTCCTACTGCTCCAGGGCAGGCCTAGGCAAACATTCCATGGGGGACGCCCTCTCGACCTGATGGCCAATGACCCTCCTTTATGCTTTTCCGCCGATACCACTGATCCAATGGACCCTCCTCAAAATAAGACATCTGAGGGCCCGCGTAATACTACTAGCACCATGGTGGCCCAGACAACCATGGTTCCCTGCACTGCAAGCGGTGGCTCAGGATTCCCTACGCCTACCATTTCAGCCGGACCTTCTCACTCAGAACCAAGGACAAATCCAACACCCAGCTGTCTCCACTCTTCAACTAACAGCCTGGTACATCAACTTACAGTAGAGGAAGTCCTAGCTAACTCAAGAAAGCCTTCTACTATATCTCTCTATGCCAACAAGTGGGCCTCGTTTGTCACCTTCACCCAAAGCCGATCACGCCCCTACCAACCTACTAATATTACGGTACTTCTCGACTACCTACCTGCTCCTCCTCTTCAATAGGGGCCTATCAATCCCCACCCTACGAGTCTACACAGCGGCCATCGTAGCCCACCAACCACCGGCCTCCGCCGCCGCCACTCTATTCAGGCACCCCAATCTAAAGCGATTCTTGAAAGGACTCTCCAACATCCGCCCCTGCTATAGACCACCAACTCCACAATGGTCTCTATCCATAGTTCTCAGTGCACTGACCGGGCCACCCTTTGAGCCGATGGTGACCGCCACTCTGTATCTCCTTACCATCAAGACAGCTTTTTTAGTTGCAATCACCTCCGCCAGGAGAGCATCGGAGCTTGCAGCACTCAGGGTGGACCCTCCCTTCCTTAAATTCCACCATGACAGGGTGGAACTACATACAGATATCTCCTTTCTCCTGAAGGTAGTCTCAACCTTTCATGTTTCCCAACCACTGATACTCCCCAACTTCTTCCCTAACCCGACTACTCACTTGGAGAGACGAATGCATTCCCTCGACGTCAAGCGGGCTCTCCTCTTCTACACCAAACGAACAGCACCTATAAGAAAAACACACAGACTCTTTGTGAGGACGTGTGCACCTTCCAAAGGGTCCCAGGTCTCACCTCAGTCCATCTCCAGATGGATCATCACAGCAATCAAAATAGCATATGATATGGCGCATGCCCCTCTCCCGACTACACCTAAGGCACACTCGACGAGGGCAGTATCTTCATCTACGGCCTTCCTCAAGGGAGTGCCTCTAGAGGAAATCTGTAGAGCAGCGACTTGGTCTCGTCCATCTATGTTCCTCAAGCACTATAAGGTGGACGTCCGCTCAACACGCCCAGCGGAATTTGGGAGAGCGGTCCTGACTGCGGCAACGCCATGACTACCCTCCTCCGGTAAGTCAGCTTGCTAGTCACCCTATGTGTGGATTCACAGAGTCCACGAAGAAGAACTGCAGGTTACTTACCTGTAGGTGGAGTTCTTCGAGTAGACCTCTGTGAATCCACGCTTCCCGCCTACCTCCCCTCTCTCCGTCATGGCCATGTCACCTCATATGGTCAGCGGCGGACTTGAGGGGAACTGAACGGTAAGGCGGGAAGGGCGAGGAGCATGCGCAATGGAGGGGAGGGGCTTTACCATTTCAGCTTGGGAGGACCGAGGAGTCACGCGCGCAGGCGCACGAACACCCTATGTGTGGATTCACAGAGGTCCACTCGAAGAACTCCACCTACAGGTAAGTAACCTGCAGTTTTTCCAGTAGTGATGTATGGAAATGAGAGCTGGACTATATAAAGAAGGCTGATCTCCACAGAATTGATGATTTTGAGCTGTGGTGCTGGAGGAGAGTCTTGAGTGTCCTCTGGACTGCAAGGAGATCATACCTATCCACCCTGAAAGAAATCAACCTCAAATGTTGACAGAAAGGACAGATGTTGAAGCTGAGGCTCTGGTACTTTGGCCACCTCATGAGGAGAGAGAAGTCCTTGGAGAAGTCGGTGATGTTGGGAAAGACTGAAGGCAAAAGGAAAAGAGGACGGCAGAGAATGAGATGGTTGGATGGTGTCATTGATGCAACCAACATGGATTTGCCCAAACTCCGGGAGGCATAGGAAGACCAGCAGGCCTGGTGTGCTTTGGTCCATGGGGTCATGAAGAGTCGGACACGACTGAACAACTGAACAACAACAACAATGGTGTTCATGTCCTTTGCTTCTTGCCCTGTCTGTCTTTTCTGGCAACTCTTTATATCTTCCTTATTTGTCCTTTAACGTCAACATTCTACTCTGCAGAGTCTGGTGGTCTAGGAGTCTGACTCCTGAAAGTTGTAGTTTGACATTGGTACACACACAGAGACACAGACACAGACAGACACAGACACACAGACACACACACACACACACACACACACACACACACACACACACACACACACAATGCCTTCATCTGTCAAGAAATATGTGACAGTGGCAGACAAAGAAGTCTCTATTTGGTCCCTCTCCTTTCACCATAAAATTCTAGGGATCCTCACTTGTTTTCTCCCTCAAATAAATTTGTCATGATATACTTTATTTATTTATTTATTTATTTATTTGACTTTTATACCGCCCATCTAGACCAAGGGCTACTCTGGGCGGTTTACAACATGTAACAACAAACAAAGGAATACATTTTAAAAACCAAAATACAATGTACAAAATAAAAATATATACATAAATCAACAACAAAAACTAAAATGAAGCTAAAATGAAACTAAAAATGGCAAGAGATTTGATAAAATGGTTTAAAAATAGTGCCTTACTAAATGTTTAAAGAATCAGGGAATGCCATTCTATAGAACCAGGTCTTCAATAGTTTTTTAAAAATTTGAAGCGAGGGTGCCAGCTGAATTTCAGGGGGTAGATGGTTCCATAATTGGGGAGCAACCACCGAGAAGGCCCTACTCCTTGTGACAGCTTTCCGGGCCTCCCTCGGTGTTGGGACTCCCAGGTGTCCTGCCTGGCTGGCACGGGTGATCCTGGCAGTTCTTCTTGGGAGGAGCCACTCTGTCAGATACTGAGGTCCCAAACTGTTTAGGGCTTTGTATGTTAACGTCAAAACCTTGAAGTCAATGCGGTAGCGTACCGGCAGCCAGTGCAGGGCTGCCAGCACGGGGGTAATATGTTGGTGCTTTCTTTGCCCCGTTAGAAGTCTGGCAGCTGTATTCTGCACTAGCTGCAATCTCCGCATTAACCTCAAGGGCAGCCCCACGTAGAGAGCACTACAGTAATCTATTCTCGAGATTACAAGTGCATGAACCAGCGTAGTTAATGCCCTGATGTCAAGGAGGGCCCGCAGCTTAGCAATCCTCCGCAGTTGGCAATGAGCGGAACGGACCACTGACGCCACCTGGGTTTCCATGGTGAGTGCCGGGTCCAGTAGGACACCCAAACTGCAGACCCCATCCTTCGCGGAGAGAGTCACCCCCCCAAAAGTGAGGGAGTTCCCCAACCCGCAGACACCAGGGGGGCCCACACGGAGGATCTCCGTCTTGCCCGGGTTCAACCTCAGCCTATTAGCCCCCATCCAATCCGAGACGGCCGCCAGGCAGCGCTCAAAGGACAGAATGGCATCCACTGCAGAAGATGGAAAGGAGATATAGAGCTGGGTGTCATCCGCATATTGGTGACACGAAGCTCCATACCCCCTTATGACCCCTCCCAGCGGCCTCATATAAATGTTGAAGAGCATGGGAGAGATGACCGACCCCTGTGGCACCCCACAATTGAGAGACCAAGGAGCGGAGGTCATCTCACCCAGCAGCACTCGCTGGGGGCGGTCCTCCAAGAAGGAACGGAACCACTGCAAAGCAGTGCCTCCAATCCCCAACTCGGAGAGCCTCCCCAGGAGGATACCGTGGTTGATGGTATCACTTTGTCATCTTTTGCTCAATTAAAATAACTGCAATATCTCTTTGCATTTAAAGGATCCAATCTAGATTATTTAGAATATGAAACACCTTTCTCACGCCACACCCCGTTGGTTGTTATTCATCCTGCCATTTTTAAAATTCTCTAATCAAAATGTCACTGTTGAAACAGCACCAAGTGTCCAGTTATTATATTACTTTTAAAATACAGTTACAATAGGCAAGTTCTTGTGCCTTAATCTTCCCTGTTTTCTCTTTGTATTGTATTAACTCCTCTTACACCCTTCCCTTTGTTGATGACTCATCTGTGCTGTTGTCATTCATAAACAACCTTCATGAATCTGGTTCCTTTCACAAACCAGATGGTGAAGCTATTTAAAACTAATTGCCACAGATGATGAAAGAAGAGATCAAGTGTCATCTTCCATTCATCCTTCATTCTGTTCTTGAGTTTGCTGGTTTGTTGGTTGGTTTGGCTCTCTCAAAGGTGTCTGCTTGTGAACAACCTTTTTATTTTCACAAGCACATGAGCACATAATGATGTATGTTTTTGTGATACTGAGTGCCATGCATTTTTTAATAACAAGAACAGATTATTGACAAGCAACAACATCAAGATGTGCAAACTTGATTTCCTCTGGACAAACTCTTGTTTCTCATGTCCAACTGAAACTACTGTAAGACCCTACAGAAAACACCTCCTCTTTATCTATATACAGGGGGCCCTCGTATAACAAACGGGTTGTATAACATAACATCTGTACAACATAAAAAATTCTTCATATAGGGAAAATTTTCTTAACAGAATCATTTATGGGGCGAATCTGTACAACATAAAATGATCGCGATTAGGGATTGCTCCATTTTCAATGCATTCCTATGGAAAATTTGTATAAAGGAAATTTTGCTTAACAGAATTTCATTGGAAATGAATTAATTCCTTTACACAAGGTACCACTGTATATAGTTATAGAGATTATAGAGATAATCCCCGCTTTTATTTCCCCAAAGCAATGAACTAAGTACTTATCTGGTCCCAGCACTTTTAGGATATTTAGATCCATTTCAAACTGACTTCTAGTCAGAGTTTAGGATAGCAGGAGTGATAGTTACTCGGCTGGATATAATTGGTATTGTAGGATAAAGATAAATGTGATCCTTTTAATTTTGTTAAATGTCTTTTGCTTTTGCTTTTTAAAAAAATGCCTTGATTTATTACTAATTTATTTCCAGCATAAGTACTGAGTCTAATTTTTATGTGGTTATGTGGTAGAGGTTTAGAAAGATTTCCTCTGTCCTTACCAATAAGATGTTCCTTTTATATCCCACCATCAGATGTGATGGTAATAATATTCCCCCTCTCGCTAAAAACTCTTCTAGTTCTTATGCAGAGAGTGTTCAAAAAGTCCCTCATTTTAAAAAGCATAAGAGGAATTGTAGATGCATCAAATTCTAAAAGCAGCCTTGTGGAGTTGCATGATGCAGGTAAGGGCACAATGGATTTTAGATCAATTTGTGATGGTGTCGTTCTGAGGAGAGAGCTTAGGGAGGATACAACCTTCTGTCTATTTGCCCATTTCCCTCTATTCATATAGTTGTTTGTAATCTCAAGCATTATTTTAGCTACTTGAAGGCGACGGGAATGGGACCCACACACCTTACTCTCCTTAGAGGGCTCTTCGACAGTTTTGCCCATATCCTCCATATGGCCCCCTGTCACTGTTTCAGCAAGGGGATGTGAGTGAGGTTGGGCTTATGAAAGCTCTCCTTCATTTTTATTGAGGGATTTATGGACAATATCCAATTGATTGCTGATGTTTTCAAGCTTTTGAAATATTGCTAGGACAGTTCTCCCTGTGAGAATACAATGCTCTCCAACAGTTTCAATTAATTGTCTCTTGTGCTCCCCTCCATTGATGATCACAGAAGTATTACAAGGTCTTGTGCAAGTATCAGAGGGTGAAGAGGGCTGATTGCCTTCATGAACTTGGACTTGAGCCTTGGGCAGTAATCCCAGATCGGGGGGGAGAGGCAGTCTGTTCTGGGATCTTATTTTCAGCATCATCACCATAAGCCGGAGGGGGTTCAACTTCCAACACTGCAAATTTATTTGGGGAGGACATTTCAGATATCTCACTTACGGTTTCTCTTACTGTCCATGCCAGTATCTCGTCAAGCCGCAGTTGGTTTGCCGCCTTGGCTGGAGATCCTGATTGGGCCCTCTGCCGCTTCTTCTTCCTCCTCATTATGATTAAATATCCCCCGGCAAGAACTTCGGGTCTGGACGAGAGCTCCACTCAAATGTCAGCAGCAGCAGTTGTTTTCAGACTCGAGGCCCTAAAAAAAACCCTTTAAAAGTCTAAAAGAACAAAATGGATATCTTGGTACCCATCAAGAGCCTACTCGGGCTGTGTGAAAAGAGTAAAATGATAAAAACTCAGAGAGCTTTAAAAGGTTGCAGGGAGCAGGCAGCCATCTTGGGTTCACTTTAAAACCACTGTTATCATTGAAAAAGCTTCCTTTGCTAAATGCCTCCATGCCAAGGCCACATCAAGTTGGCTGCTTGCCAAACCACAACTCTGCAGATAACCAAAAAGAGGACGTGCAGCTACTACAGTTAACCCCTGAAAGGCAGCTTCCACCTGAAATTGAGTCCTTGAGAAAGCTAACCTCTTCTCTGGAAGAATCCCTTGCAAAATTCACGGAGTCCTTAACAGTCTGGAGTCAAGTACCGACTGATAAGACAATGCGATGATCACAAGGAAAACCTGCTTCCAATGTCATCTCACGCGGCACTAGCATACCGGGGGGAAAACCAAATCAAGATTCGGATTTGTCTTTTGCTGCTACTCCGCATAATCTGGAAATAACGGAGGGCTGTCGCAAAGAGGTATCTCACCCCTTGGAAGAAGACCTACTTCTGCACCTTGACGTCGACGTGGACGGGGATAATATAACTACTGCCGCCTTTAAAGGCCTCTCTTGGGCAGAACAAACTAAGATCATCTCATCCCTAGACAAAGTTAGGTCTGAGCTGTCCCACAATATGAACAATGCCTTAACTCAACCTATTACTTCTCCCCAAGCTGCCATACTCTTACCTCCAGATATTAATTTTATGCCCAGGCCAGTTCCTGCCCAACCCAGCACCCCCCACTTGTGTTCAGAACATGCCAATGGTGCTGCTATATCTAATTGACTCTCTCCCCCTTCCCTCCCCCTCCCTCCGTCTCCATCTAGTATCAAACTGGTCTCATGGAATATTGCAGGTTGGGAGAGGAAAAGGAATGACTCCAATTTTATAGAATATCTCTCCAGGCATGATATTATTTTTCTCCAGGAAACCTGGTCCCTCACAGGCCCCTGGATTTGTTTCTGGATTTGTTTCCTACAATCTTCCTGCTTTTAAACTAAATAAGTTGGGTCGTCCCCGCTCTGACTTAAGCTGTCTAGTGAAACCCTCCTCCTCCTTTGTTCTGTCCCCTTTTACCTCTCACTCCCCTTATGTTCAAGCCTTTCTATTTAATAATAGTGAGCGCCACATCCTCATGATGAATGTTTACATCCCTCCCTATGGTTCTTCTTCCACAGATCCATGGACAGAAGTAAAAAGAATTACTGACCAAGTACTAGTATCCAATCCCATGTCTAATCACAATATTTATACTTCCCTTCTTTAAAAAAATCAGATGCCTCTCCTCCTCTTTTAGTTTTTGAGATTCAGAAGGGATTTTTAAAATGTGAAATTTCAAATGTCCAAGATAATTCATTTCCTTCATTTAAAAAAAGAAGGCTGTACACTTTGTTCTGCAGAAGGTTGGTCCTCTGTTTGAAGGGCCATCAGAAGCTAGTCCTACATTTGATGGCAGTGTTCTCCCTCGGACTAGCTGTCAAGTCTGAACATGGTTTAAATGATTTAGGAAAGAACAAACATCCTTGAAGTTGTGTTTAGTAGCTAAACGTTTGCATTTAGTAGCTAAACAGCAGATTGAGATGATACATTGATCACAATGTCCCTCCACCATACCATGTTAAGATATTTCTGTTTTGTTGTTGTTGATGTTCAGTCGTTTGGTCGTGTCCGACTCTTCGTGACCCCATAGACCAGAGCTCGCCAGGCCTTCCTATCTTCTATTTAACCCATCACTATTAGTTCTAAATTAGCACCTACCTGCATAAACATGTGGAAACTGTGTAGTGTTTTCCTCCTCCTCCTCCTCCTCCTCCTCCTCCTCCTCTTGGTCCTCTCTGGGTCAATGTGTTGCTTCTTCCGTAAAATGCTTGAAGAAAATGCTGGATGACAAGTCCTTTGTCCACATCAGCAAAGGCACATTCTACAGACTGCTTAACTGTTTGGACCAATGTATGTCTATGTGTGTTTCCAATTTAACATGTATGTCTAATTTTTGATCCATAACACTCTAAAGCCATCATAAAGATGGATGGAATAAATTGCTGAATGAAAAAAAATGAACTAACACTAGAGATGGGTACAAAATGGAAAAATACCATTTCATTTTGTTTCTCATTCCATTTTGTTTCATAATTAACTATTTTTTTTAAAAAAAATCATTATGAAATGAAATGGGAAACAAAATGAATCCCCCGCCACAACAAGGCAGATGCTGTTGCAGCGGGGGATCCAGAAGCCTCCAGCCCACTAGCCCTCTCTTGACCTTCAGCGCTAGGCTCTGACGATCAAGAGAGGAGTGTGGGCTGGAGGTTTTTTTGAATTTCCCGCCACTCTCCCTGTTGTGGCAGGACATTTTAAAAAGCTCCTAGCCAATCCCCCTTTGTGGTGGACTAGAGGCTTTTTTAAATGTCCCGCTGCCACCAGCGCTCTCGCTGGGGCAGTGGGACATTTTTAAAAGCCTCTAGCCCACCACTCTGTTGGTAAGCTAGACAGAGGGGGCCTCAAAGTTTTCAAACAGCGGGCCGGTCCACCGCCACCCAGATACCACTGGGGGCCGGATCACAGTCCAAAAGCAGCTGCGGAGGCTGGCTTGCTAACAAAACAGGGTGTAGGTGGGGGGTTGCAATTGGTCCCAGGGGCCGGATTCAGGACCTTGGGGGGGGGCGCATCCGGCCCCGGGGCCTTAGGTTGAGGACCCCTGAGCTAGAGGCTTTTTAAAATGTCTCGCCACCCCAGGAAGAGCGCTGGTGGTGGCTCTAGCATTCCCTATCCAAAACACCCACCTAGGAGGAGGAGGAGGTGGCAGGAGAGAAAGGAGCAGCGAGATCTGGCGGCGGTGCTCCAGTTTGGTTCCTCCCGAACTGAAAACATCATTTCATTTTGGTTCGGGACGACATGCTGTCTGCCACTTCATTTCGTTAGTTTCCATCACTCATAACTTTACATGGAATTTTACTCTCTTTTTAACTGGGCACATTTTCTTGTAGCTTTAATGTAATGTTGTTTATGAATGCTGTAAGATGTCCCTCAATTCCATGTTCTCAATACCTGAACCTGTCTTAATTGTACTGAACTTTATATTATCCATCATTACTGTAAGCTGCCTTGGGTCCCTTTCCAAGGAGAAAGGTGGGGTAAAATACTCTAAAATAGATAAAATAAATAAGGTTCCCATCCCTAATTAACACTCAAATGTATCTCCTTAAATTCTCCCAAATTGCTGTTTCATAGAGATTCATTTTCTTCATCTAACAATATAATGGTTTTCAACCTTGGGTAAGCCAGGTGTTCTTGCGCTGCAACATCCAGAAGCCTTCCCCACTAGCTGTGATGGCCAGGGTTTCTGGGAGTTGCAGTCTAAAAACATCTGGGTTATCCAAGGTTGGGAACCATTTTTTCTCTGTTTATGTAGCAGAAGAATACTGCAGTCATGCATCAGCTTCTATCCACATTGTTGCCTGTATTCCTCTCCCCTTTTACTACCAAAATACAATAGTCATTTTTCACAGACATACTGACAAATAAAATCAGTGGGTCTGTGTTATTCGTTGTAGTGTCCGTTGTATTTTTAACATTTCTTCCTAGCTAAAACATGGTGATTCATCTATGCTGCATAATAGAACAGGATGCGTTACACATTAGAAAATGAGAAAGTAAGACATGCAGAACTCATCTGGAGAAATGATATAAAGCCACTTAGTATTCAACTCTGTATATCCTCTCTTCATAAGGATTTGCTAATTTTTATATTAAAGTGATGCTGTCTTATCTGATTGAGGACAAAAGCACAAGGTAGAAATTAATATGGCAAAATCATGTTGTGATAGCAGCAAGGTGTAGCCTACTTTTGAGGGTTTACCTCCACTGCTGAGCTGGCCCTGTCATTAGATATACTGAAGTAGCCACCTCAAGTGCCAGGCACTAGAAACTGGCGTTGAGAAGGCAGAGGTATGTGTACCTAAACAAACCCCACAGTGTTAAGGCACAATGGAGGGGGATGCTTAGTCTCCAGTTTTGAAGGAAACTGCAGTCACCAAACTGGTTGGCTTTTAAATGTAATGGGAGAGGATGCCATCAGGTAATAAATTAGCTATCCTGAAAGAAAGATTAGAAAGTATACAGTGCATAATGATTTCTTTGTCCTCCTCAAAGCAGTGGAAAATAACAAGTATAAAGGACTTTGATAAGTTACATGAAGATGTTACTAGGTATTCTGGAGGAACTGCAGAGCAACATGCCACAATTATCTTGCCTATTACAAATATCCCATTTACCTCTCTAGCATAGTCTTGACTGTGTTACTTTGCATGTGTGTGGGCATGGTTCTGTCTAGGCATGGCCGTTTCGGTTCAGAAGTGTTCTGGTTCCAAAATGAAACATCGGAGACCAGATGGTGTTCGGAACCAGAACAACCCTCCGGAACAAATTCAGCCAATCCCTTACCTTGCTCTGGGGTCACGTGGGGCTAAACTCCAATGAGGACGAAGCCTCCGATGCCATCTTTTCTTCTCCCTGGCGCTAGCCAATCAGACAGGGAGGTGGGATGATGCATTTCCCTGCACAGCTCCTGATGGGCCAGCGCAAGGGAGAAGGAAATATGACATTGGAGGCTTCTTCCTCATTGGAGTTTAGCCCTGTGCAACCCCAGAGTAAGGTGAGGAGTTGGTTGATTGCGTTTTTGAGGGTTGACTGGGTTCCGAATGCCTTCTGGGCTCCCGTGTTTCATTTCAGAACCAGACCACTTCTGAAACAAAACACCCCTGCCACCATATACTGTATAATGTAAAACCTCTGACTTTACCCCTGCTATAAGACCATTTTCCCCCTCACTATATATTTAAGCTAATCTTTTTACACTTGTCATACATTTTCTATTAACTGAATTTTCTTTATGAATGTGGGTTTACTCGCTTCCTGTATTTTATTCCTGTTAATCTTAAAAGTAAATCTGTCACCCAGCCCTTAGGCTTCGATGTTTGATTTAATATTTGCATTTCAGGAGGAGATTCTTCAATATAGTCTTGACCTTAATGATTTTGAAGGTCAGAATCTGCATGCCAATGTAATGTACCTCTCTTGGCAGTTTAATAACGTTTCCTTGACTCTCCAATGTTGCTCTCTTTCAGACGTGGCATTTATGCAGAAATAAAATGGACGCTTTTTGCATCTTCTAGTAGCTTATTCTATATTATTTCACTATGTTATTGTGATATGCAATGTAATTAGAAAACAGCTAGAAGCTCAAGTCAGTGATGTACAAGTGCATTCCACTCCTTCAAATAAAAAGGGAATTCCTCTGCTGATTTTAAAAAGCCATCAGGTACAATAAAACTAAGAGAAGAATATGATCATCAGGGGATGTAGAGAAAAGATAACTTCCCAATGCAAAATGCTTACTTTATAACTCTTAATATAAATCTGTAGCTAAGATCCCAAGTATTGCTCTGCATGTGCCCTGTAAAGTTTCCATTTTCTTTTCTGTAGAGCAGAAGGCTCACATGCCTTGTGACAAATTGTTTTTATATATACAGCACAGTGGCACCTCTTAAAGCAAATTTAATTCATTCTATGGCTCAATGTGGTTTAAGAAAAGTTTGTTTTACGAAATGTGGTTCCCCACAGGAATGCACTGAAAATGGATTAATCCATTCCGGAGGCTATGGGTCACTTCGCTTTATGAAAATTTTGTCTTACAAAACATGTTTTCCCATAGGAATGCATTGGGAATGGATGAATCCATTCCAGAGGCTAGAATAAAGACAAACATAACCAGGGTCCCCCCCCCCCCGGGTACATTCTGGTTTCAAAATGAGACTTGCCATGAGGCCAGGGGACTGAGAAGAGGGGAACTAGAATCTTAGTAAGAGAGTTATTGTGTGATTTCTAACCCTGCTTACTACTAAGAAAGGAACTGATGTTCCAGCAACCCCCCACCCTCCGCTCAATGCAGGAGTAATATTTTGCTTCAATACATAATTTACCTTCACAGGCATTGTCCCTCTGATAGATCGCCTTCTTTTCTTCTGTCCTTCCATATAGCGTGGGACGTTTGACTTGACTGGAGTCTGCCTTTGCAGGGATCTTCTCCCACGACACCTGCTCACTGTTTTTTTTTAACATGTGCTTGTTCAGGTTGTTCCAGGTGCCTGGGTGGCCCTTTTGTTTCTTCTGCTCCTGTGATTTAATTCCTAAACCTCCCAATATGTTACTGTGACCGTATTAGCCGAAAGCATTTTAAAATTCAAAATGAGATTAATAAAATGCAGTGGATTAGTTTGAGAAGTTTAACACAAATAAATTTTGGGAAGGGGACTGTGCATATGTAGAGTTCTGCTTCAGAAGTTGACTTTGTAAACTTATTGCAATTTCCATCAAGAAGCTGTGTAGGTAATTAAATATTTGCCTTGGGGAATTATTTGCAGTTAATTAAAATCACAAACTTGCGATGCTTACCTGCTTTACAGATTATTAAATTTGGATCAGATGTTAACTACCCAGGTTCCTCTTATATCCCGCAAAGATTGTTTTTGGCAGACTTAAAGCTGATGCTTCCATGGTGTTCTTTGGCCCACTGCCCACCGTTAAATAAAATGTTACAAAGCAGAGGCTTATGGAAGTGACACTTTAAGTTTTAGCTAGAGTTGTGGGCTTATTCATATAGGTCTTGAACCTGGTACTGTCTAGTTGTGTTTTTCTAGCAGTTCCAGAATCTCACAGGCATCTGGAAGGCACCAGGTTAGGAAAGACTACCATTAATACAAAATATTTATTTTGGATTTGTAAGATTATTTGTGCATTAAAATATGTGTATGTGTATTTAACCTAGTATATCATCATTGCTGCAGATGTGGTGTCTTTCTGTCATTTTCCCTTTATATAATTGCAGCTTTGATTTAAAAAAAATGCATCTAACTGCCACCTATATTTAATGAATGTTCTGCAAGTTATTTGACAGCACAGTGACCTAAAACTAGGAATCAGAATGTGTGAATCCAAGGAGAATTCATGACAAGCACACTGCTAAGCTGGAGGGTCAACAGGGAATTCACTTATTTAGTCCTTTTGTTCCCAGGGGCTTTTTGTTACCTCTGCTCCACTCTCATGGCGTTGCCTGTTTTCCTGTCCCTACTCCATAGAGTGATAACTACTACTAATAGTAAGACAGAGATGAGCTTTATTACGGCTTAAGTAGTGGAAGAGGAGAAGCTTCTGATACACCTGCCTTTTCTGTTGCAGCCCTGTGTTTAACCCATTCTTTTGCCCTCCCCACAACAATGTATGAATGCTGATGCATCTCAATGAATTCACTGACAACTACAGACAAGGATCCTGAGTTTTTATACACACATAATCAGAACATGCTCTCTAATCAGAGTGGGTTGGGCCATTGCTCTGTCACAGCATCATAGGATGACTGATTGGTTTTAACTCATTTACAGTGGTACCTTGTATAAAGGAATCAATTTGTTCCAAATGAAATTCTGCTAAGTAAATTTTCCTTTGTACAAATTGCCCATAGGAATGCATTGAAAGTGGAATAATCCTTAATTGCGACCGTTTTTCTGTTGTATGGATTCGCCCCATAGGCGATTCTGTTAAGCGATTTCCCCCCATCTCCGGAAATGGTTTCCTTTAAGTGGCTTTTATGTTCACTGTGCTTTTCTCAAAAGCTAGGTTAGGCTGGACTCTATTGACTGTGTACCAAGAGATGTGCCTGTTGATCTGATCCAACAAGAGTCTGCTGCATTGACAGCTCTGGATATTAAACCAGGAGAGAAGGAAGTTGCCCTTTGTAGGACACTTATTTTCATATACAGCTAGATTGGGATAGAAGGGCCAAAGGGTTCTAGTCCTTCATTGCACCCCAGCTCTTCTATTTATCATGGAGGATGTGCTTTATGACAGTATTCCTGCCAAGAAAATTCCATGAACATGGGGTCACAAAGAGTCAGTCACACACACACACACACACACACACACACACACACACACACACACACACACACACACACACACACACACACACACACACACAGGGTGACACAGACCCGAGTTGACCTGTTAGCAGCCCTAATCATTGATGTCCCAGGAATGGTCTGCAAGTACCGGGGAGGGGGAGGAACACAGAGACTTGTGGATCAGGATGAGGATCAGGGAGAGAATTTGTCATTCAATGTTCCAGACTCCTAGTTTAAGATCAGATCCTAGTTTACTTGTCAGGTTGCAAGGCAGGGTTTGAAAAATCCCCAGATTTGCTTTGCTTTTCATCATGTAAATAAATTTGTCTATTCATTTCGCCAAGAGTAATGTGGCACATTTGAGAGAGGACTAAGGTAACTGAGGACACCTCTCAAAGCGTATGCTGCCTTGATAATCCTAGCCATCTTCAGTCTGCATACCTCTGTTCAGGGTTTAGTTCCTTGGTATAACAGAATGCTGGGGAAACGGAACAGAATGTTGCAAGCCTCTTTTGGTATTAAAATAGATTGATATAATAGATTTATATGTGAATTTAAACACATTTATACTTTTAACATTTCAGGGTTTCTTTAAACATTGAGAAATGGTATTAACTGTGGTTTGAATATTTTTCCCCATTTTCCCCAATGCATCATTTTAAAACACCTTTGGACTTAACACACACACTGTATAAAAATTATTCATTAGTAAATCTACACCTCTTCCATTTCATTTTATTTTTTGTATTAGAATCTTTCAAGACTCCAAAGCTACACAACAGCCTAATCTGAAGCCTCACGCAATCTGTGAACAAGAGTCAGCTGATGGTATGTTTTCCATGATCATTCTCTGTAGAAACTTAGTAATTAATCAGAGGGGACCATAAGTTATGTTAGTTATAAATACCAAATTTTTCTTCACGTAGCATGTCAACTTTTTTATTATTATTACATTTCTGAGGGAAGCATCATTAACCTTCATTGAACAGCAGCTGTAGGCCATTCAGTCTGAGTAGCACCATATCGAATATACGGTTAAGCAGAAAAACAACAGACCTTTCAAGCTAACTTGTTATGCTAATGTTGATACAAGGTGATGCTGTAACTCTGTTGAGTCTTGAGGCAATTGCCCTTACTGCTTTCTTTGTTTGTTCTTTAATCAAACACAACTTCATGTTTAATAGGAAAAAAATCCTGAAAGACTTTGCTTACACAATATTTCACTTATAGGTTACTTAACTTTATTTTCATGGTTGTCTGTAAAAAGGTATGGTCAGAACTCTGTATCTGCAGGGGATTAGTTCCGTGATCTACCATGGATGCCTGGAATCATGGATAAAAGGAAATCCTTTATGTAACATACAAGCGGGCAGGGCAAAGGGGCACAAATGGGTGCCCTCGTATGTTATTTATAGGGCTATCGCAAACTGCAGATAGCTGGAACCATGGATATCAGTCCCACGGATAAGGATGTCCTACTGTTGTGAACATTATCATGTTGACATAATATTCCATTGTTTTGTATTGAAAGGACTCCAAGATGATTCTACAGAGGTTGAGATGAGCACTCAGACAGATTCTCAACTCTCCTCCATGGAAACAGAAGGTATTTTCTGTACTTTATGAATGAGAGCTAGATGCAGAGACTTCTCAGTCAGACCCTTTTATACTAGCTATTAGTCTGATCTTAGTTATTCAGCTCTTTGATTATAGCAGGTTCTAGGTCCAGAACAAGCTTTCGAAATAAGAATGCTGGGATCCTAGATTACCTTGAACAGGGTATTGTTGTTAAAGTTACAGATTCTTCTCCTTGGTGCAGCTACACTTTTTATGATGTCATGTTTCAGTTAATTAGGCAGTCTACTTCATATTTGAGTAGTTACTCAAATGTTTCTCATCCCATTTAAACAACAATATTAAAGGAATTACAAGGAGCTTAAGTGCTGCAAAATTGTATATGCCTGCTCAGATATAAGCCTTGCTGAATTTGTGTGGAACGTATTTCTGGTAACTGGATATGGAGCCAGAGGTTGGGAGTTTGATTCCACACTGTGCCTCCTGAGAATGGAGCAAGCTTTTGTGGCCATGGGCAAGCTACATAGTTCAAGGATGCAACCAGCAACCAGAAGAAGGGGACGCTAAATCATTTCTGAGTATTCTTTACCTTGAAAACCCAAAAATTCCATCGTAAGTCAGAATTGACCTGATGGCCCATCATGATGATGGTGTACAGATGGCAGCTTTAATTTCCATGGGATTCATTGTTGCAGAATATGCTCAAAATATCACACTTGTTATGTTGAGGAATCATTAAGAATGTTCTTTTCTTTCCAGAGTCTTTGACAACCCAAGAGGAGGCCACAAAAGAAGAGAAAGCACACATTCCTGAAGAAGATGCAACTAATCAGGACAGCAAAGGGGAAGAAAAGGGTAAGACAGCATTTAAAATGAAAAATTGGGTCTCTGACTGTATAAGAATGAATGAATGAATGAATGAATGAATGAATGAATAAATGAATGAATATAAAAGAACAACAAACATATATAAAAAGGACAATATGACATCACCTTTGATACACAGGTTATATTTCCTCAAAATCTGTTTTGGTACAAATACTTTGTTTCACTTCATTTCTGTTGTTAATCTGGAGTGAAGCACACAATTAAGAATCATCATTTAATTTTGAGAAATATTTGAGAGTTTGGAGAAGCTACTTTTTTGCACCACAGTTCACATAATCTTACTGTTAGCATGACCACCATCAAGGACATTGTGACAACTGTGATTTTTTTTAAAAAAAAAACACCCAATAACTGTATTAATTTATTATTTATCTGTTCAATTTATATACTGCCCATTTAGCAAACTGCTACTCAGGGCGGTGTGCAACAATTTAAATGTTCATTTTATATTAATATAACAATAAACTGTTCCAAACGTAAATCATAACCTAAAACAAGCAGTGAAACAGAACATGCGTACTACAATACAGCATTCTTCTTCTTTCTCTAGTCGTAGCTATTTGGGGATATTCTCCCCAAGGGCTTCTTTTCTTCTGTTTGCAATATTTTGATGATAACTAAAATACCAGGATTCTCCTTTGTCCACTGAGTGTCGTATAGTCCAGGTTACAGGAGTTTTTCTCCCAGTGATTCTAGTGATTGAACCTCTTGGACAGAAATTTGCAGCCATAATGGATGCGGAGATTCACAGTCATCCGGCTGAGGTTATCCGGGAGTAAAGCCCCACAAGAAAAGAAGCCCACTTGCCATGACGCAGCTGCCAGGCATTCATAATGGAGGCTTTTCCTTGCCAACACTCGCCTTAGGGATGAAATATACAGTGACACCGGTCTTGATAGCCATTTCTGACACTGTCCATGATAGTTGGTTATTCTGTGATAGTGCCTCGCATCCTGCAGCTTTTTGAGTGGTTTGATCCAAGCTGGTTGCTTTATCAAAACATTAATTCCTTGTTATTCCTGTTCACATTGGATGTATGATCTCTCTCAATCAGCCACTACTATTCATTCATTCATTCATTTGTTCGTTTGTTTTAGAGTATTTTTACCCCACCTTTCTCCTTGAAAAAGGACCCAAGGCGGCTTATAGTAATGACAATCCAGTACAATTGAGACATGTTCAAGTATTAAGAACAGGAACAAGACAATGTGCCCACTGTCAGCACTGCTTTTTTTAAATAACAATGGAAACATTAATGCAGCAGAAAAAGAGTTCAGGGAAAATTAAGGGTCGCAAATTCTGAGGTGAAACATATAAAGTACAGGCATTTGCAGATGATCTACTAATAGTTCTTGAAGATCCACGAGAATCAACAGAAGCTATGTTGATGGAACTAAAAACGTTTGGAGAGATGTCAGGCCTGAACCCAAATCATAAAAAAACCAAAGATTTTAAGCAAAAATATGTCAAATCAAGAGACTGAATACCTTTTAGATCTTAAAAAATTTCAAGAAGCATAAAAAAGGATAAAATATCTTGGTATAACCTTTACAAAAAATACAAGCACCCTTATGAAAGATAACTATTTGAAATTTATTGAAGAAATCAAAACGGACTTAACCAGATGTGTTAACAATTTTCATTATTTGTTTGGTTTATTTATTTATTTATTTATTTATTTATTTATTTATTTACCACCCAACTTTCTGAAGGAACTCTGGGCAGTTCACAGCAAGAAAATCTATTAAATACAACTATAAAAACAAAGTAAAACAAATCCAATCTATCAAAACATTAAAATCAAATTAAAAAACAAAAACAAAAAAATAGGATATATGATGGAAGCAAAAAAAAGGAAAAAGGAAATATGATAAAAACCACCATTAGTTGCCAAAAGCAGCCTGGAAGAGCCAAGTTTTTAATCGCTTCCTAAAGTCTGAGAGGGGCCCCATGGTCCTAATATCGCTGGGAAGCTGGTTCCACCAAATGGGACCTGCCACAGAGAAGGCACGGTTCCATGTAGAGGCCTTATGAGCTTCCTGCTGGGTAGCGACTCTAAGCGTGAGGACCTGGGATGACCTAGTGGGCAGGGCCAAATAAAATCTTGGGACGTTGGTAAGGATTACTACAATAAAAATGAATATCCTGCCAAAACTTCTGTTTTTGTTTCAAAATATTCCAATTATCTTGAAACAAATTTTAAAAAGAAATTGAGAAGTGCATTGCCAAATTTGTATGACAAGGGAAGAAGTCAAGAATTTAATTAAAATCTTTGCAAGATTTAAAATCAAGAGGAGGAATGGCACTTCCAAATTGGGTTCTCTATTATAGAGTTTCTTCCCTAATCTGGATTAAAGAATGGATAGAACTGGCAAACAAAAGGCTCTTGAAACTTGAGGGACATGATTTGAAATGGGGTTTACATGCCAGGTTTAAAGGGCTCCATCCCTTGACAGCTTGGCAGAAGCCCTCTGAAAATGCTCGGGAGGGCAGCGCGATCACTGGAACTGGCCTCCCAACCATTTTCTAAGGGCTCCTGCCGAGCTGTCAGTGCCTGGAGCCCTTTAAACCTGGCCCAGTCTGTACCAGGGGATCCCCCTGCTGCCGATTGGGTCAGTTTTAAAGGAGTCCAGCTGATAACACCAATAATGGTGTGGGCCAGGTTTAAAGGGCTCCAGCCATTGACAGAGTGGCAGGAGCCCTTAGAAAATGGTGGGGACTCAGGGCAGATTTATATGTGGTTACAAAAAAGGCAAAGTTAAGTTGAAAATTTGACAAATGCCAAACTGCTTGGTTTTTTTATACGTTTACATAAGCCTGAACTAAATTGCTTATAATTGTAATACGATTCTGATATTATTAAGTGTTCTGCTCAACCTGCATCCCCTTCTTTATTTTCCTGTATCCCTATTTTTCCTTCCCTATTTACCCCTTACCTATAATAATGTTTTTTAAAAAGTATTGAAAACAGGGAATTGAGGGATATCTTACAGCATTAAAAGACAGCATTACATTAAAGCTACAAGAGAATGCGAGCAGTTAAAAAGAAAGTAAAATTCCATGTAAAAGTTATCAGTGATTGGAAACTAACACTGAAAATATAGTATCAGTGCAATCATGCAACGTTACAAGTGGTTATAAACACAAAGTCTATGTGATCATATAGATTCATATAAAGGACACATAATAGGTAGTCCATCATTCGGGGAAAGCTTGCCTAAAGTGAAAGGTACTATAATGGTAGATGCTGTGGAGAGATGCCAGGGGGCTCTGACAAGGGCACACCTTATATTGGCAAAGGAACATATTGTCTTTGAGTTGAAAGCACTGTTTGGAAGGGATTATAAATGTAAGAAAACTACAGTGGGCCCTTGTATAACAAGCGGTTTGTTTAACAGAAAATCCATTTAAAGGGAAAAAAATTCTGGAGATAGGGGGAAATTGCTTAACAGAATTGCCTAGGGGGCGAATCTGTACAAAAGAAAAACGGTCGCGATTAGGGATTAATCCATTTTCAATGCATTCCTATGGGAAATTTGTACAAAGGCAAAGTTGCTTAACAGAATTTCATTTGGAACGGATCAATTCCTTTATACAAGGTACCACTGTATTGTTTATTACTTTTTTGTGTTCAAACATGCTGAAATGGTAATGTTTGTTCTAAGCACTGTGTGTTTGAGATGCCAATTTGAGGCAAGGATTTCAGTGCAAGAAACTCAACAGAAAAACCCAGCTTTCATGTTGTAAGTGGCTACATTCAGCCCAGCCACTCACTTCTAGTAGTTGTTAGGCAATTAGTTGTGAGGTATATACAGGAGCTCACAGGGAAAAATGCCTTCCTTTGTGAGAAGCAGAAATCAAATGGTTTGGAAATAAAACCAGGCCCGAGTCTTTGTAGAACATCTAGGACAATGCTAAGTACATCCTCCTAATTACGGGCATCTTTTGTCAGCTCCATTGATGCTGATTTAATTGCTACCCACTGATTGTAATATTGACACTTTTCTGCATTGGAAATTCAGGCTAATAGCACTTGTATTCTTCGCTACTCATATCCAGCTTCACAACATTTTCTTTCTCTTTTTACAACTGCAAATCCAAGATGGGAATAATCACACTCCCTTTATTCTGTGCCATGTTAGCACTGTGTTTCATTACCGACAGTGCTAATTGAATTGATATAATCCTTCCTGCAAATCCAGGTAAAGGGTGTTACTCTTATTTGCAAATCAGAGTTAGAAAATGTAGGCTCATTTGAGTTGCAAAGGCCAAAACCATTATGCTAATTTTCCCTGCACAGAAAATTATTTACATTTTATTTTATGCCTCATCAGAAGCAAGTTGAACGAAATGCACTTCCATTATTTTGTGCTTGTCCTTCTAATATTGTACAGTGTTTACTACAGCTAGTAAATTCAATTTAGCTCTCCCTGTAGAGTCCATTATATTTCACCCTCTGCTTTACCTGGTGTCAGGATTAGGGCTGTTGGTAGACTTCCTATCTGTTTCCTCTTGCCACACAAGATGAAATGGATAGGAGCTCCTCCAGGTCATGGTTGTAGTTGATTCCGGAGCCTCCTCGATTTTCATAGATAAGGACTTCGTCAAAGAACATGGTATCATGTGCCTGGCGAAAGGCATCTCCACCATGGTCAAAAACCTGGATGGGTCATTGATGGTTTCTGGACCCGTTACACACCAGACCTGCCCCCTGGTGATGTTGGCAGCTCCAGGGCAGCAGGAACTGGTGTCTTTTGACTGCATCACTTCCCCACATTACCTAATCATCCTAGGCATGGTATGGCTTAGGAAGCATCCTAGTCAAACGGCCCTGATCCTGACACCGAGGATTCAGATATGTAACATTAGGGACAGTATTTTCAGAGGAGGATGTTCTTTGGCATTAGCATTATTCCTTCTTAAAATATGAGACTTCTATCAAGAGGCAAGCTGATTCTGTGTGCCCTCTTAATCTGCAGAAGCAGAAGTTCTGGGAAATACAGGGAAAACTGCATTCAATGAGAAGCAGGCAGGTGGAGGCAGTTATCTGAATGGCCATCTGTTAAGAAATGTTCACTCCTTTTCACTTTATTGGGTGCTTTTTCTTCATTAAAATACCACATTTTCATGGAGATTTAATAGGACAGAGGAGTCTTGTTTCAGGAACTCCCACACTGCAGCCTTTATTGACCCTCTGGCAAATAGTTTACCTGTAGTGGAGCTTTGTGGAGTGCTTCACAGGATAGAGCTATGTCTTCCTCCCTTGCTGTAATCGGAATTGATAACTTCCACAGAATTGATACCCAGTCTTTCTCTGCCCATACTCTGAGTTTCTCTTCATTTCATGTTTTTCCACATTCTTCATGGTGGGTTGAAAAATTCTTCCGCTGCCATTAGGATGTCAAGTTGTCCTTCTTCGTTAGCTTTCGAAAGCATAAATATAGACCAGATTGAATGGAATTAAACAAAGGAGGGTGTACATTGTGAGTGGGTTGCTGTATATAACCTTTCATACTTGATTTCTTGCAGAATTTCTTTCTTAGCATGCTAAAAAGCCATTCCAACTATTTTTGTAGTGCCAAGGTTTTTGTGTGTTTGTGAATCTGTAAAATACTGTTTTTCCCATTCTTGTTTGCACATTCTTTGTAAAAATTGGCATTGCTTTCCAAGCCAAATTGGAAAAAAATGAATGCCATTGAGATTTGTAAGCCTCAGTAAAGACAAAAGATGTGTATTTGCTGCAAATCTCTCTCGGGAAGGGAGGAGCTTTCAAAAATGTTCCATGCTTTTCATTTCTCCCCCCCACCCACACACACTCAAAACCCAAAGCTCAACAAAAAAAAACCCTCTAGTATAACTGAACTCTGTGACTAAGAAATGAATTTGTCATATTCTTTTTTTCCTGCTTTGATTCCAGTGGTTGGTTTTCTGGTTTTCTGGTTTTTGTTTTTTGTTCTCATTTTCTCCTGTTTTCCTCTCATTGTTTGTTGAGCACCTGCTCAGAGTTGATACAGAAGAGTCTTCTTCTTGCTGCCCTCCCTTTCCTGTCAAGGGATTTATTTATTTATTTATTTATTTATTATGGTGCTTCTATACCACCCATCTTCCCGAAGGAACTCTGGGCAGTTCACAATGAACTGAATCAAGTTCAGTCAATTCAACAAACACACAAAACTAAATACTACAATTAACAGACTATTTAAAATATGCAACCTGGATGTGTCTTCAAAACAGCAAAATATTGGGGATGGACATCCTAATGACACTTTTGCCCTGTTGGAACACTATGCCCACCCGTTCCATGGGGGTGTTTGTGCTGATGGAAAGCCAGTTGCCTTCCGCACAGCCTCCGTGTACTCTCTGCATCAGCCACAGAGGGCAGGGAAGTCCCATGGAAGGCTAGCAGGGTTGTCTTGTTTCATGGGAAGGGGCTGGACACACTTCTGAATTTTCGGACATGGCTTCTTACATTGCTGCAAATAACATTCATGAAATGGCTAGGAGGACAACATGGCCGTATTACAGTCATGTGTCTCCTAAAGGATATGTATGACCCATCAATGGTACCATCACCTGAGAAAGTGTGGTGGGGAAGGCACCATATTTCGTTATTTCCCTCCTCAAATGCTGATGTTCTCTTCTCCCATGGGTGGCACTGCAGGCATAGAACAGGAATCTTTGGAAGCCTAGGCTATTGGTGATACCTTTATAGGTCACTAATAAAATAATATAGAGTCATTGCAAGCTTTTGAGGGCCATGCCCTCTTTTTCAAGGTATGTACCAAAAGTCTGAACATGGCAAAAGATGTAGTTTGCCAGGAAATTAATCTTAGATGTAAAGTTCTTGGCAAGATGAGCTTCACCAAGCACAACTGTCTTAGATGAGGCATGAAATATTTGGCCTACTATAAAATATAGGCCTAATGTTGCTTCAGTGGGATAGTTGGCTTCTTTAGGACCGCTCGGTGGTGGAGTTTGATATATATGAAAAGTGTCAGTTCGGCCAATTACATTGATTTGGGAGCTACTGCTGCAATGTCTCAGAAAAGACAATCGGCAGCCACCAGCTTTTTCTATTTGCAGTGTCTGACACATGTTGTACAGCTTTGCAAAAGAACCATTTCATTAATAGTGGTGTGTCAGGATGCAGAGAGGCTTTGGTGATGTATCAGCAAACTTTGTGCTGGTATCAATATCAGAATCAATGGCACAAAACTGCTGTTTCATCACTGAACAAACAACTATTCATTGCTGCGGGGCTAGTAAATGTGCAGCAGCTCAACAGGAGTCACCATCAACTGGATTGTACTTCAGCTGGGTGGTCTAGTTATTGCATCTGTTCGAGACATTAGATATATGCCTGCAGGAAAGAATAATGCAGTGCATCTTTCTAAAACAGAAGGGATGCTAGCTTGTGTTCCTCCCTGCCTCCCCCTCCCCACCCCCATATGCATTATACACAAAGAGGCTCTTCAAAGAGCAGGTGGTACAGGTTCAGTTCTGAATTTTAATTGTTCTCATTCCTTTCACTGGAAGGATTTAGCCTTTTACGAGCGTGGCTAATAAGAACAGAAACAATGAAAGAACCTAAAGCGTTTCCATTTTGTCATAATCATTTAAGGACATCTGCTTTGATAGCAGAATAACAAAAGGAACACCCAGAGATAGTAGACATAGAAAATACTTTATCAGTAGTAGAGACTAAGCCTTTCTCATATTGAGCTGCTTTCTTCAGAAGCAGAACATACAATTTGTCCCACTCAGTGTCGGGCCATTTTAACGTCTTTTGACAACCTGACATTTTTAAAGCAACTCCATGTTAAGTGGGCCTCCAGAACAATATTTCAGTCAATTGACTATCAGACATCAGGTAATTGCCCCCCTTCAAAATGAGTGTACAGTGATTTTGTCTGGTATTGTTCTCTTAGATTAGACAGCATTGTGTACTTGTGAAGCATTAACACCCTTTGCAGAACACAATGGAAGAGAATTTGTCATTGTTGTTGCCTGACAGCACTCTCTGCCTATAGACCTCCAGTCTTCCAGAGATGATTCAAAAGGAAAAAAAGGAATGGGGAGGGAAGAGGAAAGCAAACATTTGGGCAGTAGTTTCTTTTCTGGGTGGTGTATCCATTAAGAATGGTCTCCCTGTGCTGCTGATTTTTTTTTCTTGAGAGACACGAGATGCAGCTTGCCTGTGACCCCTGGTTGCTGGTTGGAATAATCATTCCATTTTCTAAACCGTAAGGAAGATTAGCCAATTTGGGCATTAAAAATTGGAGAAATTCATAGTAGCTTGTGTCATGTCTCCACATGCATTTCAGTATTCTGCACATAATAATGACAACATTAAACTTTATTTTAATTGCTAGCAATTTCTGTATTAGGCTTGACTTTTTTTTTTATACAGTATAGTGTAAGTTTCATTTTGGATGTCTGTTGGTCAGTAACAAAGTATTCTAAATAACAGAGGGTTGCAAGGCTTGGACTCAGTCATGGCAAGTAGGGATGGGCACCTTACGAAAAATGACACACTGTTTTGTCATTTCATAACATTACAAAACCTTATGAAATGAAACAAAACAGCAGTGTGCATTGAATGAAATGAAATACCATTTTTTTTTTTTTTTGGAAATGAAACAATTCATCCTAGCATCTTGATCCAGACGTCTAGAGAACAGGAGGTTTATTTTTAAACTGATTGATTTGTTATTCTTCCTTCCCAGACCTCAGCTGTTAAGATAGTGTATCTCCAATCTTGATCTGCCTGAAGCTAGCCAGGAGCTGAGCTCTTCCCTTCGCTGGCTGTGTCTGCAAGTTGATTTAAACTGATCGTTTTCCTTTCCTCCTGATTAAGTAGGACTGTGGAGGTTATTTTTAATATATTTCCTTCCTTTCCTTGCCATGCCACCCATCGGCTATTGAGCCAATTTCTTCATGCAACAGCTAACTATTAGGTTTCTAGCTTGTTTACAGAGGGTTCTTTGCTTGAAAGCAAATTGATTGGAAGGTTTGAGGGTCTTTGGTTTAGGGCAGTGGGCTTCTTCTTAAATAAAAAAAGAAAGCTCCCCATTATTTATAGCCTTATGAAGTGTTTCATTTCATTTTGTTTCATGATGAAAATTCTTTTTTAAAAATCCATTATTAACAAAATGAAATGAAATGAGGCTGAAACAAAACAAAACAAAACAAAATGCTATATTTCCATTTTGTGCCCATCTCAAATAGCAAGTTGCCTTCGCTGTCTTCTCTCTCTCTCTCTCTCTCTCTCTCTCTCTCTCTCTCTCTCTCTCTCTCTCTCTCTCTCTCTCTCTCTCTCTCTCTCTCTCTCTCCCCGCAGCCATTTGGGACATGGATTCTATAAGAAACAGTATTTAAATGCAAGGTTTGCACAATGTTGCCAGGGAACCCATCTCTGTGGTTATTCACATCTCTGCTTTGTTAGCTCTGCCCATGATACTTCACAGGACCGTCTCCTGCATGCCAGCCTTTTCCTTTCATGTTGTTTGCTCAGTTCTTAAGAATGCGTAAAGGCTGTGTTGAGATGACACAAACCAAAAGCAATCTTCCTGCAGAAAATTATTACAGCATCCAGAATCAATCAAAGCGAGGACATTTTTGTACAGAAAGGAGGTATGACAAGAACAATCCTGTAAGGACATAAATCTTCATCTTGACAGAAAGAAATCCCAGTCAAGTGATTCACTGATAACAACATGAGATCACCTCACCGGTCTCTTCAGAATATTAACCCCTTTCCCTCTATATTCGGACCTGATGCTTTCCAGACTGTCACTTTCATCTCTACAGTTCCTTCAAGGCTTTCTGTTCCTTTTAATGCAGTGGGCAGCTGATTGCCCAATCATGCAGACTCTGCCATCTGGAATAGTTTCCCTGCACTTAGCTGGCTCATCAAGTATTTTTCTGAGCATGAGGAGAGCTGCATGGCAATCATTGGGGAGGGGGGCTGGCCTGCACACAGGGATGGAATCCCAAATGTGTCTCATGTGGTCATGGTAGCATTTGAGGGGCTTCTTTTCCCATCTCCCCTATACAGGTCCCCAACAGGACCTTGAAGCAGACACCATGAGAGTGTCGGAAACTTGATTTCAATCCTGAGGCAACCACCCTTCACGTTCAGTGGCACTGATGACTTCTCCAATGTTAAAAGGCTATATGGCAAATCAAGAATAGTCAGCAGTGTTCCTTGGTGGCAGGAGATGCTGTTGATGCTTCCAGATATGATTTTGACAAAAAGAATCACCATTATCATCAAATGGAAAATAAATCTTCCAGCTACCCAGTCATTGGCCAAAGTCTTCCTTTGAAGAAGTCTTGCACAACTTTCTCGGTGAACTGACTGTACTGACTGTAAATCAAGTAACACGCAAATATGTCAGAACATTTTTTTGTCAAGACCTTCACCCTTGTTCCTTCCAAGGCATTGTTATATTGTACTTCCTTTACAATGTTAGGTCAACACAGACATCATCTTTTACTTTCTTTTCCCTCAATAGCCTTTCAGAGAGACTTAACGGAGATCTTTCCTCCACTTTACCAACATTTCTAGATACAGAAGAACATAGCATACTGGGCAGCATCTATCATAATCGCTACCTATAGTGTGTGAAGTCGAGTCAGTTTTGTTATCCATTCTACCAAACTTTCCCCACTTCTGAATCCATGGATTGTGTGGTATGTCTTTAACTGTGCCCTTCATGATGCGTCAAATCATGAAAACAGAAAAAAAGGGGTTGCTAATATGTGTCAGCACCTTTGCTACAACAGCCAGTACAAATAGTAGTAGCTGAAAGACATGTTTTTGTTTTTCCTGTAATGGTTGGGCTAAGATGTATTTCTCCCAATGGTGGATCAGAGTCTCTAATCATTTGAGGTGGGAGCAAAGAACCCTGCCCTGCAGAGTGGCTGCACTTCCCTATATGTGGGGAATTAGGCAGCCAGGGCAGTGCTGCCCTCCTTTCAACTGCTCGAAACAAAGAAAACAGTGGAATTCCTACCTACTGCTCACCCCTACAAGGAGATAGTCACGACAGCCTTACTGTCACCTGTCTGTCTTCCCTTCAAGAGAGGCAAGACAGTGCTGGGGGTGTCTTTAACGAGGCATGCAGGCACATGGTGCTGCCTAGAAGAGAGATGGGTAGGGTCTCTCTGTGCCAGCAAAGGCACAGTAAAGACTCAGGAGGGAAAAGTGAGGAAGTCACAGGAGGCTGGTACTCCCTTCCACTGCCAAAGGTTAGCTCCAGAGCATGGCATTTTTCATGAGTGGCCAAGTGCCTTGCCAGGGTGGAAGGGAGTATCCCTGGTATCCATGAACGTGAGATAAGTGCTTTATTTTGTCCAGTAGCAGGGCCTACCCCCCAAAAAAAAAGTTTGCTTGCTTTACTAACATTTGTCTGAAACCTGCTCTGCCGCTTCCAGCTTTCTTGTGGCCTTAAGGGCATCTTTATTGTTTGTTTGCCTTGAAAAAATTATATCCTCCCCACCCCCACATGTCTGAAGGCAGAGTCAAAATGAATTAGAACTAAACCCCAACACACACACACACACACACACACACACACACACACACACACACACACACACACACACACACACACACACACACAGGGTTGTAAATCACTGTTCATCCACACCAGGGGTCCTCAAAGTTTTCAACCAGTGGGCCGGTCCACCACCACCAAGACACCACTGGGGGCCGGATCACAGTCCAAAAGCAGCTGCGGAGGCTGGCTTGCTCACAAAACAGGGGGTAGGTGGGAGGTTGCAGTTGGTCCCAGGGGCTGGATTCAGGACCTTGGGGGGCCGCATCCGGCCCCGGGGCCTTAGGTTGAGGACCCCTGATCCACACAGTGGCATTGTCCCCTGTTGATCTGGCTTCTTGTTTCTTCAGCTGCTGGTTATAGTTCAATGCTGGTGTTTGTCTACAGGCACTGGCAGGTATATACTGATATATCCTTCCACATATGCCTCAAATTGTTTCCTCAAATCAACATCCTTCGTCTCAATGCCCCCTCTTCTCTTTGTCCTAGTTCTGCTTAGTTTTCCTGCTTCCTTTAATTACACTTGCCCACCCAACATCCACCCATGTTCCTCTTATGGTGCGACGCAGTGTCTACTTCTTATTCCTACCAAACATTGTAGTTTGCTGCTTCACAATATTCTTGTTTTTAACCCCCTCTTTCCCTCCGCTTTTGTACTTTAGTGCATTATTATTGGATTTTGGGGTTTGTGTGTTCAAGAACAAAGGAGCAAAAATATTGCAGCACTCAATATTGAAACACCTAGTTTTTATATTATGAAACAGAACAAAACAAAATCACATTATGGGAGAGACCCTCATAAGAAGTACTCACTTAGGGAAATGGGATGGAAAAATGACATGTAGTAATTTCATAACAGTGGACAATTTTTGATGTAGTGCTTATCTGCTACAGACCAAAAGTTACCATATATTTTTTAAAGGAAGGAAAGGCAACAAGAATAAGTATCCTTGTGAGATCACAGTACACACTTCATCATTTTGGACGGTGACGTACTGACGTTTCCAGTCATTGCCCAAAACCTGCAAAGAGGATTCAAGGTGAAATAGCTTAATGAGCCAGCCACATAAGGATACCAGCAAGCTGGACATATTTTAATACTTTTACTTTCCATATAATGTCCCACATTTATATTTACTCCACATAAAGGAATATTTTAAAACTTCTTGTGTGAAAAACAGTTAACTTGTAAGGAAAGGAATAGGCACAGAGTTTTCTTAGAAATTAAATTAATTCAAACTTACTACCTTCAGGATGTCTGAAGACCATTTGGTGGGTGTATGAGGGAGAGAACTATTTTGGTTTATCTTCCCATGTTGTGGAACTCTTTCCAAGGGAACATATTCTTAGTCACTTTTGTGATGGCCTTTCCAGGTCACCAAAGTTGCAATTTATTTAGATCAGCTTTGGTCTCTCACTCTGATCTGTTGTACATGCTGATGTGGTTGTGTTTCCTTGATACAGCTGTTTTATTGATCTTACTTTTTATGCCTGTTTCTAATTTGTTGTAGCTTTCATGGTTACCATTCTGTGGAAAGGCAAGGTGTGGATTTAAATGATAAATACAAATATAAGTAATATCATTGGGGTAAGGGCAATTATTAAGATGCTGTTAAAGTGGAAATTGGAAAAAAACCCGCTTTGCATGGTGTCTGTATTTTGGAGCACAAGATGGGAAATAGGTAGGACTGGAGCATCTGAGAAGAAGATGAGTGATGGGTAAAATAAAGAAACACACTTGTCTTCTAAACATCTTTTCATCTTCATATGGAACTTGTCAGAGATGAAAGCTTAGGACTGTCATGAAACTATGCCACAGCATTCCAGTACAGTGTGTCTGCAATTATAGCCCTCTCCAGATTAAATAAATGGGGGCGGGGGAGAGACAGGATGATGTTGTATGTACATGCTTGCAATCTCACCTTGTTCATCAGAGAGATTACCTGTGTCCAAACTGTGTGATCCATATCCTCTGCAGAACATAAATCACAAAGTCAATTCAATTAGCTGTATTCCTTCACAGGATGCAGCTTGTAAAGGCAGGAACTGTGGTGTGTGTATATTAGACATGGGCACGACTCAGCGAAATCCTCGTTTCCCATTTCTGTTCCTCGTTTCCGTTACATAACGAAACGAAGAACGACAATTACTCCGCCAGAACTCAAACTCGAACCGATTAAAGAAAAATTGGGTCTGATTTGTCGTGGTCGTTCCTGGCAGCATCGCAGTGATCGCGCGATGCCAAGCAGCACAGGAAAAAAGTTTTAAAAATAAAAAACCCCGATTCTAAAAAAAAGCAAATTGCCTGATTTGTCCAGAGGGGTGGTTTCTGGGGGTCCCCGGCCTCCCCCTCTCCTGGGCTGCATGCCTGCGCATGCGCATCCATTCCTCGCGATGCCAACTCAACAAGCGGCACGGCACAGAAAAAAGTTTTTAAAATAAAAAAACCCGATTCCTGGCCAAAAAAGCAGGCGAAAATATGCCTGCCTGAGGGGGTACCTACCAGAGGGGTGGTTTCTGGGGGTGTCCCGGCCTCCCCCTCTCTCCTGAGCTCCCTGGGCTGCGCATCCATTCCTCGTCGTCTCGCCAACTCACCAAGCGGCGCGGCACAGAAAAAAAAAAAAAAAAAACCCGATTCCTGGCCAAAAAAGCAGGCGAAAATACGCCTGCCTGAGTGAGGGTACCTACCAGAGGGGTGGTTTCTGGGGGGGGTGTCCCCGGCCTCCCCCCCTCTCCTCTCCTGGGCTGCGCATCCTTGTTGTCTCGCCAACTCGCCAAGCGGCGCGGCACAGAAAAAAAGGTTTAAAAATAAAAAAAACCCATTCCCGGCCAAAAAAGCAGGCGAAAATATGCCTGCCTGAGTGAGGGCACCTACCAGAGGGGTGGTTTCTGGGGGGGGGTCCCCGGCCTCCCCCCCTCCTCTCCTGGGCTGCGCATCCATTCCTCGTCGTCTCGCCAACTCGTCATGCCATGAGGTGCGGGCGGGGGATCCAAAATGGGGTGACCACAAGCAATATTTATTTTTGAAATTGTGGTGGTCCAAAAACACACCAAAGCACCACAGAAACATGCGAAAATAGCTATTTTAAAACTGCCTGAATTTTTACAGTAGCATCAGTGGGTTTTTCTTGCAACAAAACATCTCCATTTATTTTATTTTATTTTATTTTATTTTTATTTTATTTTTTTACACCTGCGCAATGATGGGCTGGCCATGGGAGTGGACCATGCAAATTTTTGGAGCCATTCCACCAATTGCATGGCCACTTGACCAGGTTTTGACCAAGACTTCTGGGATGTGCCTGCCGGGCATAAAAAGCCCACTAACCATAGCCCGAACCCGACCCGAACCCGAACCCTAACCCATACGCCAGTACACTGCCCTTCTTAGTGGGTCAGAGAGGCACCCAGAGGTGCACCCCACGAACTCACCCTAACCTTACCCGTAACACCCCACGAGAGGCCCAGAAGACAATTACTCGGAACCGGGCCTTCTCAGTGGCAGCCCCTTCCTTATGGAATTCCATCCCCAGCGAAGTGCGCTCTGCAGAGTCCCTGCAGGCCTTTCGGAAAGCTTTAAAAACGTTTCTGTTTCAAGAGGCCTTTGGCGATCCTTAGTTGTTGTTTTTTCTCCCTCCCGCCATCGTTATCGTTATTGTTATTAAGTTTTGACTGTTTTAAGGAGCGTCTAATTTTAATTTTATTTGTTAGGATCTGTTCCTCTGCATGCTGGGATGCAGTAGGTTTTTACATGGTATGCTGTCCTATTGTTATATGTTATTTTTGCTTTAAATGTGATGTTTTCTATGTATTCTATTGTATTCGATTCGGCATTAATTGCCCTTGTTAGCCGCTTAGAGTACTACATGTAGTAGATAAGCGGGATATAAATACAAAAATAAATAAATAAATAAATAAATTACACAAATCCCTTTTAAAAATTTGGAAGTGCTAGAACAAACCTCCTTGCTTCCTTCTGTTTTGTACTGAAGTGTTGCAATGGGACCTCTGAGAAAAAAGTGTTCTGCTTATATACCGCCCCATACCACTACAGGTAGTCTCTGGGCGGTTTACAATTGTTAATTACAGTGTGCAGGCTACACATTGCCCCCCCAGCAAGCTGGGTACTCATTTTACCGACCTCAGAAGGATGGAAGGCTGAGTGAACCTTGAGCCTGCTACCAGGGATTGAACCCAGGTCGTGAGCAGAGTTTTACCTGCAGTACAGGCATTTAACCACTGCGCCACGAGGCTCATAAGAAGCACCGCTTTGTGTTTCTCTCTATTTGCAGTTTTAGCCTGGAACAACCTAAGGAGGATAAATAACATTAAAGGAAATCTACATAGACAACACATGTTTGAAAGCACACAAAGAGGATTCTGAAAAGAAAAAGAAAAAGAAATCAGGAGCACCTTTCATTTTTGCTTCTAAGGCTGTTAGCAGCTTGCTTAGCATAAAAAACCCCCTCACATTTTCATGTGTAAAAAGTTACATAAAAAACTGAAGCCATGGGTTTCTCCATATCTACCACATCTTTCCCAGCAAACAATCATGTGTCATCAAGTTGATTCCAACTCACAGGGATCCTATCCAAGGAGTTAGTTGACCATTTCCTCCTCCTCTGGGCAGGTGCCCAGGGGCAGTACAGCTTGCCTAAGGTCACACAGGCTGGTTGTACTCACAGGAGGATCAAACGCCTGACTCCTGGCACCACATCCCAACTAACTGAACTATGATAGCAGAAGCACCTTCCAATTTTATTGAGGTTCTCCTTTCTTGGGACAGGTTTATGAGAGGCCACATTCCACTGTTAGCATGTGGCCTTTAAAAAGATCCATTTCTTGCCACAGGCAACCTCATGTCTTATATAGGCAAAGCACTGGGTAAGGGCTTTCTGCCAGATCTTCAGCAGCTGGCGGGGGGGTAACATAGTAGGAAGCGTGTCTCATCCTGGATCCAAGCCATGTCAAAGTATAACAGTTAACTGCTAGCACTCTGAATGGCAGCCAGAAATGAATTGGCAGTCAGTGCAGCTCTTGCAGGGCTGACCCCCAAGTTGTTAGCTGCTTGAGTCAGCAAAGGAAATGACTCCATTCAACATAATACTCTTGAACATATATAGAATTGGCTTTAAAAGAACATGTTATTTCATGTCACAGCAGACATAATCTAAACTATTGTATGGGTTGCCTCCAATTTCCATGTGGTCATAGCATTGTCTGTCTGTCTGTCTGTCGGTCTGTCTTCCTGTCTGTCTGCCTGTCGGTTGTTCGGTTTTCCAGAGTCAAAGAACTGAGGCAACCCTGAGGTACAATAGGTGCTCTGGGTTCATGCATCCTTTGCCACATCCATTTGTGGGAAGGGGCCCATGAGAAATTATTTTTGTGAAGTTTGATCCTATGTGTGTTGTTTATCAGAGCTGCCATGGATTTAGTGACCCTTCTGTGTTCTTAGATAAACATATAGAGCAGCACTCACATATAAAGTAGTGACTGCAGTCACCTCAAGACATTTTCTTACTCTTGGACCCAAAGAACTGGACCTCCCTTTTATTTTTTATTGTTGTTCCAGTTATCTCATTGCCTCCTCCTTCCCTCCCTTCACAAATGTTTTCTTTTTCCCACCAAAGCTGTTCTCTTTCTCAACTAGGCACCCCTACCCACAAATACAGACATTTTCGAGAAGCAGCTATTAAAGCTATAGGCAGCTCACAAGGGGTGCAGACCCTTCAGATGGGTGGAGGTGAGTCTCTCCCACCCCATTGAGCCCATAAGCTGCCACATGGTGAAGCCCCATTGAGGGGGGGGGGCTGATTCCTCTCTGCTCTGGCTTCTGGCCTCCTTTAAACCCCAAAGCGAGGTCTTATGGAGTTCTGTTGCTGCTGCTGCCACCTTCCTCAACAATCTGTCATGTTTGCTAATACTCTACCCGTGAGTCCCCATCAGCACCTTAAACACAGAACAGCACTAGAAACAAAACAGCTTGGGGAAAATTCTGAGACAACTTTTTGCAGGGGCGAAATGTATTGGCTTGCTTTTTGAGATGGCATTTGAAAAGGAATCCATTCATATCACCTAAGCAACTTGCATCGTTCTGCCTGGCGACAAGGCCCATCGTCCTGCGATCCCATAGGATTCGGGACCATTTGGTGCTCTTAACCATCCTTTCCCTTACTGGCAGGGGGTAAGTCATTGCTCCCAGCCATACACAGGTGGGATGGTCCTCTTTGAGTCTGGATCTTTTTGTTATTAAGTCACAGAGGGCTGGTGCAATAATACAGTATATAGGCAGGGTATGGGAGGTGGAGGTTTTGCTGCCAAGCATCCCCGCCATTTCACCAAGTTCAACAGACCTGGGAAGGGAATAGTTCTTTAACACTGGCCACCTCATTGATCCTGAGAATCACTGGCTGGGAGGGAAGTGATAACACTGTCCAGACACTCACACCCTCCACAACCAACCTTTCTGATGTGCTGCCTGAGAGAAGAAACAGGATTGTTGTCAGGACTGATATCCTGATTGAAGCCAAGCATGGCTGCCCCCGTAAAGCTTGTTCCCAGCTATTACCCGCCGGAGATTGTACAAGGGCAGGAGCCATGCATGTGAGTCATTTTAGGAAGAACAGATGTAACCTGCTGACCTGGCTTCAGCATCACAGGATGGGTTGGGGATGGGTTTGTCCCTAATATTTATGATTTAGGATTTGTGGGTCACCTGGGTCTTCCTTATCACAGGTTTTAGAAGCTTTACTTCCCAGGAGGCTGAACAGTGATTCAGTTGTATTTTTCTTTTTAAATGTAGCCTCATTCAGATAACGCCATGTGCATGGAAATATAATCCACGTGTAGTAGAAGCATCATGACAATGGATTTCTAACCCAACCTTTGCACACTGGTTTCAATCAGTGAGCCACAGGGTTGGTGATATTTGCAGATTACATGTAGGGTTGGCTCAGAATCTGCAAGTAAACTTGGATAAATAATTACTAATCATTTATATTGTCCATTTTAGACTCTTAATTTTTTGTAATATTTATTGTTTTATTGTGTTTTATTGTAATTCAACCAGATTCCCCTATGGAAAGATGGGCAATGACAAATCTAAACAAAACAAAGCAAACAAACAAACAGAAACAAACACATCTTAGTTGTGGGTGGAACCTACAAATGTAGTGCCATTCATTCTCGCACAGACAAACACCATCCCCAGTAATTATAATTACACATTATAACATAAGAAATGAGCTACTACAGTGGTACCTTGAGCTACAAATGCCCTGAGTTACAAAAGGGAAAATGAAATATTCCTTTTCAAAATGGCTCTTGCTTGTTTGCAATAGCAATACTGCCATCTTGTGGCCACCCGACTACAGTGCTGCAATTGAGAAGAAGAAGGAGCCATTTTGAAAAGAAGCTGAGAACAGGGGTTTCTGTTTTTCAATGACCTGCACAAAGTGCCCCATTTTGGAAATATTTGGCACCATTTTGGGGACTTTTGGGGACCTTTGATGGATTTCACAAGTGATTATAAGGTAGTTTGCTCATCTTCTGTTGTTTGCTTGCCTATTAACTGAACTTTTTGCTTTCTGGGGTGGGGTGATTTCCCACCTGGAACAAATTAATACGTTTCCAATACATTCCTATGGGAAACCACATTTTGAGTTAAGAATTTTTTGCGTTAAGAAAGTGCATTCAGAATGGATTAATTTTGTAACTGAAGGTACTATTGTACTAAGAAATATTTGTTTTGTGGTTGCCAGATGGACAGGTGGTCTAAAATCTCTAGCATTAAATGGGGCTTCTTCCGTTTAAACTGCTGCACTAAAGAAAAAACTGATTCTGTTGAATTTTTCCTGGAAAATCCACACATGAGTTCAGTTAGGAATGGGATCTAGGGATGCCAGTCCAGTTATGAAGTATCTAGGCTTCCATTTGGTGGAATTCTAACTTCCAGTGTTCATAAGTATACCAATATTGTACCAGCTTCCAGAGCTTCAAAACAACATAATCCATAGAATCATAGAATAGTGAAGGCATGCAAATCAAATAATATCTTCCAGGTGGTTGTTCAAATTTCTCTTGAACCCCTCCAGTGTTGGAGCACTCACCTCCTCTTGGGTTAATTTGTTCCATTGCCGTACTTCTCTACCCACGATTGGAATTTTATCAGTGCTGTACAAAAAACACCAAATTAAAATATACCCTGCATGTATTCATTTCCTGTGTTTTAAAAAGAGGCTTATTGAATGTATTGGTCACAATCCTGTTGCTTAGTGTAGTAAATCACAATAGAACAGGGCCATTGAATGACTGGGAATCTAGTGCGTCAGCTACTCCTTATGTTCCTTTGATTCAAATGGGCCTACTCCAACTATGACTTACCGTGCTGCTAATGTAAGTGGCAGTGAGAGGAGCCCTCTTTGACTCAGCGGCACTCATGGAAGAATTGGCTCGCCAAATCCCTATCTATTCAGTGGGCCTACTGAAATGCAATGTACTAAACTAAGAACAGGACTTTGGGTGTTGTGAAAATTTAGGGTTAGAAGCACCTTAGAACCTCCATCCTGTGCATGTATAGAGAATAATAGATTCTTTCTTTGGGATAATTCAGTCTCTCTCTCTCTCTCTCTCTCTCTCTCTCTCTCACACACACACACACACACACACACACACACACACACACACACACACAATTTTAGCTTTTTTAAAAAATCTTTTTTCTCTAGTGGACTGTATAATAGTGAAACACAGATGCCGTGTGCCAAGCCTTTAGAGCTCACCACGTAAGCTGTAAACCATATTGAACAAACACCTGGGACCTTCCTTTAAAACCTTAATTCAGGCTGTTCACCTGTATTGCCCAATAAAAGAGAGGCTTCTGTCAGGCAGTGCGTTATTCATTTAAGCAGAGCTCCATCTATGGGACGTGAAGGACTGCCACTGAGGGAAAGAATCAAGGGAGCTTCTGTGCCTTTTTTAAGGTCTTCCTCTCCCACAGGCATTGCCTGGGTTCATGATGTTAACTTAACTGTCATTTCATAGGTAATTCTAGCCTAAATAGCTTTCTTATTGCTTGCTTCTTTGCAATAACCTGTGGTTGTTTTTCTGAGATTTCTAAGCTTCTTTGCTCCATCTCCAGATATTTATTTGAGCAATAATGGCCTCTCCCCTATCTTTTATTCCCTCTCACTTTTTGTTCTCAGACTAATGCAAATTAAACAGGTGATGGGGTATTTCCCCTTTAAAAAAGCTGGTATCTCTTTTCCCCACCCCAAATTTCATCAAGCAATGCCTAGGTAATTACCTTAAGTCTTCCCATCCTCCCCCTCCCATAAACTCCTTTGAATGATAGTATGCTAAAGTACTGAGTAATTTCCATAAAGAGCTTTAAAAAACAAGTCTTGGAAAGTTAGATATGTGTGCAGCAGGGAAAATATTATTTACCAGTGGGGACCTCTGAGCATTCATTCATTCATTCCTTTGTTTGTTTGTTCACTCATTATTCTTCCCATCTAGTGCAAAAGCACTCTACTTTGGGCTGCTAACAACAATTAAAATACCACCATCCCATACCACCCACAAAACCTAAGGAGAGAATCAAGAGCCACTAAACCCAGTATATCCCAAAAATAAAGGAAACCTAGACAGCAAATTGAAATCAAAATCAACTCAATAAATCAACTCAATAAATGGGCCACAAAGATGTTTCAGGAGTAAGATATTTCCAAACGGTATCTTTGAATTACATGGTTTTAGCTTTTTTTTTTTTTTTTTTTGGAAGGACAGGAGGAAGGGGGCCTGGCCTAGATCTGTGGGTCACACATTCCATAGCGTTGCAGCCACCACTTAAAAGGCTCTGTTCCTGGGGGTGCTTTTCCTAGCCTCTCCCGGGGTGGCCACCCGCCAACACAAACACTGGCTGGCCTGGGTGGCTCAGGTAGAAAACCTTAGGGAGAGATGCTCCAGCAAGTAACCACGTCCCAAAACGTTAAGGGCTTTATAGATTAAAACCAGCACTTTTAATATGGCACAGACGGCAACAGGGAGCCAATGCAGATGTGTCAGGATCAGGGAAATGTGATCGTATCTTTTTGCTCCTTAAATGAACCTGGCCGTTGCATTTTGTACCTGCTGAAGCTTCTGTATCAATTTCAAAGGCTGCCCCACGTAGAGAGCCATGTTCTGTTCTCTACATGGGGCTGTCCGGTTATATCTCGTTTATAACACTGTTGAGAGTTGTAATTGGTAGGTTCCAGGCTCTAATTGGAGGCGTTCTCCTTTGAATTGAGATAACAATCATAGCTCAGGCATTTTAACTCATGGATAAACATACACACAACCGAAAAAAGAAAATGATTTTGGTACTTAAGTCCTATTTAGTCATTTTAAGCCACAGAGAACCCAGCAAGGACAAAGATCTATGACTGTATAGTATTTGAGAAACGTTGGCCTTATCTCCCTTCCCCTCCCTGCCTGTGTCTCTTCTCCTTTATGTTTTCTAAAACTAGCTTCTGAGCTTTATTTACAGATCAGAGCATTAGAGATGAAAGCTTGATTAATTAACAGGAAAAGGAATTTGCATCCTGCTTTGGATCTTAGACTGCACTGGGTTGGAGCCACCCTCCCCCTTCCTCAACAGTTTCATTGGCACTTTTATTTTTTTCATTTTTATTTGTGTTATCTCTACACAGCGGTAGGGGGTTAGGGAGGGGGGGCTTTTCAAAAGTCACTTTCTGATAACAGACTGCAAAAAGCAACTTAAGTGTGTGAAGCACAGATTTTATGTGGGATGTCAGCTGTGTTACCAATGTCCTTGAGAACATTTTCCACATAACTGAATTTTTTAGTTTTCTGTTTTCCACATCCAGACAAGTGAGAGAACCAAAGTGTCAGGTGGTATATATTAATACCACTAAGTACCTACTAATTTAGCCACTATGGAGATAAATATTTGGATATCATTAAAATTACTAGATGTAAATACAGTGGTACTTCAACTTACAAATTTAATCCATTCCAAATGCGTGGTATTAAGTCGAACTAAAATCTGTAAGGTGACGGTTAAAATGCCAACAGTTTTCCGCTCTTAAGTCGAATTGCTCTTAAATCGAGCTGCTCTTAAGTCAGGGTACCACGGTATATGAAATCATCCTTTGGGTTATGGGAGAAAACAGCCAATACAAGGCACAGTTTAACTTTGTTCATTGGGGAATGCTAGACCGGAAGATATACTGGTTAATCAGGTCTTAGTTATACTGAGTATCTCACCAGAAATCACATAGAGAAACACAAAGATAATTTGCATGAGTAGGCCATGAGCGCTGGACAGAGAACTCAAAGGCACACATGAAGAAGGAGAACCCTCCGTGAGATTCTGTCCTATCTGATCAGTAGTCCAGCTGCTGTGCCTGTAGATTAGACTATTCACACTAGAAATGTATATCCTGGTTTGATGCTTCCTGACAGTTTGTGTGAAAACGTGATTCCCAGCATCCCTCTATTAAAAGACAGTATGCCTACGTCTCCCACCCCTGTTGAAGGAGGGGTTTTCAATACAAATATGAATGGTTCCCCTGCCCCCTTGAACCACCTATGTATCTTCTCGGTCTAACATGTGTACATCTTCAAAGTTGTATACAAGAAACAAGTCCAGTTGCCATGGATGAATTTCCACAGATGTATTTAATTGTGTTGAAGTATAGATATACTGTAGATAGAAACATTGCTGCAGTTTTGCATCACTCAGAAAAATACTTGACATTGCGAAGAATCTGACTTTCAAATGAGGGCACTCAGAATCAGCTTCAGTTAGGGGTGTAAATGAAAAGATGGATTTATAGAAGCAAAATATGAATAGAGGCAGAATAAAACATTGACCTTTTTGGAGAAGGAGTTAAAAGTGTCCATGGTGACAAAAAGGCATCTAAATACTGTATAAGACATTTATGCAGGGCAAAGTGAGTTGCATATTATCCAGTACAAATGTATACCTAATTAACAAATTGTCTAATCTTGTGCCAAATGTTACACCTAGCAGCCTACCAGATATGTTTAGGCAACCCCAGGAAGATCTTGAGGCAAAACAAGATTGTTAGGTTTTGTCACAAAAAATTCCACAGATTTTTGTAAACAAATTGAGGCTAGCAATGGTAAAGAAGTGCATGGATGTGGAGATCACATAGACCAGGCCTGTACAACAGATAGACCGTGGGCTACCGGTATCCCACAAAGGGTTCAAAAGTAGCCCGCCGGCCATCAATTAAAAAGGTGAGCCTTTCAGCAGCCCAGGCAAGCAGCAGTGGCGGATCCAGTCTGCTCGCAACCATGCACACGCCTCCCTTGCACCCGCTCGAGCCGGGTGCAAGGGAGGCATGTGCATGGTTGTGTGGGTTGCCCCCTGGAAGGGCCAATCTGTGCAACCATGCACATGCCCCCCTTGCACCCACCCAAACTGGCTCGAGCAGGTATAAAGGAAGTGTGGTGTGCATGATCAGCCTTCCCTAAGTTAGGAATGCATTGAAATCTGTTCCCTCCAGAATGGATTAATTGATTTTCAATGCATTCCTATGAGTAACCACTGCTCTACTTACAATTTTTTTACTCATGAGAATATGCTCGGAACGGATAAAATTCGTAAGTAGAGGTTTTAGTGTAGTAGCCCTCAGGCACTTTGGACCAGAAAAAGTAGACCTCGGTCTGCTCAAAGTTGAACAGCCCTGCCATAGACTATTGTACCATAAGGTCAGATTCTAAAAACCATTACTGTAATCTCAAATCATAGGTTTCATTAACCTATGTTAATGAAAGAGTGATTAAAAACTGTAGCCTTGGTCCATTTGCCTTTGCTTGGTTATTTCTTGCATAGTTTCAGCAACTGTATTTTAATTTAGGCATATCTGTTTGGTGTTGTATAATATAGTTTTACAACACTTTTTAATTTATTCTGCAGTCTCTGAAAAAGCCCACAAAATTTCTAAAAGAACTGAAGCAGAGTACTGGGGTCATTAAAATAAAGTATATTCATTTGAGCATTCTGAGAAAATGATTTTTGTGGTGAATATATTCCACTTCTGATTTATACTTAACATTGGATGGACCTGATTTCTAGTGCTTACTTTTAGGTGGTCCAAGTATTAGAAAACATTATGTTTCATCTCTTTTAATCTTTCCCAGCACAAACTGTATAATCACAAATAATTAGACTATATGGTGTAGCTGAAACTGTATGCCACTAATCTTCATATCTGAATTGTCAGCTTTTTCTTTCTTTGTTTCCAATTAGAGGAAAAATGGGAGAAACAATTTTGATACTCTAGATTTAAAAAACAGCAAAATCAAATAGCCTATGCTCACAACAAATGTATCTCCTATGCATTGGAAATTAATATTTTGTGTTTTTCAATGGTTTACTTATACAGATTGTATTTTATTGCTCCTATTATTGTTTACTTTGGGCCTTTTCACACGACCCATAAGATCCACTGGCCACTTAAATTCGGACCAGGGATCTTGGGGGTTCGTTGCTCTTCCTGCATCCCCACCCCTCCGCACTTCCTTGATCCTGTCTGCGTGAGGGGAGGGAGGAAGAAAGAGAGGAAAAATGCAGGCTCACCTCCGAAGCCGGTCGAAGCCCCGTCATCTTGATTCCTTCTCTTCTGTTTTGTTTTGTTTTTGCCTCCCGCCCCTTCTCTTAAAGGGGCGGGAAGCAAAAAAAAAAAAAAACAGAAGCGAGGAGAGCCCCGCACTCACCAGATTAAATCCGGACCTGGGGATTTTCACCCTTCTAGAGCAGGTACAAGAAAAGTGCGCTGGGACGCGCTTAGGTGGGCGTGGTCGCACTTAATTTCCTGCAAACTCCGGAGCTGGTGGGGAAACAATTGTAAGCTCTGGAGCTGGCAGCCATTTGCTGCGGAGTTTAGGGGTCATGTACAAAGGGCCTTTATTTTGTTCACTGCCCAGAGTTCCTTTGGGAAAGTCGGGCAGTCTATAAATAAATAAATACATACATACATACATACATACATACATACATACATACATACATACATACATACATACATACATACATACATGGCAACTCCTTCCATCAGTCAGCCAGTCTGTTTGTCTTTCTGAATGGAATGGCATAAATCAGCACATTTCTGTATGTAAAACTTTAGGGAAGTGTCACTTGGTGACAACTTTTGCCCCTTCCCATCTCTTCATATCTCCTTCATGGTGCTTTTCAGCTGTTTGTTGCTCAGAGTTTCAGTCAAAGTACAATAATAAGATAATAAGACAATATAGCCGTGGCCGCAACAGCAAAAACCCATCTTTTGCGCACATTGCACTTTGTGGCTTTTACCCAAAGCCAAATTAGTTTTACCCTGAGGTGGTTTCCATCTGTGCCACCCAAGACAAGGAACGTGTCGCTCTTAGCTCCATCAGGGTCTTGTTTGCTTCTGGCTAATTATGTCTTGTTCCTGCACAGAATAAAGTTGGCCATTGACTCAGATGGCCATTAAGTCAGTACGGCCACCAAGGGATAAAATCTAATGCCTCCAAGCTGCCTAGAGTAACGTGGGGCAAATGGCATGTATGTACCTCTGGGAAATGCCACAAAATGTAATGAGCTCAGAATAGTTGAAACAGCCAAACTTTACAGTTGGTACATTTTCTCCCTAACAAATGACATAAACTAGCTTTTATTCCATTTATTCTGCTTGGCTCGAAAAAAAGCCGATGCTGTTGGCAAAAAAAAAAAAGCATTTTAAATGAACATGAAAATTCTTTCTCCATATAAACTCAAATTATCGTAGCATTTTTCGGAGGGATAACTCTTACAAAATGGAAAACTATATTCCTGTAACTGTTACTTAACTCTGTGATGGCTTAATTCTTGTACTGTTGTTACTTTCACAATATTCACCAGGTTTCCTAGAATGTAACTTGGCAAGTTTATTTCCTAGATCAGAAGTAGCTAGTTTAGGGGCGAATGTATAACAATAGGTGTGCAATGTATTGAAACTTTGAAGGATCTTTCTTTTCAGTGAAAATTTGAAATATTGAGAAAATTGGAAATGTAGGCAATAATTATTTTCTCAGGTGCGAGGAGATTCCACTGAAGACCAGCTGCAAGTTTAGTGCCTCTGTCTTTTGCGAGAGCTGTTCTACTACTCCTGGTAGTCCTTAATTGCCCAAACTATGAAATGGTTTGTTTTGTTGGAAAGTTCATGAAAGGTTGAGGTTTTTGAATAGCAATGAACCACGAACCATTGCAAACCTCAATTTTCTTGGTCCATGCCCATATTTAGTTGCAACTAAAGGAGTAGGAATGGGCAAACCACTCCAGTATTTCTGCCAAGAAAGCTCCATGGACATGGGGTCGCAAAGAGTCGGTCACAACTGTAACGATGCGACACAAAGTAGACCTATCGAATCAGATGTGATGGATCAGCTCCTGTATGATTTCCATTGATTCATAGGACCTACTCTACTCTTTACTTTCTATGCTAAGCAACAAGATTTCAGCAACTAAAAGGTAAAGGGGTAAAGTTAAAGAGTATGGATTTTTTAAATTATTATTCTCAGCTGCTGTCCATCCTATGAACACTTACCAAGGCCTTGTTGATGGGTATTGTGTTGTTGTATAATACCTTAGAAACTCGAGAGTTACATCTAAAAAGTGGGTTACAGTTTGTGAATGCTTTTGCCAAACATAATTTATGAGCAAAAAAGTCTTTGTTGATTTTTTTACACTAATCCAGAAATAAACCCCAGAGCAGAAAAAAAATCCCTCTTCATTCTAAAGAAAGGAGGAGGGAGAGATTCTCTTCCACTTCCTCTTCTGTGCCCACTTCCTCTGTGGAGGGCAGATCAAAACTGGATTTTTATTTATTTATTTATTTATTTATTTATTTATTTATTTATTTATTGCAAGTGACATGTACCTGCATTGGCTTGGCGCTTAAATGAAACAGAGCTGGATTGCAAAGAAAGAGAAAGGAGTAGGAGGGGGAAAGTTATTATTAATAAAATACAAGAGGAGGTGATTGTAATATAAAATATGACAAATTGGCAGGGAGGTATTCTGAGGCTGTATGATTCCCCACCTCTAATCTCAGTGCTTACATTCAAATCACCATTGCATGGACGCTGCTCTTACAAAGAATCCAGAAGGTTCTGTGCTTATTATAAGCTGCTCTAAAAGGCCGGTTTGAATGCAGATTGGAGAGGGGGAGAGAGAGGGAGAGAGACTGTAGGCCTGATATAGAATTTTTTTTTGCATTTTGCTCTGGAAGGATGTCCTTTGCTAGCAAACTGCGCTAGATCATCCGAAAGCTGGTCCCCATGATCAAAGCTGCCGATCTCCGAGGATGGTGCTTTGATGATGAATGGGCAAAGTGCTCTTACATGGACTCACTCAGGGGGAAGCAGCAGTGGTGTGTACAGTAGGAGATCTATATCACCTGAAGGCTTTCTCATTCCTTTCTGTTATCTTTAAAAATTCTTTCATGTTTGGGCTGGGGAAGGAGACTCATTACTCACAGGCAGAAACTCGAGGTCAACTAGAATCAAAATGAACTCAGCCCTTTTTGTTTACTCACACAAACATGCTCCTGAGGCGGAAAAGACTCCCTCCACACAGACACACAGACAGTTCCTCCAAGAATATTAGGGGGCATTTTTCATTTTGTTTTCAGGAATTATATTTCACTGTCCTGTAAGAGCTGACACTGCTGCCTTGAATAGATTTGTGGGTGAAGAAGCTATCCAATTAATGGAATAATCCAAGGGCTTTATCGGAAAGAATACTGTGCAAGGATCAGAAGTTAAAGTTAATGTGTTATCTAAGGCTGCTATCTCACCTGGGTTTTGATCCTGATCTTCTGAAGGTCCAGCTTTTCCTCTTTGTCCCATCACGTGACTGAATAAGTGGGACAGGAGTTCACACAGCCAAAGCTGGTTTTTAATTTAATAGTGCAGTTCAGCCCCCTTGGCCAGCAGGTGACGCAAGCATTTGAAAAAAAAAAAACAGACCACTTGGCTGGAGGAAAATAAGGCTTAGGGCACCACATGGAGCTTCCTGTTTCTCCAAAGGTGAAAAGCAATTAAAAAAACAGTGCCAATTGGCCCCAGGAACAGCCGGTCGGTGCTATGAGTTAAAAAGAAGAAGAAACCCGGATCATCTGTGTGGTCCCACGGCGTCTGCTTCCTTAAAAGGTGGATTATCAAAGCGAGGCAAAATATTCCTTACCTCCAGAAACCTCGCATAAAGGGGCTATACCGGGTTTTCTTTTTTCTTTTTTTTCAAAAAACCCATTGGCCGTGGGGATGGCATTTTTAACACAGGTTTTTCTAGTAATTTAAACTGCTTTTAAAGGGACGTGGGACCGAACCCTAAGTCCTATAAGGTTTTGAGTATATGAACAGCCCTTACAAAGTCAGTATTCCACTTCCTACCAATACGAAAGCCACACAAAGGGGACCTCTTCATGTTTGTTTCTTTGTTTGTTTACTGGAATTGGGAAGTCCCACCTGGTTACTTGATCCATACATTAAAAACCCGTAGCAATCATTTTCCCCCCACTTCATATTTCTTACCTCCCATTTTGCCCTCTGGGATCATGACTACGCGTTCAGGATGGGCCAAGGCCACTTGGGACCAATTTCAACCATTGCACATGACACAAGCCCCAGTGAGGGTTTCAAAGACGGCATGTTGGGACAATTTTTTAAACCACATCCGGGTTTCCCTATTCCAGATCAGCCAAAGCTGAGAAGCTTCCCAACCGTTGCTGGCTCCATGGCTCGTCATGTGGCAAAACGGAGCCAGTGGCGCTGCCCCTCAAGGAAGAACGAGATTGCTGCCTGGCCAGTTCTGTGGCGACGTCCCGACCGCCTCAGGAATGCCTGGGTGGCCATGTCCCCCCCCCCCCGAGCTGGCGGCCGCTCTCTAGTGGCTCCTTTTTTTGCCTACTTGTCAAGCAGGCAAGGCTGCCCGCCACCTCAGCACTGTCAGTGGTGGTGGGAAGACTCCTAATGCTGGCCGCTCTGTGGGGGTTGGGGACTGCCCAGGGATTTGCGTTAAGGCGGGAGTTGTGAAATAGGCTGTTTCCGTGTAATAGTAGGGAGCTTACTGTAGTTCCTGGCAAAATTATGGGTGTAAATCGATAGTTCATTTTGTTCTCACAGGTGAGAAGGAAAGAATCCCAAACTTTCCCAAAGTCTGGGTTTATAATTCCTTTGTTCGTGTATTTGCTTTATATCCTGCCTTTCTCTGATGAATGCAAGGAAGTTTGTAGTAGTTTTTTTTAAGGTACAGTTTTTTTAAAAAAAAACACATTATAAATTTAAAATATAATTCATATTGAAAACAGAATAAAATAAAATAAAACAATTTTAAACCTCCCAGTTAAACTTCTTTAACCCCCTCACCTGTCCTTGATATTCAGTTGTCTCCTGTATAGCCCTCATAACTCTATGTTCCCTCCCTTTTTCCATGGTGTCCCTGGCTTGGTTCTCGGGCACTCCATGGAGCTGCAGCATACAGGTTGGGAACTCCTGGGATAAAGGGAGGAAGGTTCTAGTGGGCTGCCAAAGGCTCAGTAGTTTTCCTGTTTCCAACACACATGAGGAGATGCAAGCTGAGGCTTGCTGCTTATCTAAATTATGAACGTGGTTTGTATGATGCCTCCCTTCTTCAAACATTAGAGTAAAGGACTCTTCGCATGACTTTAAAGTAAATTTTATGCCTGTCTAATGGGATAAAAGCCTTCTATTTCTGCAAGCTACTGAAGTTATGCATGTAGTTCAAGTTCTGAAAGCTTGTCCCTTTGATCAGTGAGGTCAAAGTCTTCTAACAACTTTCACCGGAAAATTGTTACAGAAAGAATAATAGCTGATTCACATGTTTCCAGTAATGATACACTCCAGGGAATGATTCTGTGTGATGCTTTTAATAGCATTATCATAACCTTGGCAGAGATTCCAGATTTTGGGAGTGAGGGAATGACAGGAATCCCCAGCACAAAGGCTCCTTCACGGCTCCCTTGTGTTTACACTCTTGAGGCAGGCTCTGAGTCCACTAGCAGAGAACCCAAGCATCTATTCAGATTGCCTTGGCACCATCTGCCCCTGTTCCTCAATATTTCCTGCCTAGGATGTTCATTTGTGTCCACCTGTGTGCTGGCAAAGAAAGGCAAGTGGTGGTAAAAAGCAGGAAGTGTCAAGAGGTATTCCTAATTTTAAATGGGCATAGTTTTGTAAACAGTTAAAGGTTGTCCCCATGTGTAGCCTCTAACTTTAGTATCCAGTGTGGGGCTTAGTCTAATAAATCTTCCTTGTCCCTTGATTCTGCTATGGTTTAGTTCTCTTTTAAGTCTCCCTGGAGAAGCTGGTAGAGATTTGCCACTGTGGATCCCAGTTCTGGCTCTAAGAAGTGCCAGATAGTACGTTTGGGGATATGACAGACTGTTTCCCAAAATCCAAGAACCAACTGCATTGCATACCAGCTGGCACTCTGAAGACAGAAGTGATCTTCTTCCTTGCAGTAGAAGCAGGCGGCAGAGAGAGCCTCCTGGCTTGATGTGACTTAACCAAAGCCTAGAGAAGGAGTACCTGGTTGCATCTGATTAGAGTCTTGCTTTATTACTATTGGAAGTGTGGGACTTTGTAGAACAGATAATCCATTATGCCTGAGGTCCCTCAAGTCATGGCAGTAGGCATGAATGCCCCTACAGGCAATCTGCTTAGCACCCACCA